>CM042233.1:17127942-17592942 GCA_023566465.1 Cottus gobio | reverse complement strand
AAAGCTTCTTTTTTCTTTTTCTTAGCAATGCATAATTTGCTCCAATCCAATGCATTTTGACACCACAGAGGAGATACCTCTTGATTTAATTTTGATCGTCAACATCCAGGTTATCAGACTGTGAATTAAAAGTAAAGGTTTTGCGTAGCATGCTGATGTCAGCATTTTTCTCAAAGCACCATTGCACTGCCTTAGAATGTGGCTAGACGCCATTATCATTTTCCTCATACATTTCTCATTTATTGTGGTAACAACATTGACAACAGAGACAAAGTTGCTGTTGTTTCCCTGAGCCAGATCTAGATGTTCACCCAATCGTTCCTACTGAGCTCATTCTGTGTTTTGTTTGCGTTCCATTTTGTTATCAGCGTCTAGTCATTGTTTGCTAACTCTTATTACCCGCTGTAGGCTTGAGCATCCTGATACAAGTCTTCTTCTTTGTGATGCTCAAGGGTCTTAAGGTCTGCTAATTCTTTCTGTGTTTTTCCTCATTGTTGAGGACATATCATCATATTCCCTTGGGCTGGGGATTTGCCTGCTTTAACAGAGTACAGTAGGTAAATCAAGAAACCAGAGAGTGTTTCAGCACAGTGCTGCTGTATCGGGGGACTATACTGCATAGTGTCCAGCTTGAATATCAAACTCTGCTTGAGAGTGAGCTGGTTTCCTGCTCACTCTATTTTTCATGTAAACCATAAAACCCTTCCCAGTGTGTGGCTCATGCAGTATAAATGAGGCCCCAGTTGTGTCATTTCATGATACATTTTTAAAACAGCCGACACATCGGCCCTTTGTGGCGCCTCGGGCTGAGGCACATACCATGTCGTCATGTCATTATGAGTTTGGGTCCGGTTCCAGACTCCTGTCTAACATCGTCCCTGATTTCTTTCTCACCTCCTCTCCTCCTTTTACTCCACATAACACGACTTCAAAAGCACCAGAAATAGCACGATACGTCGTCTGAAAAGAGCGTTCTGCTGATTGGCTGTGTACGGCATGAACACATTTTTTTTAACTTTTTGCATGTGATAGAAATCGAGTTTCTCCCGCTGAGCGGAGAAGTTGGCACCAAAGCTCCTCTTGGTGCGCACAAAACTGTGGATCAAAGGTGCGAGTGAGTCTTTTTTTGTTTTGGTAAGATGAAGCTGTTCAGAGAAAAGAAAGTGAGCATCCAAACAACTGGCGCTGCAGCAATATCGCTCAAGCCTCTTGTTGTTTAGCACTCGATGATGTGTGATTGTGCTCACGTCTATACTGTTAAGAATTAAGAGGAGTGAGGCCGCTATTATCGTCTTTCGTTCTGCAATGTGTGTGTGTGTATTACTTATGTTTTGTGGACACACATCTGTTAACTTACTAATTTACATTCTAGGGACTCACCTTTCTTTTCTTTTGGGGACAAAACATATGTCCCGTTGACGACCTTTACATTTTAGGGTGACGACTTGGTTTAAAGTTAGGGTAAGTTTAGGTTCAGGTTTAGTTTTGGGTAAATAGCTGTTATGGTTAGGATAAGTCTCCAGTCAATGCAATGTCCCCTAAAGTTATGGACACACAACTCTCTCTGTGTGTGTGTGTGTGTGTGTGTGTGTGTGTGTGTGTGTGTGTGTGTGTGTGTGTGTGTGTGTGTGTGTGTGTGTGTGTGTGTGATCAAAGCATCTCTATCCCACCATGTGCTGATACAGCCCAGACCAGATAGAGCTACTTAGTCCCCATAATGTCCTGGGGTCCCCTATCATCGCTGCCTTTGAATCCAGTCACAGATAACAGTGCAGATTATATGCCTCTCCTGAGTCACTTTCAAGTTGACTGTACTCCAAAATCACAAATCTCTCAATCTGACTGCGTACACATCTGCAGCGCAGAGAGCGGCACTATCCAGGCTTCCATCTGACTGTTGTTTCTGTCGGTGAACGACTGGAGGGAGCTTTTGTACGCAGCGTTTTTAAGGAGGAGAAGCCACATGCGTGCTCCAAGGTGAATGATAATCATCAAAGGTCATTCCATTATCCCATTCCATCTTATAACAAGCATCTGCAGCTGGGCCATTTCCAATGATGCACCATCCAAAATAGGATTCCAAACGAGTTCTTCCTGATGGGCTACCCACAACCATTTGCCTCTGAAGAATCCTTTTTTAAAGAAAGGGTTTTTGAAGGGTTCTCTTCCCAGCTGGACAAGACGCAAACAAGCAAACGTCAAACTGTTGTCAAAGATGTCTGTGGGGAGGAGGCGTGGTTAGCGCGCCGACGGCACGAGGGAGGGGGAGGGAAACACTCAGAACAGCTGCGTCTGACAAGACGCAGCTGGGTCGAATGAGTGGGCCGGGCTATTTTAAGCCGGCTGAGTTAGTAGGACGGGGTGGAAGGTGAGGACATGCAGAGAGTTTTTGTGTGCCGAGAGAGCGACAAGAGTGCATGTGCAATAAAGAAGCCGATGGAACCCGCAAACACCGTGTATGCCGTATCTGTTCTTGACCCGGTCCCCCGGGTAGGCACGAACCTCGCCACAATGTCCTACACTGCTTCATGCATAAGCTGGCTAAACGCCGTTGCTTGTACTTGAGTTCGCCTTCAATGCAATTTGTTCATGCAGCCACATCAGGACAGTCAGTGAAATTAGGGTGATGGGCCATTTATTTACAGGATCTCCATATAAGTATGTATGTATATGTGCACGAGAGGGAGACTTTGGAGACTGTGTATAGTACGATTTCACCAGGCAAGGTTTTTCTAATTCATATTGAGGTCATATTGACCCCAAGTACTCATGTGAGAATATCCCAGTAGAGGCTGACTGTAAAAGCATTGAAAAATGTTCAAATTGTGCTTTAGTGATTTTCAAAAACTCAACAAGGGCATTACAGCAATGATTTTAATTTTTCCTTTTGTGAGGTCATTTTTCAGTGTCAAGAGGACAAAAGGGGAGAAATCCCAACAGCAATGTCACTTTAACTGTTCTTTACTTTTTCAACTTCATGTCAATAAACTGTGAATGCATCTGTCCAATTGTTTGTGGCCAATCAAAGTGGTTTCGAAGATGTTTTGTCTGTCCCTGAACACGTGAGAATACAAGGAATGTAAAAGGGACAGATGGTGGTGTTCTGAGTGGGGAAACCTTCAGCTGTATGCTCATGAGACAAGCAGACCATAAAAAGCTTCCACCCTGGTGAAGTGTCTTTGTGAAAGAAAGAGTGAGAGTCTACCTGGTACGTAGGCCCTGCTCTGCAGCTGAATGTGTTTCCTGTGGAGTGGCAATGCGGGGAAAATGGAGAATTTAGGAAAAAAGAGAAATGATGATTTAGGAATGAGTATCAATTGATAACTACAGGTAAAATAACTTGTAATACTCCCTGTGAAAGAGAAAATGTAAAATATTCCGCGACAATGATTTCTGACTAATGCTTTGCCCATGCTTCCATTGACATTCTGCAGGCAGAAATTAATCCACGCATTGTTTGCTGCAGCTGTTATTTGAGTGTAACCCTTGCTGCAATTATTTGCATGCTTTAGAGTTTGAAGTGCCGCATGCATTTCCCAGAGATGATGCATTATGACTTGATGCTGTGTTTTTCTTACTGGGACGATACTGGGGGTTTGAAGATGGTGAAAAGTTCAGACAGCGAAGTGGGTTCAACCATGGGTGAATCCAACTTGATATGGAAGAGGTGTGCACCCACTGCTCTCTTCACATAATAACCATGACTATTGCAGCTTTAAGTATGCATTTCAAAATGTGAGAAATTCAAAGGTGTCTGTTCAAGAATAGAAGCCTCTTTGGGTGCATTAGGTATCTGCATAGAGGAAGCATTTCTTATTCAAGACACTATCACTGGAGCAATTTACACCATACGATACCACACCGGCAACTGATTTAAATCCCTTGATGCTACACATCACAAAGCCAAGGACATTACTATCCATCAGGACCCCACCCACTGCCAAACCAAAACTGTCCTCTCAAAATTCTAGCTCAGCATATTGATGGAGACTAAGTAGCACACCGTGCAGTGTTTCCCTTTGCTAATGGTCTTGCTCTCTGGGCTATGAGAGAAGCAACCCAAACTCTGTCAAATGTCATCTTTTAATAAGATTTGATACTAAAAAGAGAGCCAGCGTCCCATGGCCTCACCTGTTCCTTATCCGGGCTTGGCCACTGCTCCCTAATGCAAGCCCGCTGCAGCAGAGCACTTAGCTTCACCCGGGACGTGTCGGCGCTCAGCGCCTGTGATGATGGAGAGGCGAGGAAGACAAGGAAGACGAGGAGGAGGGGGTTGGATGGGGAGGGGGTTACACACAGGGCCTTGTTAATGGGTACACAATGTGCCTGAGAGACAAGAAGCAGCACACCCCAGCAGACAGCGCTGTCATCCCAGAGGGAGAGAGGGTTGTTATTCTCCCACTTTGTTTATCGGTTATCATTGACGAGCACACAGACACGCGAGGACAAAAGCGCTGATTGACACACACACCAAACACATGCAGACAAATAAGGAAGTGAACAACACACACATTCACACGCGCAGCATGGTTAAGTGAATCTCCTAAATCACAAGCCAGTATTCAATTCATTAGGGAGCTCTTAGCAGCTGTTCTTGTCTAACCACATCAAGACGCAGATTAAACACATGAATCTAACGCTGAACACTTAGATAAGTCTGCTTTTCTTTGAGATGGGGGATTCTCTCCATAATAGTCTGGGCAGAAATTGGTTTTAAACCCTAAGTCATAAGTACCATTCAGTTGGCAGTATACAGCCAATGAAATCCAAATCAGTGCATTCTCATAGCCAGTAGGGTAAACGTTTGACCCAGAAATCATGTGCCCTGTGCCTTAATCGCTCATTCGTCACTCGTAATTGCATCATTGCCTGTATTTGTTTGCAGTAATATGATGTCATTAGTTGCACTTTTCACATGAGAGTGCAATGTTTTCATTTCTATCATCCTGATACAGTGACAGTCTACTCATCATTTGCTGGGACAGCAGTGACATCAGCACAAGAAAAGTGTTTACCCTTTACCAGACTTCAGCGTTGTCATTGTGTTCCCAGATCGCAGCAATTACAGTAATGCAGTGAGCATGATGCTATAATTCAAATAAGAAGTTTTAGGATTGTTATCATTATTATTTTAACATGCTAAGAAACCAATCTTCTACGAATCTTTTTTGGCCCATGTTGTATCACATAATTGCCATTTCCTGTTCACGACACAGTGAATATAATCTCCTTCCAATGAACCTATACGATACTAATCTACACTGTCCAAGCACTGAGTCAGTCACCGTGCTCGGCACCTTTCAGACTGCTAGTATCATAAGGTTAGTCTTCAAAATAATTATGTCCAACCACATATCATCATGTCATTGGGCTTGAGTCATGGCTAATAAATTAAATGCATGAAACACCAAATTATGGGATTTGAAATAACTTCCTCAAATATGAAATTACTTACAGCAGCTTAATGATTAATGATTCTTGTATGTAACCGTAGAATGCACTTATTGTAAGTCGATTTGGATAAAAGCGTCAGCTAAATGAAATGTAATGTAATGATGTTGTGGCTGTTAATTGCTCTTTTTTAAAGTAAGTTTTAAAAGTTTAGAGTAGCTCAAGTCGTCAGAACACCAGCTCCAAGTCATTTTCAGCCAGTTGTATTATAAGTATAACTGTAACTTGTAAGACAGCCTTTGTTTTGGATTTTGGGATTTACTTACTCCATCTCCTTCACCAAACTCCAGGGCCTGGAGCAGACAGTATCCCACAGCCTTCGAGCACATGCCAATCGGGTATGGAGTCTTTCTTCTGTGAATGTGCAGCTTGAGTCGGGTAAGGTCACCTTTTAAACTCCACAGAAAGTCAAGAAGGAAAATGTCTCCAAAAGGCACATGTTTGCAATTCTTTAGCATCTAAAATTCAGATTTAAAAGAGGAATTACAGCTAAACAGAAACTCCTAATGTGAAGGAACTCATATCTGTGCACTGGGACTGGGACCCAACTCCCCATAAAAAGGGAGATTTATCCTGGTTACTTCTGGGATTGGATTCAGAGTACTCAGTTTAAAAATAAAGACACGCTAGCTTGCACAGTATGCGGTCCGATTAACTATATATATTTATATAAATTAAGTGCCGAGCAAAGGCGTTATATTCAGATGTCAGAAACAATAAGCTCATAGACAACATGGTGGACAGCTCAGAATGGTGATGGACGGGTGTAGAGGTCACAGAGAGAAACAGAAGTAAAAGGAGATTAGGACTCAAGCTGATAAATATATCGGACTGTGTGTCTGTGTGTGTGTGTGGGGGGCAAACCAGTGAGTAAGCAAATGCGTATGTTAGTGTGTGAGACAGACATGCCTCCACCAGAGCTGAGGGCAGCAGGTTTTTGGCAGAAGCAGCGCTTTTCGTGGGCGAAAGGGAAGAAAATTGGACGAGAGTTAGAGGAAGAGGAGGAGGAGGATGCGGAGGATGAGAAAGAGAGCGGATTTGGCCGTGGTACGGGTGCCCTGCCATGTGGCAATGGCGGGGCCGTGTCAGGCCTGATTGGCTGCGGTCTTTGATGCAGGTTGACCTTGAGAGCTCGCTGCCTTTTACTGACTGACTGCTTGGTGAACACCAGCCGGACACATTCCCACACTGTGCCCGAGGCCACGGTCAGCAGAAGGCAGCCAGACAGGCACGAGCGTGTGCACTTCCCATACTGCATGCGTGCACTGTAGCTGGCGCTACACCAAGCATGCAGATTTCAAAGGGTCACTTCACCCATATGAGGCATATTTCCTCCTCCTTCCTACCTCTAGCTGTTTCAACCTAGCAAGTACGTATATAATATTCTTAATCAATCCAAATTTCTGTTTCAGGCCCCTGTTTTCCACTACATTCCATTCATGAACAAAAATGTTACCCGAGAGTGAAAAAAGGGAGCCTGAGTTCCAGCTGTCTGAAATCAGCAGACAAAAAACAAACATTTAGCAGTGTCAGTGGAGGTATTGTGGGACCCGAAACCTGCTGCCAGCAACGTCTACAAAGCAGCACCCACTGTGACCGAAATGAAAGATCAGCATACTTTCTGTAGCTGTCAATACACAGGTTAGACTCAACGCTCCCCCGGCCTGGCTCAGTCAGCTGGAGCAGCCACGCTCCCCTCCTGGCAAAGCTCACTCTAGTCGGTAGGGAGCAGTGGCGGCTGGTGGAAATTCTTTTTAGTAGGGCCATCTAATCAATTTCAGAAAACATCCCGTATGATTCAATGCAAAGTTAAATATGTAACATTTATTCCAACACTTTGACATAAGGACATCTTAGTCATACAATTCAGTATATTAATATATCATGTCACATAGCCCTCCGAAAGATAGTCCCGCACTTGACTGATGATTTCAAATGTATTTATACATTCCAGAAACCAACTTAAGAGTACAAAGGGACAGAAACGATATTTGTTTGTTTACTCCTTGTTTGCATTAGCCAACACTTATGCTAATTTACATAAACATTACACAGTTATTACATTTATAACCACTAACATTGTGCCTCTTCGGGGGAGTGCTAATACCGTTACTGTTTCTAATTTGTATAAACATTTTAAATATATTTTCCGTAGCTTTCGCCATTCAATCTGCACACAATGAGACTTGCGTACTCCCCTGAGGACGTTCCAGAAAAGCATATATTTTGCCCAGATATCCTATTTAAAAAATATTACTGCATATATTCCACATTTAAACCCAAATATTGACCATTTGTATAATTTATTATTATTATCATATTTATTTTTATAATTATTTTTTTTAGAGGCTTAATGTGGGGCCCGGCCCCGTGGCCCTATATTGGCCGGCCGCCACTGGTAGGGAGGATGAGAAAAAAACACAAATTGTTCACTTGTCTCTGCCTCCACGAACCCACGCAATAAACAAACGATCAAAGCGTGCACAGTAAACACACAGATAGCTACTGTGAACTATAGGCCGCCGCCACACATAAGGATTATAAAATAGCAGTGTTATTTGGACTGGCCCTTAGAGTTTCAGCAATTGGGTTGCATTTTTCATATTCTTGCCCTGCTGTTAGTTAGTTGTTGACTTTTTCATATAACTGATGACTTTAAATATAGATTGTATGGACCGAGTGGTTGAGGTGAAATGCTGACCCCTATTTCTTGGAGCAGCTGGCTATGCATTGCACAATACACCGTTCAATTACTGCTGCACGCCACTGAAGACCAATCAGTTCATAATTGCATGCGGCCCAGTGTCCTGGTTGCTCTGAATAATGTGCAGACCATTTATCTTTTACCTACCTTCTTGTATTGGGATGGCAGCAAAATTCATTGCCAGATGTTTTACAACCTGGGGACACAAAAAAATCTGCATAACTGCATACCACGAGAGTATCATGAGAATACATTTTTTATTTTAGTGAAATCACCATCTTTTAAAAGAATACAAAAGTTATCAATACTTAACCTTTTTAACATTTAAGCCAACTTGGATGGAAACCCAGAAGGTGCTCTGAGTTTTTTTTTTATTTCAACATCTACTGTCGCTCATCAAACTCTGTCTGCTGATGAAGACCATGGAGGCTATTGGAAGCTCCACAATAGCCACCTAATGGACCTTGTGGGGAGATTGTCTTGTCTCCAATACTGCTTAATGCTTAATGTATTTGTCCTCTAATATAACATTGGGCCTTATGGTGTCATAACATGGAATCTATAGGATTTTAAAGCTAAGCAATAACCTTTAATTACACCCTTTTAGAAGTTGTGAGGACCAAAAAGTATTTTCCTTATTGGGTTATCGTTACAAAGACAAATGGAAGCGCTAACACTGCAACAACACACAGACACATGTGTCACCGTATCCAGCTGTGAAGGAGTGGGAAAGCATAGCCGGAACTCGAGGTACCTGTTGTGGTGAAGGTCACACGTCTGAACGGTTCGTGAAGGACACATGAAAGTGATCCTGCCTTTAAAAACCCCACTGACATCACATTAGCTGGTGTCCGGGGAACACACACACACACACACACACACACACACACACACACACCACTGAGCAATTAAGGCAATTATTTAACATGTGATTTTGGCGAAATCCTCTAGAATTGCACATGTGATGCATGTCCCCCTTTAGGAATGTGCATTAGAATCAACACTTGCAGCAGGTAAAGGAAGGTAAAGGAAAGTAAAGGAAGGTAAATGAAAGTAAAGGAAGGTAAAGGAAAGTAAAGGAAGGTAAATGAAAGTAAAGGAAGGTAATGGAAGGTAAAGGAAGGTAAAGGAAGGTAAAGGAAGGTAAAGGAAAGTAAAGGAAGGTAAAGGAAAGTAAAGGAAGGTAAATGAAAGTAAAGGAAGGTAAAGGAAGGTAAAGGAAAGTAAAGGAAGGTAAAGGAAGGTAAAGGAAAGTAAAGGAAGGTAAAGGAAAGTAAAGGAAAGTAAAGGAAGGTAAATGAAAGTAAAGGAAGGTAAAGGAAAGTAAATGAAAGTAAAGGAAAGTAATGGAAAGTAATGGAAGGTAAAGGAAGGTAAAGGAAAGTAAAGGAAGGTAAAGGAAGGTAAAGGAAGGTAAAGGAAAGTAAAGGAAAGTAAAGGAAGGTAAAGGAAAGTAAAGGAAGGTAAAGGAAAGTAAATGAAAGTAAAGGAAAGTAATGGAAAGTAATGGAAGGTAAAGGAAGGTAAAGGAAAGTAAAGGAAGGTAAAGGAAAGTAAAGGAAAGTAAAGGAAAGTAAAGGAAGGTAAATGAAAGTAAATGAAAGTAAAGGAAAGTAATGGAAAGTAATGGAAGGTAAAGGAAGGTAAAGGAAAGTAAAGGAAGGTAAAGGAAGGTAAAGGAAGGTAAAGGAAGGTAAAGGAAGGTAAAGGAAAGTAAAGGAAGGTAAAGGAAGGTAAAGGAAGGTAAATGAAAGTAAAGGAAGGTAAATGAAAGTAAAGGAAGGTAAAGGAAGGTAAAGGAAGGTAAAGGAAGGTAAAGGAAGGTAAAGGAAAGTAAAGGAAGGTAAAGGAAGGTAAAGGAAGGTAAATGAAAGTAAAGGAAGGTAAATGAAAGTAAAGGAAGGTAAAGGAAGGTAAAGGAAGGTAAATGAAAGTAAAGGAAGGTAAAGGAAAGTAAAGGAAGGTAAAGGAAAGTAAAGGAAGGTAAAGGAAAGTAAAGGAAGGTAAATGAAAGTAAAGGAAGGTAAATGAAAGTAAAGGAAGGTAAATGAAAGTAAAGGAAGGTAAATGAAAGTAAAGGAAGGTAAAGGAAAGTAAAGGAAGGTAAAGGAAAGTAAAGGAAGGTAAAGGAAAGTAAAGGAAGGTAAAGGAAGGTAAAGGAAGGTAAATGAAAGTAAAGGAAGGTAAATGAAAGTAAAGGAAGGTAAAGGAAAGTAAAGGAAGGTAAAGGAAGGTAAAGGAAGGTAAAGGAAGGTAAAGGAAAGTAAAGGAAGGTAAATGAAAGTAAAGGAAGGTAAAGGAAGGTAAATGAAGGTAAAGGAAGGTAAAGGAAGGTAAAGGAAGGTAAATGAAGGTAAAGGAAGGTAAATGAAGGTAAATGAAGGTAAAGGAAGGTAAATGAAAGTAAAGGAAAGTAAAGGAAGGTAAAGGAAGGTAAATGAAAGTAAAGGAAGGTAAATGAAAGTAAAGGAAGGTAAATGAAAGTAAAGGAAGGTAAAGGAAGGTAAATGAAAGTAAAGGAAGGTAAAGGAAGGTAAAGGAAGGTAAATGAAAGTAAAGGAAGGTAAAGGAAGGTAAAGGAAGGTAAAGGAAAGCTCGCTTGCAGACAGATTTGGTATTTTGAGACATTTTGAGCAAAGTGTGGATTGACATGTGCTTTGTTGAAGTTCTTTCAGTATTTACAGTACACACCAAGTTTTAGAAACCATAATTGTGGATTGATATTTTCTGTACCCACACCAATCAATAGCAAAATTATATACTTCTCTGATGGGCTTTTACTGATCTTGTTTTCTTGAAAAACACAACACATTCCCGTCTCAATTGATTGTAGAAGTGCATGATTTACATTTGTGTGGCTGTGGCACACAAACAACATTTCCGATGCATTTTCTTATTCAGCCATACAAAAGCCAGTCTGCTTAATGATCGCCTTTGTTGTTAAAAACTGCTGCTTGTTTTTCAAGCCTACGCTTTGAGTTAAGTGCCAAGGAATATTGTGATCGAGTTGGTACCTGCATTCAAAGAAGACAGAGGACTGTGAAAGCCAAGAGACTTTAAGCTTCAACATCGTGAAAATGGTGGATAATTTCACTGAACGAGTCGATCAACCGGATAAAATGTAGCCATTGTCACATGGATATATGTGGATAGTAATTTACAGTTTGTTATGGTGAAAGGGCATCCATGTAAGGCCCTCTATATGGTTGGAAATAGGACACATACCTCAGAGAATACTTGTCTTTGTGCACTATCCAAGCTGTAAAAAAAAGAAACAGTGCCTTTTAAAAGACAAATAATGTATTTATTTTTGGTATGACATGATGGTGACAGTGAACCAAAAGTAAACAGTAAGAATAAACATTTAATTGACTGTTTAATTACTATATTAGTAAGGTGTGGGACTGTCCTTTGACAAATCTGCTCAATTTGAGGGGGAGGATAATTTTTCATCTTGTGTATGTTTATGTACCAGCTGTATAGTTGCTGGTTGGATTAATACAAGAAAAACAGAACTCAAGCTCATACATTATAATACACTGCCGCAAAATAAACTACTCAACAGCACGGATTAATTAGAGCTACCTGGAACACTTTTAATATTAAAACTACTTAAAACACGTGCACTATTACTTTTGAAGCTCAGTATCTGAAGAGGATTTGAAAGAAAATGCATCGTAAGCCTACTTTCCAATGCATGACTTTAAAGCTGACATAAAGCTCATATTCTGGTTCATATTTTTGGGGAAAGCAGCAGGCAGATAGTCAGTATGTTGCACAGGGTCAGCTCGCTGCTCGCCTCTGGCTCTACTTGCACTGCTATAGAGGCTTAACTGAAGAATCCTGGGGATCTAAGCATCATTGCTCTATAGCCAATATGTTTCCCCTAAGCACTCGTTAAAAGCTGACAATGTTTGTCTACAAGCACTTGCACAAAGGCACAATTGATATGATGGGCAAGGCTATAGTACAGGGGTGGGCAAACGTTTTGGCTCAGGGGCCACATTGACTTTTAAAATTAGACAGACGGGCCAGGCCAGTATCAGATGGATAGAGTGTGTTTGTGTGAACCAATATAAATTATAAGTAAAAGCCAATAACTAAAAAGTAAAGAGAACTTACATTACTTACTTACGAATATAACTTAAATGACTCAGCTTTTTTGTTTAACTTGCTGGCTAAGTCTTCGTCAATTAGTTCTACACGCCGAGTCACTGTCCTGCGTGATAAACTACATTTTTCGAATTTGTTTTTGCTCTCTGGACACAAGAGACCTGTTGCAGAGGGGCTCCATGCAGGAAGCTGGCAGGAGGCTGGCAGCAGAACCCTATATGTCACATGAGTCCCGTGGGTCTGATGTGCGTTCGTTATGCCGTATAAAACGGACCATGTCTCCGTGGCGCGCTGGCCTGTGGGGGAGGGGTGGAGGTGAGCAGACAGCAGCAGCTGGACTCGCAGCCTGATGCGCTGCAGAAAGCACGGCACGTAAAGACCGCTGTAACGCTTCTCCGTTCCCGACTTGAGTTAAGAAACATCGATGCTGGGCTTTTGCCGTCATCGTGCTTCGGGAAACTCAAGTCGGGAACGGAGAAGCGTTACAGCGGTCTTTACTATAATGTATAATTCATAATACTCGGCGGGCCGGATCAAAACGGTTTGCCCACCCTTGCTATAGTATCATTCAATCTAAACCAATTAGGATGAAAAACAACACATGTACTAAAACTACTGCCAGTCCTCCACAGGAACCTGGCGCCATCTTGCCATCCAGTTGGACTTCCCAAAAAAAGTGGCATATGGGGAATGCACACAAGCCAAGCATGGATTTAGGGACCCGCCTGCACATTCATCTGGACTGGTACATACCTTGTGTAATGTGCCTTAATAAATAAATACATATGAGATTAACTAGTTAACAATTATAAGCCAACATCATATGCTGCTAGTGTCACACTTTAATATGTATACAATATTCTATATGGATCTCATTGAATCAATTATTCATACAATTGAAAATATTTGTTATAGATACAAAGTTGTTTGGTCCATAACATAACACAAGGCCTGATAGCCAGTTTTTAAATGATCAATGTTAGAAAAAAACTGGATGATCTGGCATTTGAAAGCCCCTTGGTCGCGTCCCATTCCTCCATCTTAATCAATGTTGAGACCCGATGAACTCACTCAATCAAGCACTACAGCTGCACACAGCTGACATCAATTGAGCCTGCGAGGGTCTAGATCAGGGGTGTCAAACTCATTCTCACCGCGGGCCACATCAGCATCATGGTCGCCCTCAAAGGGCCGGTTGTAACTGTAACACTGTATACATTTAACTACTACCAAACATATTGTTAAATAACTGTCTTTGTATTGTTTATTCAAGTGTAACAATATTGTACATGTATTTATATATATATATATATATAAACCCACATTACTCTATCAAAGATCAAACTTAAAACAGAAGAAAATAACAAACAATCGTTGTTATATTAACTTTGTTCAAAGCTTTTTTGTCACAGTTGAGAAGGACATAACTAGCCAATAAGAACATGCATGTGGTCTGGGGCAGTGGTTCTACTGGTCTGGCTGCACCATCACCCCTGAATGAATCGAGATCCAAAGCAAGGAACATGTTCAACTTCTCAAATGGATTTAATGAAAAGATGGTGCAGTTTGAGCCTGAAATGGTACAGAATCTCACATGCCAACACAAAAAAACTAGTTTGAAATATTCCCTTTTACACTCAATTAAAAACCCCAAAGTGCATCTTAAGTACACAAAGTAATACAACACACATAATCATTTTATAACTTCAGCCTTTTTTAACAGACTCAGTAGTGCTTTCATGCACAAACATAAAAAAAAGGTCTGGAATGAAGTGAACTATCACAAATAGTGCGTGTGTAAACTCATGCAAGTAAAGTGTGTTGTGAACGCAGCACTGAGGAGTGTGAATAGACGCACTCTACTGCATTCAAAATTCCCTTCAAAATAAAAGCACAATATTTTTATATTGCCCATGCAAAGGTCCGCAACCCACTGAAAACGGATCCGCGACAGACTGAAAACGGGTCCGCGACCCACTGAAATCGGGTCCGCGGTGGTGATCATGCCTTCCAAGCCGTCGCGGGCCACATAAAATGACGTGGCGGGCCACATCTGGCCTGCGGGCCTTGAGTTTGACACATGTGGTCTAGAGTTTAGCCCTGTGGAGCTTGGGATTGGGCCAGGGTCAGTTCAATGATAAGTTTGGGGGGAGGTCAAGTCACTGCAGGGCTGATGAGGCAAGAGTGAACAGGTGTGCATACGGGTGGGGCAGTCAGGTGATGGGGAAAGGAGGGAAAGTCAGAGAGAAAGCCACCATCCCAATGCCCCCCCTAAGCTCTCATACCCTGAACCCTCAGGCCCTTACTGACGTCAGCTGGTTACTGGTTGAGTGTGAGAGGCTCTGAGTACTTGAGCTGGTGTGACTATGAATGGGACAGCACTTTGCTGCAACATATCACGTGACCTACACATTCAAAAATGTGTACAATACTTTTTATTATTCCCTGATTTGAATGTCTTCCAGACTCTTTCCTCACAAGATGAGAAGTCATTTAAAATAATCTATTTACTCGTTTTTGTCAAAACTGTTTCAATAACAAAATTAAATGTTTGATGAATAAATCTGTGTAAAAAATAAATATATATAATCTCTGCTTGGATTCCTCTGATTTCTAATGTGTTTTTATGTTCCATCTTTAATCCTTAATGTTTTTGTGTAAATGCTATTTATTTATTTAACGCCCACGTGCCATCCCCTTTGTTCACCTTTTTTTAATGTCTCAATTCTTCCATTGGTAACTGCATGTTTAACGTCACATTGCATTGAATTGTGGGTAATTCCCTTAGGCAAAGTCGGCATATAATGGTGATTTACAGAAAGTGTTCATAAAGGGCTCAACGTGTCTGCCAGAGAGTCCTCAAACACTCGACGATGTGACAGTGGGACAGAACTAAACCCTCACAGAGTTTCCAGGAGCACGCCTCAAGGTCCGTAAGGGTGGAGATTGGCATTGGGCCACAGATTCCGGGTACATCCTGAGTCTTTTAATGCCATGCCAGAAGAGAGGAAACAAGGACATATGTTTCTAGAGAAATGAGACGTCCTTCCCTCGAAAGCTTCACGTGAAGCGACGTCTGTTTCTGATGACGGCGGCTGCTGATCACAACCACAGCCTCCGTCAAAAGTCTCTCCAAAGCTGACTGACAGCTGATCACACATGCACATGATCATTGCAACAGAATTGTTTTCTGGTCCAGACAGTTTTTAGCTAAAAATCCATTTAAAATATTGATAAAAATGATCGGATAATGTTTTCAGTTGATTTAACGGTGTTGAACTACTACTTATACTAATAAAGACAGTTATCATCACTAACAGAGGAGATGTGTTTTCTCTATGTAGCCTGTTACCTGTTTAACAAACTGCATTGTGTGTTTAGACAGTGTGTGGTATGTATACACAGTATGAGGTATTTATACTGTGTTGTGTGTCCTGCTGATAAGCGCTATGCCGATTTCTACCAGCGGAATGCATTTCTTTTATTTTTTAATTATTTGAAATTCTGATTGTGACATCATTATACTATATGATTATGGTTTCTCTTTAACACTGGAATTAATTTATTAGGCTCAATGTTTCAGTTTCAACTTATATAACTCATCAAACCCGACAGTCAGGAATGATCAGCCTCACGTGACTGAATGGAAAGGACAATTCATGTTGTAAAAAGTGTTTCCTCTCTCCAGCTCTCTGGTTTTGATTATATACATAATACAAGTTAATGAGGGAAATAACAGATCAAGAAAAGACAATTTGTTCTAATAAATGAAGAAAGTTGTTTGTGGTCCTTTTGTTGTACAGACCTACAATGAACATGTTTTACCCTGATGGTGAATCAGAAGACAAATCTAATATATAACTTGAGTTAAATCTGTGATCGTCTTCACTTTGGTATGAACTAAAACACTAAAACACTTCCTGGAAGCTCGCTCTTGTGACTCCTCAGAGATCCCTCCTCACTCCTCCTCCAGAAATAAGAGCTTGGCGGCGCAGAACAACTTCCCGGTCGAAGTGAGAATCGAGCAGTGAGGAAATGGCAAATAAGAGATTTGGGATGTACCCTGTGACACTCTTCTGTGTTCCGCATGCTTACTGCAGCCATTTGCATGTGAAGCAAAAGCAGCAGTAAAAGTACCCAAAAGTGCATTGCTCATGTGAAAATGAATCAATAAGTTAGTACTATTTGTTGCAATAAGTGGTGAGTGTGAGATGTACAAAAAATAATTGGAGACAGTGGGGACAGTAAGCACTACTGCTTACTCAGTTTAAATAAAAAATTAAATGTTTCCATGATGCGCAGTCAAAAACAATGTCATAAAAATGATTACTGAATGTTCTACCCTTATTTTGTTGATACAACATATACAGACGGTGAATGATTTCCAGCGACCTCACCCGCCCATTGCATCTTTTATAGTGCCACCACTTCCCCCTTCATGATATGAAAACATGGAGTTGGGTGATCCCAACAAGCTCCCAGCATTGCTTCCTGCTGCTTGTGTACAAAAAGGTTGCAGAGCTTTTAGTGTCTCCTCACAGGCTTTTGTGTCATCTTGGGAAACTGAAGCTGTGTTGTATTACACAATTAAAAACACAGTAAAACCTTATTGTGCATTAATGGTTGGATTGTCACATGCTGTATAACTGGAAAAAAATATTGTTGGCTGACACCACATTCACATTCAAGTGGAAGATAGATTTTGGGTTGATGTTAAAAGACATTTACTTAACTTTAGTATGCAATCCCTAAGGTTTCCAATTATCATGTATATATGATACTCATGTACCATATATTTGTTCTCAGACAATCTCTGCTGGATTAGCTAGCTGGTTGTGTTTTTACCCCAGCTATGCAAATAGCAAATGGTTTGCAGTTTGCAGACAATGCCCCTTGGTAGTAAAGGGCCACCTATGGTAACAAAAAGGGAAAACGTGGGGGAAAAGGACATCAAAATGCTTCTCTTGCTGATTATATCCAACCAAGCTGAGAGTGCCATCTTTTTGTGTGTCTCCAGCAAACAATTTTCCTACTGAAAACCTTTTCCTGCTCATGTCCTCGGTCTAAATATAGAGATAAGAAGAAGGCGAGAGTGAGTGAGAGCGAAAAAGAGAATCATCATGGCACGTTGTCAGATCATCTTTTTTTGTGCTGATTTTTCCAATTATGGCTGGGTGACATGTAGTGGTATGGCAAATGGTGAAGGTGTTGAAGCTTATTCTGCAGACAGTGGTTAATGAGCTTTGTATCATCTATTTCTGTAATATCTGTGAGTGAGCAGATGGAAGTGTAGATATCTCAGGAAAAATGCTTCCCAGACACCTCTAATTGTGAGGAAATAACACCTGATCTTTGATCACATTGTCTTTATACTTCTGTCATTCCTTAAACATGAAATGCGTACAATATGTCACTTTAAAGTCTCCTTTGTTTGATGGCGACATAATTACATACATACATATTGATATACCTATTAATGTCTTTTAAAGGATCCTATAGGGTTCTTGCCATGTGGGCCAGCATGCTGCTGAAACATTGGATTGACTGGGTCTGTTTGCAGCTAATCTCACATACTACTGGACCTATCCATAGTCAGTATATAGGATATGGACATATTTTCTGTCGCCATCTTGTTTTTTTACGGAACTAGGAGTGACATGAGAGGCTGGAGCTAGATACAACAGAATTTGTTATGATTTTTAGGTGACCGAAATATTAAAAATATGACTACTGAGTATTATAACCAATAGTCGAGTGACATTAGCAATGGCGTTGGCTTGACTATAACACAGACAACCGACTGGAAGTGGATCAATCGCATATCGCCTCTGCCAGTTGTTGTTCGTGGCCACACCTTTAAGCTATCAACAAACTGTTGTTAAAAACATTTTGTGAAGTGATCAATGACCATCTCCAACTATATTTGTGTCAGTGTGCCAAGATGCACTTTCTTTCTGTTTGTGTATGTAATCTTGAAGGTGACCTCCAAACGATGCATCCCAGAAACTACCATCATGACTATGATCTTCTCCTCCACAGATATATACCCACAGGAAGTACAGACTAGACTTCCTGTGCCGTCATTTAGGTGTAAATGTCATCATATTTACACATACTAAATCCAACTGAAATATTATTAGGATCTTAATTGGAATCACATCAGTTTAAAGCAAGGTTAATTTCTCATATTTGAGATGACGATCTGATTTTTAATTCTTATCTAATTTCCAATACATTGATTTAACTCTGGTAAGCAATGTTCACAAACCCTCAAACGGAAACCTGGAAGATTTCCTGTTGGTGACCGGCATCAATCACAACATTAGTGGACGCCACGGCGTTCGGAGATGAATCATCCTTTCGAAGGGACAGTCGAGGGTGTCCTCTACTCTCCCTTCTCCTCCGTTCCATCCTCACCCCCCGGGGGATGTGTAGGAGGTGCTGTAGGGTTGAGCTGGGAGGGAGGAGACACACACATCAGGCCTCGATGATTAAGAGTCCAGATCCAGTGACCATGAGTGTCAGCTTCTACGCCACACACACACGCTCTGGTCTGGTAGAGTGTGAACCCTCCCCACCTGCCTCCGTCGGAAGGGGGGGCTGGTGGTGGTTGGTTGGGTCGGGGAGGCACATAGCCCGTCATCCCCCACTGATGGATGGGGGACATTACGGCTCTTGGGGACAGGTGCCACTGACGATTAAAGGCCCCAGCCAGTGGCTTGGAAAGAATGGAAGTGGAGAGTGCGGAGAAGAAGGAAAGGGAAACTGTTGCCGCAGAACGAGTAAACACAAACGCTGCAGGGGAAAGCAGACGTGAAACGAGTGGCAAGGTGGAGGGGAAGGAGGGGGCGTTGCAGGTAGAGGAGAGACAGATGGCGAGAGCTGTATTTTTTTCTGTTGTTTGGATTTTAAGTGTGATACAATACAACTGCCTGTGTACCAAAACAGTGATCACACAAGCTAACATGCTTGCCAACAGGTGCAGAAACACTTAGCTTTTTTCTTTCTCAGCCCCTTTTTTTATGCAGCCTTACTAATAGACACTTTCCTCTTTTACTGTCACTCAGCCAGAGTCCTGCAGCTGCCTAGCTGCTCGCCTCCGTGTTGTGTTCATGACCTTTGTTTTTAGAGCTATGGGGACAAATGTTAACTCCTCTTGCCTCAAGGGCAATTCACCAGTCTGGCATTGCACTCCCTCCTCCCTGTCATATCACAGCATCGTTGCTGTACTACCTCGTAATTGGTCCTCTCCACAGTTTGTGACTTAATAAATTCCATGTGCCCTATTTGCAGGTAAATACATCACAAGTCGTGTCTGTTTAATTTCTATCTCTCTCATTATCGCAAACATGAGAACCTGGAGATTCATCTGATATGTGGCAAGCTAGCACCAAATTAGGAAGCCATTGTCGTGTCACGTCACACATGGGCCCCCCATTCCTAGATAATGGTCGCATCATCAAAATGAACCCCCAATCGAATTGAAAAACAATAATCTGTGTGCTGCAGCTCGTTTCTATTATCGTTTCTATCACGCAGAAGGGGAAAGAGGCGCTGTTGAGAGTAAGACGTGCAAGTGAAAGGCAGAAGATAGGAAGGAGAAAGCAGCAATCCGCTGGGAGCGGCGGTGCCACTCGTTGTTGATGCCAAGTTCAACAGACAGATTGTGGAATTGAATCTGGACCGAGGCAAGTAATAATAGGTCCTGGCTGAGAGAATGGAGCTATACTTTAGGTTTCAACTGCAATGTGAAATGTACTGCCATCAGCAGGAAAAAAAGGACAGGAGTAGGGACCAATGTCTGTCCCCGGCCACAACACCAGTGATTATCGGGAAATTGCCTTGACATTCAGCTATAATTTGCATTGTAATGACTGAAATAGTTGAGGATGAGTCCTCCCAGATTGCCATGCTATCAAAAATTTGCTCGTGGAAAACAACATTTTTACATTTGCGAACATCAGGGGGAACCACTTCATCACCCACCACCCTCCTTCTTCCAATTTCGCTGTAGCTTTTTTCCTTTTTTATAATGTTTTTTCTAGCAAGACCAAATCCGTCAATGTTTACTCTTATAATGTTTAATGTTTGCTCATCTGCTTACCCATAATCCCTCAGCACACATTCCCTCTCCTCCTTGGCCTATATTAAGGTGCTGTCGTCATTGATGGATTAACTCCTATGAACTCCTCAGAGATGATACAGAGCTAAAGCATGCTTCTGGACCATGGCTTTCTCACCACCACAATTACAACGTCTCTTTGGTGTGTGTGTGTGTGTGTGTGGGTGGGTGGGTGTGTGTGTATTTTTAAAGAGGCTTTTTCTTTTCTTTGAGGACTTTAAAACACATTTACCAGAAACAACAGCTGTGTACAAAGACATATAGCTAGCCACTGACTTTTGGACCTTTTCTGCCCACAAACCAATGTCTCACATCATGCTATAAAACATATGTTGTTCTTGAGAAGTGCTGTGACAATCAAAACCGAGCAGACGTTGCCACCAACTGCTGATGTTCTTTCAAAGTGCTTCCAAACAAACTAGAGCGTAAACAAAAACTTTTTATGGTTGCTCTCTTAAAACCTATGTATCCCACCTAATTATAATGAAAGGAGTGTTCCTTCTCAGTTAGTCCGTGTCTGATAGGTTGTCATGTGGGTTTCTGCCTCCTCTTGAAAGAGTCCCTTTATCAGTGAATCCGCACAGATACTGCTCTGAGCCTCTTGCCAGCTTATCTCTGTTAGACCGTTAATTAGCAGCAAGTGCAGCAATTACACTCAAATATCCTGAGCAACAAAGACACAAAAGATGGCCCCTACCTACCCCCACTCCGCCTTACCCTGGCCTTAAAACTAGCTCCCACAAATGACAGCGAGGAGAGAGGGGCGAGGAGGAGAACGCGAGGATGGGAGGTTTTTGAGCAACACAAAGACAGAACTCGGATAAGACTCTGCTGTCGTTTTTTAATTGCTTTGTCTCTCCTGAGAGGAGCCCCAAATCTGTAAGGTTTTAGATTGTGAAGCCTCCTCCTATGTAAGTTTGCAAGTATGCGCATATATTTCATGACCGCATTTTTGCATGCATACGACACCACCGTTGTTGAATAGCCAGCTGAAATTGATGCGAGATTGACACCATGGTTGTTCTTGGTGACAGATAGCGTCACATGAACTCAGCTGAGACAGTATTAGCAACACTGCTGGATACTACTTTTAAAAACACATAAATTGGCTGTGTGTGAGAAGGCTCAGTTATATAGACTCTCTGTGTTGTATATAATGTGTGACAATTTATGTTCCAGCATTGTGAATTTTAGGCTTTTTGGAAGTTTGAATGTTTAAAATATAAATTTGTCCGTGGTTAAATCAACTATACATGCTCTGTAGCTACTTAAATATTAATTGGCAGTTCCATGTGAGATACCCGACAGTAAACAGCTGTGAATGCTCTGTTCCAGAGAAATACTGGAAGAACAAAAATATCAGATCTTCCTCCTTTGGTAGACGTCACATTTGAAGATCCCTCGGCATGAAGTTCAAACAGCACTCTTAGTGCTGTCGAAGGCAGTTTATACAACAGCAGAGGACCGACGAGATATTTTCTATTATAATACCTATAGTTATCAATCTGTATCACGGCGTTCAGCATTTTGGTTGCAGAAAAATATCTTATTCATTGTTCAGTTGTAGTAAGCTCGACCCCCTCATGTCACTTCTGGTGGCAAAAGACGAAGATTGGCAACAGCCAAAAGTCGAGACTTTCAAACGGCAGTCCCCAAACCATTGGGTGATGTCATGGTGACTACATCCACGCCTTATTTACTCTTTATATGGTTTTAACTTGCTTTAACTTGTTTCCAAATTTCCTAAAATCGGAAGCGGTCTGCTCATTTCCTATGAACTGTCTTTTCAGGTTGGGATGCCTCTCGGCAAAAATAATAATAATGATGAACCGGTAAGTGCACAAACCATCTTGCTTTGCAACAACTACTATTTCCTGCTTTACATACAAAATAATGATTACATTTCTAAGGATGGACCTGAATGTTTTGGAGCTGGTAATCAACATCCAAATACGTTTTCCATCGCATTGTTGTTGTTATTTATACATACAAGAAAAAGTAAGTCCACATCATTCATTATTAATCATCATTTAATATTTATTTATTATATTATTATTCTCAGGTGGATAGCACTGTTTATTGTGTGTGTGTGTGCGCACAGCACGGTCAGTGCTGCTGAAGCGCAGCGGAGGAGATCGATAGATAGTCTCAACAAACCCAGGTCTTTTTATTTTATGTTTGTATAGCCTACATTCTATTTATTCATTTGTTTATAGGCGTATATATGAGCTAATTGTATCTACGTAAATCATCTGATTTGATTATTTTGCAGCAGTTTCCTTTCAATTCAAGCAATATTTCTGTCCTCATCTCTCATTGGACAATGATAGCAAAGTAAACTACAAAAGAAGTAAATGATGACTACAAAAAGGAGGAAAGTATGCAGGAAATTTACCCTGAGACTGCAAGTAAAACATATTCACATCATCTAACACTGACGGAAAAAGGAATATAAATAACGACATTTTCCACTCCCACTGTGTTGATGATTCTAGGTCTGGATGGGGATGAAGGGGACTAATTCCAAGATACATTAGTGCAGCTAAGTGGTGTTGCATTTAGGAATAGATTTCAGGAAAATATTGATGTTCAGGGTTAAGCACGTAAAGTAGAGTTTTAGGTGACAAAAGTAGTCAAGTAAGATC
Source organism: Cottus gobio (assembly GCA_023566465.1). Lineage (NCBI taxonomy): Eukaryota > Metazoa > Chordata > Actinopteri > Perciformes > Cottidae > Cottus > Cottus gobio. The sequence continues at coordinate 17,569,907 of CM042233.1, read as the reverse complement.
CACCCAAGTACAGTAGAAAATGTACAGTGGCTGAATGCAAACATATAGAGGCAAGGCAAGGCAAGGCAAGGCAAGTTTATTTGTATAGCACATTTCAACACAAGGTGATTCAAAGTGCTTCACATACAGCCATTAAAAGCATAAAAACACAATGCAGAATAAAATATTTAAAAACAATTAAAAACAATTACACAATCCAAAATAAAAGATTTAAAAACAATTAAGAACATTCATTAAAACAATAAAAAAACAGTTAAAAAGCAAAAAGCAAAAATAGATAGATACAGAATTGAATAAAAGTTGCAGTGCAGTTTAAGATATAAAATGCAGTAGTGAAATGTAGAATCTGGTTTAATTAAAGGCAACAGCAAACAGAAAGGTCTTCAGTCTGGATTTAAAGAGGCTGAGGGTCTCTGCAGACCTGCAGCTTTCAGGGACCTTGTTCCAGATGTGTGGAGCAGAAAAGCTGAACGCTGCCTCTCCGTGTTTAGTTCTGACTCTTGGAACAGAAAGTAGACCCGTCCCAGACGACCTGAGGGGTCGGGATGGTTCATAAGGCAGCAGCAGATCACTAATGTATTTAGGCCCTAAACCATTCAGGGCTTTATAAACCAGCAGCAGGATTTTAAAGTCAATTCTTTGTTGGACAGGAAGCCAGTGCAAGGACCTCAGAACTGGAGTGATGTGATCCACTCTCCTGGTCTTAGTGAGGACTCGAGCTGCAGCGTTCTGAATCAGCTGCAACTTTCTGATTGACTTTTTACTGAGACCTGTGAACACACCGTTACAGTAGTCAAGTCTACTGAAGATAAATGACCTGTGAACACACCGTTACAGTAGTCTAGTCTACTGAAGATAAATGACCTGTGAACACACCGTTACAGTAGTCAAGTCTACTGAAGATGAATGCATGGACAAGTTTCTCCAAATCCTGTTGAGACATAAGTCCTCTAACCCTTGATATATTCTTCAGGTGATAGTAGGCTGATTTTGTAACTGTCTTGATATGACTGTTCAGGTTGAGATCTGAATCCATAACTACTCCTAGATTTCTGGCTTGGTTTGAGGTTTTTAACATCAGTGATTGTAGCTCAGCGCTCACTTTCAATCGTTCGTCCTTGGAACCAAAAACAAGTACTTCTGTTTTATCTTTATTTAATTGAAGAAAATTCTGGCACATCCAGTTGTTGATTTCTTCAATACATTTAACCAGCACTGGTATGGGATTATAGTCCCCTGGTGATATAGTTATGTAGATTTGTGTGTCGTCTGCATAGTTATGATAACACACTTTGTTGTTTTTCATAATCTGAGCCAGTGGAAGCATGTAGATATTGAACAGAAGAGGCCCCAGTATTGAACCTTGGGGAACACCACATGTCATACCAGTCAGCTCTGATGTGTAATTAGCTACCGACACAAAGTATTGTCAGTCCTTCAAGTAAGAGTCAAACCAGTTAAGTGCTGCGCCAGAGAGTCCTACCCAGACTTTCAGTCTGTCTAGTAGTATGTTGTGATCGACTGTGTCGAATGCAGCACTGAGATCCAATAATACTAAGACTGAAGTTCTGCCACTGTCTGTGTTTAAGTGGATGTCGTTGAAAACCTTAACAAGAGCAGTTTCAGTACTGTGATGCTGACGAAAGCCAGACTGGAAGACATCAAAACAATTATTTTCGGCCAAGAAGCTATTTAGCTGATGATAAACCACTTTTTCCATTATTTTACTTAAAAAGGGGAGGTTTGATATTGGCCTATAATTTTTCATTATTTCGGGGTCTAAACTAGCCTTCTTTAGGAGTGGTTTAATAACTGCAGTTTTTAGGGCTTGTGGGAAGACACCTGAGAGAAGGGATGTGTTTACAATTTGTAAAAGGTCAGTGATCATGCAGTGTGAAATATTTTTGAAAAAGTGTGTTGGTAGAATATCTAAGCAGCATGAGGATGTTTTCAGATGTTGTATAATGTCTTCTAAACTTCTTTGGTTAATTGAATGAAATTGTGTCAAGATATTTGGATGGATGTTATTTAAAGATGGGGACAACACACATCCTGTGGTTGGTGTGGAGCCACCAACTGCTTGTCTAATTTGCTGAATTTTGTCAGCAAAAAAGAATGCAAATTGATTGCATGCCCAGGTGGATTGGAGCGTAGCAGTTACTGACACCGGAGGGTTTGTTAGCCTGTCCACGGTAGCAAATAAGGCGCGTGCATTGTTATTGTTTTTGATTATGATGTCAGAGAAGAAGGCCCGCCTTGCATTTCTAAGTTCCAAATTGTAGTTGCGAAGTCTCTCTTTATAGATACCACAGTGAACCTGGAGATTAGTCTTTCGCCACCTGCGCTCAGCTTTCCGACACTCTCTTTTCTCTATTCGGACCAGCGTGGCATTTCTCCAAGGGGATCTTTTCTTACCTGAGACAACCTTCACCTTAGTGGGTGCAATGGCATCAATAACATTTTTAACTTTAGAATTGAAGTCATCCACAAGCTCATTGACTGAGATGCAAGAGAGGGCTGGTGTGGAGGAGAACTTCTGAATAAATAGTTCACCCGTGTTTTCAGTGATGTAACGCTTTGTCACAACCTTGGTTTGGACATTTGTGTGCAGGGAGATTGCACTCTCAAAGAAAACACAGAAATGATCAGAGAGTGCAACATCAGTCACAGCAACCTTGGAAATGTCCAGACCTTTGGTGATGATTAGATCCAGGGTGTGCCCCTTGTTGTGGGTGGGACCTGTTACATGCTGAGTCAGCTCATAGTTATCAAGGACACCACATAGCTGTATAGACCCTCTGTCCTGGGGATTATCAACATGGATATTAAAATCACCAACAATGGCAACACAATCAAAATCAACACAGATTATAGACAGCAGTTCAGTAAACTCATCGAAGAAGGATGCACAGTATTTAGGTGGTCTGTAAATGTTAAGGAATAAAACTCGAGTGGAATTCAGAGCCACATATTCAAAAGAAGTAAAATGACCAAAAGACATCTGCTTGCATTGCAAAGACTCATTAAATAAAATAGCAACTCCTCCTCCTTTCTTATGCGCTCTTGAAACACTCATGAAACTGAAGTTGGGAGGTGTTGATTCAATAAGAACAGCTGCACTGTTATCTTGGTCTAACCAAGTTTCCGTTAAAAACAAAAAATCCAGCTTGTGCCTAACAATGAAATCATTGATTAAAAATGTTTTTCCTGACAGAGACCTGACATTTAATAAAGCTAAGTTTAATGTGTTTAAAGCTCTATTTGTCCTATGTGTCTGGACAGGCTGACGGGAAATTATCAATAAGTTTGATAAATTTGCAGATTTACTAATGTTTCTTCGCAGCCTCACCTTTCCTTTTCTATGAGTCAGGACAGGAATTGAGAACGCTAGCTGCATACAGGGCCCCGACTGTTCCTGGAGATATTCAGTAGTGTCATTAGCCTTGTAGTCCGGACCCAGAAGATATCAAGTAGATATCAAGGTTTCTGTATCCGTTATAGCTTGAGGATATTGGTGGAGCTGTCGTGGAGGCGGGGGCAGAAATGGCAGAGGTCGAGCTGGACTTAGAGCCAGTGGCAGAGCATACTCCACTGCACATGCCAGTATATGAAAAGCCCCCAGGTGTTGGCCGGTTCTACTGACATCCGCTATCAGCTGCTCTGTGAACAGCTGACGAGACGTCAACCAGGAAAACTGGTAACCATCTGGCGTCATTGGGGATCCAACTGTCCCCCAATAGCATTCATTCATCATGAAACGCATGAAACGCAGAGCCCAAGGGAAAAGTTGAAGTGTAAATTAGGATGTAGCACATAATCCTAAAGGTCCTAGCACTGTTCCAGATTAACTTTTAATTGTGGAGGCAGTCGGTAATGTACTTCAAACAACATCTGTGGCAGAGTGTTTATATAAGTTAAGAAGACATTTAACAGTGAAAAGCTTTTTGAACTTCATATTTCTCCAAACTACTGTAAACATCTGGCTTCTTTTGGCAGCACTCAAGGTCTCAACATTATAAGAGTAATACAGTGTATTTTGCCACTACCCCTGTCCAGCTGTATCAATGGTGTGCCTTCCTGACACTGCTGAAACCCTGAGTGTTGGTCTTAATGTTTTGGATTTAGTTCCCCCAGCAAGGATCCCCCTACAGAGAATAAATATGCTGAGGTGTGATGAGAACTGTTAAGGAGCCTGGAGTCATATAAGGTTGCGGTAAACTTCTAAAGGTAATAATAGGACAGAACAGTGTCACTGCTGTCTGACCATGAGAACATTTAATATTAGACGCCTATATCAGTAATGGTGAGATAATTACGCTTTCTGTGGGTGGCTGAAGACTCAATGTCACATCTCATCAAATTTTGATTGAGGCGCTTGATTAGAGAATTACTTTGAGATGAAAGCCACAAATCAAAACGCTTATGGTTGTGATATTGTTTTCTTATTATCTAAGCAGAATCATGCCGCACTCTACTAAGTGCACCTTTTCTGGTGTTTTTATCACAGCAGGTCACATGTTTAATATTGCTTCACTGATCTCTACTGTTATCATTTGTTGCTTTCTGCAGTGTTTCATGGGTAACGCTCACTGCCATGACTTTTGGTGAAAAGTCTCCCTTTAGACAGAGAGTGGACAGACAGCAATAACTTGACAGGGATGTGTCTAAAGACTTCACTCTAAGTTTCAGCAGCAGGTGAGGAGAAAAGACATTGGACATAAAAATATCAACTTAAGGCTCTTCTGCATGTGTTGCTGACACTTGATGTTCTCCTGTGGTGCATTTGTGAGCTGCAGGAACTTCTAAGACCCTATACACTGATGAGCACTGCTATAATGTGTGGTGGAGGACCCAGACACAGACCAGGGAGTAGAAGAAATAAATGGTTTATTGCCAGGGAAACAGCTATGGAGGAACAGTTGGGGAATCCAGGCAGGGAACGGCAGACAGACTGGGGAACCGGGAGGATGGATGACTGCGGGAACAAAAGACAGGGTCAAAGGAGAGGCAAAAACAATTGGACTAAATCTCTTAAATTAATCATCAGCAGAGCAGCCAGGAGCAGGCACTACCAGGTAGTTGAAACAACGATCTGGGGACCAGTGGATGAGGAGCCGGGCTGACGCTTTTATCCAGAGTGACTTACATGCTATAAAGTAGACAGCAACGGTGAGCAATTAGGGTTAAGTGTCTTCCTCAAGGAAACATGGACTAGCTGAGCCGGGGATTGAATCTCCAATCTTCCGATTGTAAGGCAGACCTGCTAACCACTGACCCACAGTCACCATAGTATGGTGTATGTACTGCAGGGTGATTGGTGGATTGAATGCAGCTTGGTTGTAAGGTGAGGTGAGTTGTAATCAAGGAGGTCTGGAGCCACGCCCCTAGCACACACACACACAGTACAGGCAGGAGGCACGGCTTGGTCATGACAAGCACAACCATTTTAATGTCCAGCCTCCTTTTTGCACATAAGTGGCAAAGAAAACAGTGCAACTCAAATGTTTTTGTGAACGTTGTTGTTGCCATGCCAAAAACATAAAATAATAATAACACAGATTACCCAAGGCTCCAACAACAGCAGTCTGACCCATTAATTTCATCTCCAAACAATAAGCCAGTGATTTAATCCATTTCCTCTGTCTGGTATGTTTCCTTAATGAATGTAATCATGACCTTTTGCGGATCCTACAGCTCTACCTCTTCAGTTACAGTGCTCTCCAGCCTCTTGTCTGCACATTAATTTGCACTTATGAGAATCAAACCTTATTATACCTGAAGGTCACACCATTATCCCTTGCAGACAGAATCCAAATATTCACATACTGTAACATCTGCAGACTGTGGGAGCAGGAGGTAGAGAGAGATGTGACATAACCATCTTTGCCACTGATGAAACCCAAATGCCGGGAACCAGGCTCGGATATCCAAGGTGGAGTTAAAAGCTCACATCTCTAAAACGATGTAGGTTAAAGATTGAAAATAGATCTTCTCAACAGCGGCTGTGAGAGATACCAGCCCTATTTTGGGGAAGTTTGCAGTGAGGCAGGCACGCGAGCAAAGAGAGGGCTGTGAGAAAAGGAACAACAGTGCCACATCCATTTGTAACCCCCGCTGTGATGTCAGGATGCTGGCGGGGGCTCGCCAACTGTGCACTGTGACGTTGATGGATGCAGGTGAGCGCCCTGACTTTCTCCCCTCAAGAGTCATCTGTGAAGATCTGTCTGTTGTCGTTCCTTTATGAACCCGTAGCTGAAGGATAGAGACAGTGAGGGCGGGATAAATGAGAGTGACAAATATGAGAACAAAGGTGAGAGGGGAGCAAGGAATAAAGTAGCAGGTGAGAGAAAAGTCTTCCAGGAAAGTGGTGAAGGGAGTGGAGATGGAGTGGCGTGACCATTCCAAAGAAAGATGGATAATGAGCACCCTACAAAGTTAGTGTTTCTTTCTGCCTGTACTTGAACTTTTTCCCTCAATTCTGTTTAAATATTAAAGGTTTGTAATTAAAAGGTGACGGAGTGGGACACCTAAGGGGGCTTAGACTTTATTGACCGACGAGTGACTAAGTATCACTAGCTGACTAGCAGCCTGCATCAAAGGGGCTGGCTTGGGGATCTCGAGGATTGCGCGTCTGGATGTCGAAATGTTTTCGTCTGTTTACATCGCAGCAAGAGCTCCGCTAGCCTCCTGGGGCGCACTGACGGATTTGAGGCAAAGGCCCACCGTGGCAGATATGTATTTCTGAGCGTTTATGTATTGCTTAATTTGTTTCCGTCCTCCACAAGGGATTGATTTCTTGCTGAGAGATGACTGGCAGACCAGAAGGAGGAAGAAACAAGTCAGTTTACAGCACTTTATGGTAGTGTGTAGCGCAGTGGTGATTCCCCTGCCACTGCAGACAGTATTTGGCTTTGGAAACACACAGTTTGTCCCTCTGTATGTCGTCTGAATGCCGAAGTTGTTTCTCATTGTCTCTCAACGCTCTGAAGACAGTGGAGATGGTTGTGGACTTCAGAAAGATCTCAGCCCCACCAGCCCCTCTCACCCTGTGTGACTCCCCCGTCAAAGCTGTGGAGTCCTTCCGCTTCCTGGGCTCCAGCATTACCCAGGACCTCAAGTGGGAACTAAACACCAGCTCCATCGCCAAGAAGGCGCAGCAGAGGATGTTCTTCCTGAGGCAGCTGAGGAAACTCAACCTGCCAAAGACAATGATGGTGCACTTCTACACTGCCATCATCGAGTCCATCCTCTGCTCCTCCATCACCGTCTGGTACGCTGCAGCCACTGCCAAGGACAAGGCCAGGCTGCAGCGCATCATTCGCTCTGCCGAGAGGGTGGTTGGCTGCAATCTGCCGTCCCTCCAGGACTTGTTTGCTTCAAGGACCCTGAAGCGGGCGAGGAAGATTGTAGCTGATCCCTCTCACCCTGGACACAAACTGTTCGTGTCCCTCCCCTCTGGCAGGAGGCTGCGGTCCATCAGGACCAAGACCTCACGCCACAAAAACAGTTTCTTCCCGTCTGCCGTCGGGCTCATCAACAGAGCCCGGGTCCCCCACTGACTCTAATGACTCTGTCACCCCCAGACAATTCCCACCGGACACTCCCCTGCACATAGCCTTATACTTATACTTGACTTGAATACACTTGACACCTGGGCATTGCACTTGCCACTTTCACACAACACTTACACTCATGCACATTCCATGCACTTTATCTTACTTTTGGTATTTTGTTATGCTGCTGTCTCAATGTAGATATTCATTCATCCATTCATCCTCATTTATTGCATTGCGTTAACTGTTAAATGTGTATTGTTAAATGTTAAATGTATGCACCTTCCCGCCAGGACAAATTCCTTGTATGTGTAAACATACATGGCAATAAATGGTTCTGATTCTGATTCTGATTCTGAAGTGCGTCAGCATTTGAATGCACACTTGAAAAAGGCTGCACCGTCATTGCTGTGGCCAAATGGACAACAGCAGACACAATCAGATAGGGGTCGGCATACCCCCTCCGAACAAGAGGTACAATCATTGATCCGGCAACACACGAACAAAAGCGACTACTGAGGGAAATGTCTGCTCTCTCTCAGCTGTCCATTGCTGCCCGTCAGAGCAAAGCAGTGAGTTGTGAAGTTGTGGAAGAGGCCGGGATATTGTATTCGGTCCTGGACTTCATAAATCATACATGCCTTTGAGTAAATTCACAGCACCACAGATTTAATAAAAGCCATGCTGGTAGGCTAAGGCAGTCTATGTGCCTCACATTTACCAGTGTAAGCGAGATCATTATGGTAAATTCTCAGAGGGAGGCGAACTTTAATAACTGCTCAAAATAAATCAAGAGGCAATATGAGAATTGACAGGCGTTTCTCCCCCCCAGACTTCAGGTACAGTGTAAAATTGAAACAACACCCAGCATCAGAACATCTCAAGTAATATTGCTTCTTGAGGGAGACTCTGATTATGGAGGTTAGAATATTATGTGCCACTGCTTTAGGCAATCATGTCGCTCTGCAGCCGTGCTACCATTGCAATCAATCACAGTTTATGGTAATGACTCAGGAGGAAATCATTGACACCTATGCATCCGGAACACGGCGACGGCGGCATATTTGGCACCTCAGTTACACACTTTGCTCGTCAGAGAATTCTGGAGCGACATGTGTGATTGTGAGAGAAGATGTAAATCAGAGGTGACGGAACAAAGATGACCTTTCTGAACAAGAGCTGACCTTAGTGTGCGAATGCTAATGGGAGCGATGACTGATACAGTTTCAAAGGGCCACCGTGGCCACAGATGGAGAGCATCTTAGGATTTCACTGATACATGTTCAGCTATCCTGCCTGTTCATGCCTCAGGTATCCTGCATAAGACATGCAAGACATGTTTGTTTATGGTTAGTAATATTGAATATGAACAGGGAGTTGTTTAACCTTCAAATAGTATGATGATATGACTCATGTAAGGAGGTGTTCTATCATAATTCTGTGAGCAGATCAAACCAATTGTTTACTTCACTGTGGTTGTTACAGTTTGGGTTCACACATCAGTGCTGAAGTTAAAAATATGAATATTATAGCATTAAAATACAAAGGGATCTGATTTACATTTAAATACAGTAGGTAGACAAGTGGACAAGTTGTCATACTGTGCTGCTTAATTATTCATTTCAATTCAATGCTTCAGTTTATTTGGTCATTAACCAAGTTGTATAATAGTGTGTGCGTGTGTGTGTGTGTGTGTGTGTGTGTGTGTGTGTGTGTGTGTGTGTGTGTGTGTGTGTGTGTGTGTGTGTGTGTGTGTGTGTGTGTGTGTGTGTGTGTGTGTGTGATGGAATCAGGTAGATGTAGGAAGATAGGTAAAATAGTTCTGCTGGAGATTACATCATCTTTCATTTGGTGTCCCTATTGGTGGGTATGTGTGCCCATACATAATTTGTCAGCAGTACCTCAAAACATGATCTTACATGATCGTTTTGTATTTTGTATGATGTTGATGCTTGCTCTTGGTTTAGCTCTCCCTCTGCTTACCTGCAGGTGGTCGGTTCCAGTTAGGGGCGGCTGTTATAATGTCCGTCGCTGCGAGCTAAACACTCAACAAAGTCTCAACTGTTCTCTGTCCTGTCTCCTCGATGGTGGAATGAGCTCCCCATTGACATCAGAACAGCAGAAAGTCTCTACATCAGGGGTGGGCAAACTTTTTGGCTCAGGGGCCACATTGACTTTTAAAATTAGACAGACGGGCCGGGCCAGTATCAGATGGATAGAGAGTGTTTGTGTGAACCAATATACATTATAAATAAAAGCCAATAACTAAAAAGTAAAGAGAACTTACATTACTTACTAACGAATATAACTTAAATGACTCAGCTTTTTTGTTTAACTTGCTGGCTAAGTCTTCGTCAATTAGTTATACACGCCGAGTCACTGTCCTGCGTGATAAACTACATTTTTCGAATTTGTTTTTGCTCTCTGGACGTCTTTTGCCGTCATCGTGCTTCGGAAAAACGCCCAACGGGCCGTAGTTTGCCCACCCTTGGTCTAGACTCTAGAATTTGCTGCGGGCCAATAAAAACTGACCCGCGGGCCGCAGTTGGCCCGCGGGCCGTAGTTTGGACACCCCTGCTCTACATCTTCCGTCACAAACTAAAAACACATCTTTTCCGACTATACCTTGAATAAAGGATGTAGCACTATAGTAGCACTGAAATGGCTCTTACTGATAGCACTTTGTAGTTGAACTTTATTGATGAAATTGTACCTTCTTGATTCTTGTTGTTCTGATTCTTGTATGTAACCGTAGAATGCACTTATTGTAAGTCGCTTTGGATAAAAGCGTCAGCTAAATTAAATGTAATGTAATGTAATAATAAAAGTAGAGGGGAGGTGGTGCCAGCTCACTGTGTGGCTGTGTGCAAACTTCATTAGTTTCTTTATGCTTCAGTTTAATTACATTTTGTTGAACTTCCTTATGGGTTCCATGTGTTGCCTTTGTTTCAGTAAAATTAAGTAAATGCCGTTTTTGGGCACTTACCTCGGCTTATGGACCTGATGCTTCAACATTAAAGATTTCCAGTAGCCAGTCACCTCATCTTCCCTTTATAGGGGGCGGTAGCACCATAGTTCTTTACTGATTTACTGATAAATAACCATTGAGTACAGCCAATTGAAATTCTAAAGGTTATCTAGAAAGATAAAACCTGCAGTCTCACAATAAAGGTAGACAAACATAAAATAGAACTATAGTATCTCTCTCTCTCTCTCTCTCCGTAAGGCATACTCAGTACTGGGGCTCGCAGGCTACGCCTTCGTTCCCTCAAATACAGACCGTCGTGAGCAAGGTCGTTATCCTCTACCCATATGGTGGGTGATGCAGCCGTACCCAAGTGGGCAAGAGTCATTGTCGTCCAGCTTAATTGAGGGGCGACGTGGCCTTGTTATGTTCAGTGCCGCCTGCGGAGTAGCTCATCGCAGCTACTAGGCAAGAAGGGACGAAGCAGCAGTCCTTACAGGTGTGCACACTAATGTAACTAGCTCACCTGAGCTGGCTGATCCGTGTAAATGTAGTACATTATATTTACCAGTGAAGAAAAGACATGAAGACAACTAACTATCTGAATCTGAATGTGTTTCAGATCTTGATCGATCGTCCGGCGCGTCGATAGGTAAGTGAACCAAACTGTTGGAACTAGAACGAGTGCGGAAGAGCTAAAGGTCAAACAACTCTTTCTTTACTAAAAAATTCTAGAGGCCCATGGGCATGGGTCTTTTCTCAGCCTCTACCCATGCGGGTGAGAGTGGCCCCGGCAGTCCGGGTGTCAGGAGAAGGCTGCGCTCTGGGAAGCTGAGGGTCTCCCCTCATGTGACTCTGATGTTGCGGCGTCTCTCGGTTCGCATCAGGTGCTGTCGGAGTCCAGGGCGGCTGCTAGTGGGGGCCCGTCGGTGACCCCACGGCCCACACTATAGTGCCAACTCCACGTCTCACCCCACAGGTCATGTGTCAATCCGGAGTCAGCCTGGGGGAAGTCGAGGCCCGGTCGCGGTGACCGATCGGCGGATACCCGAATCTGAGGCGCACAGGTTAACACCGAATGCGGCTCGGAGGAAGCGCCCGTCTGTTCGACTCATGCAGTGGCGGGGTCCAGAGAAGGTTACGGTGGGGGCCGGTGGGCTCGTCCGGAGGAGCAGTTTTCCATCAAACAGTCCGAAAGGGACAGCAGGCGTGACTAGGGTTCTGTCGCCCGGGGTCGGGGGAGGAGGGCTTTCGCCCTCCAAGTCCTGGCACCGATGGCGGCAGTGTACAACCATAAAGCGCAGGCTGTTCGGAGGGAGGCAGCAGGGGTGCTCCCGTTTGTTATCCCTCCAGGACCGACTCAGGCTTGAGTCGGCCCCTTGATGGCAAGGGTCGTGGGGTCTCTGGAGCGAAGCGGACGTCCCGCTCAGATGGACAGGGGCCGACCCCCCTGCCTTCCCTGGGTCGTGGGCTGTCGGTGGTTGTTCTGGAGCGCCTCGATCCCAAACTGTTGCAAAGGATGAGTTCGGGGTCACCCCTGCGTTCCAGCTCTCTTCCCTACTTGAACGCTACTCTCCGCGGAGGGGGAGAGGGGACCCAAAGACCCGCCGAACAAATGACGGTATCCCCGTCAGCTGGCAAGGCGAGTCCGAAGTCCAGCAGATTTTGCAAGGCAGCCAGAAAGAGAGCCTGGATCAAGACTCAATCTGCAGTCCACTCTAGCCACAAGTTGGTGAGTGAGGATTGTGCGTCCTCAAGCCTTAAATCCCGGCTGGGAAACAAGGTGGAGGGGCCCTCCATAAAGGCTGGGGGGAAAAGCTCCGGCTCCATGGGCGAGTCTGTGAGCATTATGAAGCGCACTAGGTCGGATAGCGAAGAGGCAAAGAGCCGGCTCGCCGTACACAGCCCTCGGGCACGGGTGCGCCAATCTGCGGAAAGGCATGCCATGATGTCTCGAGTGGTGAGATCTGTGGACACAGGAGAATCAATGCCGGGGCTCAGTGGACTCGAGCGCCCCGGCGTGTTACCGGTCCACAATGCAGCACTGTTGCAGCATCGTGGAGGCATTAGGCACGGGCAAAACCACTGAGCAGGTTAGATCAAAGTGCAAGCTGGTGTACGGGGCTCTTCGTAGGAGGGTGAAGCCTTCACTGGCAGTGCCTCCACTGCGTCGGGCTACAAGGCAGACGCCGAGTAGTCCTGACACCCCACTAGTGCCGCAACCCTCAGTCAAAGAGACCTTGGTGAGGTTGATGGGGGAAACGGTAAGAAACGAAAGTGGGGGGTCCGTGGAGGCCTCATCGTTTACTCTAACCGAGGACGATTGCTCTCAGGAAGCGATCGCGTTTGCAGCCTCAGCCATGATGGAGTTGGGACGGACGGCCGACGCAAGGGCGAAGAAAGCTCGGGGCCTGTTAAGAGACCCACCCCAAGGAGCGGGTAGGCAGTTTAGAAGAAGGAAAGCCTTACGGAGGTTCTTGAATCATCTATACAAGACCAATATGTCTAAACTGGCCAAATTCATCCTGGATGGACAATTAGGAACAGCTTGTCCAGTCTCCCTGAAAGAGGTGACAGCCGTATTCCAACAACGATGGGGTGAAGTCAGTCCGTTCCACGGTCTGGGTCGCTTTGAAGGCTATGGGCAAGTAAACAACTACGTGTTGGCCGACCTAATCTCGCCCTCTGAAATCGTGGAAAATCTCCGCGCTACCAAGACCCATACCGCCCCTGGTCCTGACGGAATCACCAAACCAGATTTGGTGGAGTGGGACCCACAGGGGACGAAGTTGGCCCACATGTTTTCCTCATGGTTGGTCTCAGGGACCCTGCCGCGGGCAGTCAAGAAGTGCAGAACGACACTGATACCCAAGACTCCGGATACCTCTCTGCATGGTGATCTTAATCAGTGGCGCCCCATCACCATTGGTTCCGTTGTTTTGAGGCTTTTCTCGAGGGTCCTGACCGGTAGGATGACCGCGGCGTGTCCTATCCACCCTCGCCAGAGGGGGTTCGTTGATTCCCCTGGCTGCTCAGAGAATCTGATGATTCTAGCGGGAGCGATCCAAATGAGTAAGAAGGAAAAGCGCTCCCTAGGGGTGGTGTTCATCGACTTCGCGAAGGCCTTCGATACCGTGTCGCATGAGCACCTCCTGTGTGCTCTAGACCGGAAAGGGGTAGACCGACATATGTTGGAGTTGATCAGGGACTCATATGAAAACTGTGAAACCAAGGTGGATTGCCTGGGCGGGACCACGCCGGGCATCGCCATGAAGGTGGGAGTGAAGCAGGGCGATCCGATGTCCCCTCTCCTCTTTAACCTTGCTCTGGAAACATTGATCCAGACTCTTGAACGCGAGGGCCAGGGATTTGCCGCGGAAGATAGTCCCACTACTGCGATAGCTTTCGCAGATGACTTGGCGATATTGAGTAGTTCTTGGGAAGGAATGGTTGCCAACCTGGCGATCCTGGAGGATTTTTCCAAGCTAACTGGGATGAAGGTTCAGCCCAGTAAGTGCCACGGGTTCTTTATCAAAGGGACCGGGAAGACGTACTCAGTGAACACCTGCCAACCCTGGCAGCTGGGAGGGTCGTCAATACATATGGTCGGACCCAACGAGACGGTAAAGTATCTGGGCGTTGGGGTGAACCCGTGGCGGGGATTTTCTTTGAAGGATTGGGTTGCTGAATCCCTTCAGTGGGTAAAAAAGATACAAAAAGCACCGCTGGACCCGATGGCGAAAGTGGAGGTGCTCTGCAGCTATGCCGCGCCAAGGATGATCCATACAGCTGATCTCTGCTTGCTCCCGCTCAAGGCCCTGACGGCAGTGGACCGGACCATACGGAGAGCAGTTAAAGCTTGGCTGCATCTCCCCGCATGCACGAGTAATGGGTTGCTTTACTCAAGGAAGTCTGATGGTGGCTTGGCTCTTCCTCGGATGGCGCGAATGGTTCTGGCCATACAGGCCAGGAGGATCCACAACCTATGCTCATCTGATGAGGTAGTGGTTCGTAGGATTGCTCAACTTACGGTTAACCCAGCAGATTTCAAAAGGGTTTGGCGGAGAGCTGGCGGGCAGCCAGAGGACGCGCCTGAGCTACAGTCCCCTGGGGAGAGCCCCAGTCAGGTGCTGAATCCGGTGACAGGCTTCCCTGAGGGGGGAAGCAGGGAGCGATCGCCCCACGCAACCAGCTCTGTGACGCCAAGGAGGCGCCTCAAACCGAGTGATTGGCGCGCCGTTGAGTTCGATAGATGGGCGAAGATGACGTCCCAGGGGAAGGGTATATGTCTCTTCAAGAAAGACAAGATCAGCAACTGCTGGCTGCACAACTTGCCTCCGTATAGGCTAGTTCCCAGCAAGATCATTGGCGCTCTCCAGCTGAGAGCCAACGTATATCCAACCTGGGAGCTGGTCGGTCGAGGCCGTGGGGACCTTGCAAAACTCCTATGCAAGAGGACTATCTTATATTCACTGCCCAGGCGGAAAAAAAGTATACTTTAGTGTACTTAAAGTATACTTAATTTTCAAAAGTATACTTCAAATATACTTTTAAATAAGTATACTTTTTGCAAATATACTTAAAGTATATTTGAAATATACTTTTAAATAGTATACAAAAAGTCTCTACATCTTCCGTCGCAAACTAAAAACACATCTTTTCTGACTATACCTTGAATAAAGGATGTAGCACTATAGTAGCACTGAAATGGCTCTTACTGATAGCACTTTGTAGTTGAACCTGTTGTGCGGAAAAACAACAATAATTCAGGAGGCGACGGTGCAATAAAACACTCGAAAGAATTTAAGTTGGACCACACTGTATTTACTCAATTTAAGGCAGAAACATCACATTCCGGGCAGTAATACGTGCACGGACCTGATGGCAGTCACGACTAGTTCGCTTCTCCCACAAAAGGCCCCTAACAGAGAGTGCGCTTCAAGTTTTGTATTGGAAGCTCGAGGGATCCTATTGGCTCTGAGTCGTGTTGCAGGCGGAACGCTATCCTTCGTCGCGCAGCCTGATTGGATCTCGGGATATGTCCATCCACTCCGGCTCACGTCCATTGGTTCTTCAGTTCATCAATGTGTGTGTATGTGGTGTCTCCCTTCCCGCCAATTTCCCTGTGCTATTGTCTCCCTTATATGGTGCTGGTCAAGCATGTGTGACCCGCAGTCCCCCATGGCTTCCCCTCCAGTATTTTCCACTTCATCACGTGACTGGGGTGTACATGTTAATGTGTGACAAGTGACAAGTGAGTGCATATAACAACAAGCTTATACGTATATATTCTACATAAGCCTTGAGGTGCGCTTAATCTACCACGTGACTAATATTGTGTGACATGTAGCATTTATTTTCTCTACAAAGACATGACGACCTCATACAAAAAAGCCATGGCTGAATGGAAAGATTTTATTGGGAAGTAGAGGCGTTCAAGGTGTTAAAATACAACTCGCACAGTTTCACTGCCCTGGTACTTTAAAAGCTAGTGTATGAGGGTGGGGGGTAGTAGTGTGTTTTGGAGAGTTTGTCAAAAGAAAATTCTTCCTTTTTGTTCAAGTATTCACTGATTGCCTTTTTCTTTAATCCTTTAATCATCAAAGCATGTTTTGTGCTGCAAATGTTGCACTAAAAAGTGTTGTTGAATGTTACTTGATGCCAATGAAGGTTAACTAGGTTTACAAACATACAAACGTTACAAGTGGTAGTATGAACACAAAAGTTGAAACTGTTACAATACGTTTTTCTGTATCTGAGTATCAGGTAATCATATTCAGTGTTCAGTAACGATGACACAATGAATAATGTAACAACATAATTACCTCAAGGTTATATCCAATGTTTTCTGTTGCAATGCCTTCGTAATTGTGAATACGAACTATTTTGAAAAGCAACAAGTGTTTCAAAACAAAATCTAAATAAATTGTTGTTGACAATGATATATGCTTTATTTTATTTATGCTTTGTCTCATTTTAAGCTGGACAAGCTAATAATGAACAGTCTTGTTTAGTGGGTCTGCTTTTAAGAGCTTTTCACTAAAATTAAGAAAGGAAAAAACACTGAAAGAAGACTTTACATCTTATTTTGAGTGCTTCTCTAATGCCTAGATAATCTTTCTTATTTCAAGAAATCTTACCAAGTGTAATTATCTTACTGCACTGGCAGATAAATTAACTTGTTTTTAGTCTTTAACTTCTCAAATTAGGTATTTTTTTACTTACATTTAGATGGTTTGTGTGTATATATATATATATATATATATATATATATATATGTTGTGTTAATAATATGTAATATGTATATTTTTGGTATACTAATGATATACTATTAACACAATATAAGTATATTTAAAATGTGTTAATAGTATACAAAAAGTATACTAATAGTATACTATTAACACACTTAAAATATATTAATATGGAACATAGTAATGATATATTTCAAATATACTTAAAATACAAAAAAGTATGTTTTAAGTATGCTATCAGCATTTATATTAGCACATTCACATAAGTATACTTAAAGTATACTAAGTGTATACTTTAAGTATACTTATTCTCAAGTATACTAAGTATACTAAAGTATGCTAAGATTAAGTATTGTTAAGTTCAAACCTCGGGAGAGCGCGTGAAGAGAGAGTCCAGGATATCGTTACTTATAATAAAAAGTATTTAATAAAAAGGATGATGATCAGAATATAGTTCCCGGCCGGGGGTGTCTCGCTTCAAGCAGTCCACAGGCCACTCTCAGCCATGCTGTAAGCAGTTAGCTGTCTGTGCTCTCCACGAGAAGGAACATTTCACCCCGTACAAATGTCCGCGCGAGTTGTTAAATACTCTCATTCGCTGAGCTTAAGGCCTCTCCATTGGTTAGTTTCCCAGCATGCAAGATAGCATAACAATAACATAGCATGTTAATGGCTAAACCCTTCACAGGGGCGGGATCCTATTCAGGTAAACAGTCCTACTTCCTGCTAGCTTTGTTACTTCTGGTATTTCCGCTATCCTGTGCTTTACGACCTATTACCACGTGTCTATGCCCTCCATCTTTAATTTATTCCATTCACACCTACGATTTCACAGTAACATAAAACCCACAGTGTCTTTCTACTATGCTACAATACACATCTTCATAACCTTAATTAATATTCCTATTAATTATTATTATTATCCTATTATTATCCTTCATAAGTATTGTAGTTTAAACATAGACATTCTTTATATTCTTGTGCAAGTTAGAATAACTATTACAACTCAACAGTATACTTAGTATACTTTTTTTTGCCTGGGTGGATATAATGAGAACATTCATGTACAGAGGAGAGGAGTAACGGACACTCCGACACAAAAGGTCCCCTTGGTGCTGATTGAGGGGGGGCCTAAAGGCGTAACGAGTAGTAGTATGCGGCAAACTGGGGCCTTGGAACTAGAACGAGTGCGGAAGAGCTAAAGGTCAAACAACCACTCTTTCTTTACTCAAAAATTCTAGAGGACCAGGGGCATGGGTCTTTTCTCAGCCTCTACCCATGCGGGTGAGAGTGGCCCCGGCAGTCCGGGTGTCAAGAGAAGGCTGCGCTCGGGGAAGCTGAGGGTCTCCCCTCATGTGACTCTGATGTTGCGGCGTCTCTCGGTTCGCATCAGGCGCTGTCGGAGTCCAGGGCGGCTGCTAGTGGGGGCCCGTCAGTCACCCCACGGCAGGCGCGCTCCATCCCATAAAAAATATCCAGGTAATGACCGAAGTGCAGCGCAGCCAAGGCGGGCGTCCATGGTTCTCAGGCGCTGGCGGGGTCCAGAGCGGGTATCTATGGAAGCCTTCGGGTCACACTATAGTGCCAACTCCCCGTCTCACCCCACAGGTCATGTGTCAATCCGGAGTCAGCCTGGGGGAAGTCGAGGCCCGGTCGCGGTGACCGATCGACGGATACCCGAATCTGAGGCGCACAGGTTAACACCAAATGCGGCTCGGAGGAAGCGCCCGTCTGTTCGACTCATGCAGTGGCGGGGTCCAGAGAAGGTTACGGTGGGGGCCGGTGGGCTCGTCCGGAGGAGCACTTTTCCATCAAACAGTCCGAAAGGGACAGCAGGCGTGACTAGGGTTCTGTCGCCCTCCAAGTCTTGGCACTGATGGCGGCAGTGTACAACCGTAAAGCGCAGGCTGTTCGGAGGGAGGCAGCAGGGGTGCTCCCCTGTTTGTTATCCCTCCAGGACCGACTCAGGCTTGAGTCGGCCCCTTGATGGCAAGGGTCGTGGGGTCTCTGGAGCGAAGCGGACGTCCCGCTCAGATGGACAGGGGCCGAACCCCCTGCCCTCCCTGGGTCGTGGGCTTTTGGTGGTTGTTCTGGAGCGTCTCGATCCCAAACTGTTGCAAAGGATGAGTTCGGGGTCACCCCTGCGTTCCAGCTCTCTTCCCTACTTGAACGCTACTCTCCGCGGAGGGGGAGAGGGGACCCAAAGACCCGCCGAACCAATGATGGTATCCCCGTCAGCTGGCAAGGCGAGTCCGAAGTCCAGCAGATTTTGCAAGGCAGCCAGAAAGAGAGCCTGGATCAAGACTCAATCTGCAGTCCACTCTAGCCACGAGTTGGTGAGTGAGGATTGTGCGTCCTCAAGCCTTGAATACCGGCTGGGAAACAAGGTGGAGGGGCCCTCCGTAAAGGCTGGGGGGAAAAGCTCCGGCTCCATGGGCGAGTCTGTGAGCATTATGAAGCGCACTAGGTCGGATAGCGAAGAGGCGAAGAGCCGGCTCGCCGTACACAGCCCTCGGGCACGGGTGCGCCAATCTGCGG
This sequence comes from Cottus gobio, assembly GCA_023566465.1. NCBI lineage: Eukaryota > Metazoa > Chordata > Actinopteri > Perciformes > Cottidae > Cottus > Cottus gobio. The sequence goes on along the minus strand of CM042233.1, from coordinate 17,550,600 downwards.
AAAGGCGTGCCATGATGTCTCGAGTGGTGAGATCTGTGGACACAGGAGAATCAATGACGGGGCTCAGTGGACTCGAGCGCCCCGGCGTGTTACCGGTCCAGCCTGTTCGGTCCAGTGATAGGTCTCATCCCGCAGAGCAGGTGGGGCCGATGCGGCGATGCGTCTACCGGGCGATTGCCCAGGTAGTGACTCAGGTAAGCTGTCGGCCACCCCCCAGGCACTGAATCACAAGAATGCGCCGGGGGGGAAGGCTGTGCGGCTAGTCACTGGCGAAGGCGAGACGGTCCGCTCTGACCTCCGACCCATGGACAGTTTTAAGTGTAACGACTGTCCCCGGGTTTTTGGGAAGAGTAGTGGCCGGTCTCAGCACGAGCGAGCGGCGCACCTAGAGAGCTATCTGGCGCGGTCAGCTATGGGGGCACAGCGGCGATTAGGCGCCATCAGGTGTGGTCTCTGGTCGTCAGTCGAAATAGCCAGGTTGGAGCCCGTGTGCAGGACAATGCCGACAATGCAGCACTGTCGCAGCATCGCGGTGGCATTGGGCACGGCCAAAACTGCTGAGCTGGTCAGATCCAAGTGCAAACTAGTGTACAGGGCTCTTCGTAGGAGGGTGAAGCCTTCACTGGCAGTGCCTCCACAGCGTCGGATTACAAGGCATACGCCGAGTATCCCTGACACCCTTCTTGTACCTCAACCCTCAGTCAAAGAAACCTTGGAGAGGTTGATCAGGGAAACGGTTAGAAACGAAAGTGGGGGGGGGTCCGTGGTGGCCTCACCAATAACTCTAACCAAGGACGACTGCTCTCAGGAAGCAGTTGCATTTGCAGCCTCAGCCATGATCAAGGAGTTGAGACGGGCGACCAGTGCAAGGGCGAAGAAAGCACGAGGCCTGTTAAGTGACCCACCGCGAGGGACGGGTAAGGAAAACCTTACGTAGGGTCTTGTGCCGTCTATTTACGACCGACAAGTCTAAACTGGCCAAATTCATCCTGGACGGACACCTAAGAACGGTGTGTCCAGTCTCCTTGACAGAGGTGACAGCCGTATTCAGACAACGGTGGGGTGAAGTCAGTCCGTTCAAAGGCCTGGGTTGCTTTGATGGCTTCAGGCGAGTAAACAACTACGTGTTGGCCGACCTAATCTCGCCCTCTGAAATCGTGGCAAACCTCAAAGCTACCAAGAACCATACCGCCCCTGGTCCCGACGGAATCACCAAAACAGCTTTGGTGAAGTGGGACCCACAGGGGACGAAGCTGGCCCACATGTTTTCCTCATGGCTGGTCTCGGGGATCCTGCCGGGGCATTCAAAAAGTGCAGAACAACACTAATACCCAAGACTCTGGATACTTCGCGTCACGGTGATCTCAATCAGTGGAGGCCTATCACCATAAGTTCCGTTGTTTTGAGGCTTTTCTCGAGGGTCACGATTCTAGAGGGCGCAATGCGACTGAGTAAGAAAGAGAAGCGCTCCCTAGGGGTAGTGTTTATCGATTTGCGAAGGCTTTCGATACGGTGTCGCACGAGCACCTCCTGGGTGTTCTAGACCAGAAAGGGTTAGATCAGCATATGCAGGAGTTGATCAGGGACTCGTACGAAACATGTGTGACTAGGGTGGATTGTCTGGGCGGGACCTCGTCAGACATCCCCATGAAGGTGGGAGTAAAGCAGGGCGATCCGATGTCCCCTCTACTCTTTAACCTTGCTCTGGACCCATTGATCCAGACTCTCGAACACTTTTAACAGACTTTAAATTAAATTGCACTCTTATATGTATTTATACTTTTAATAAATATATGTGCAATTACATAAATGTACTTATTTGAACTATGTTTGTCTACAATGTATTTAAAGCACATCTGATAAATACAGATTTTAAATATACCACATTTCTTATATTTTAAGTAATATTAGAATGCAATTAGTTGTACATATATTCATGTTATTATTTCAATATATTATTGGAATTATTATTTTTGGAACGTGATAACATATTACTGTGAAAATGCACCGAAAGCACATTTTTAAAATATATTTCTTGGATGTCTTGCCGTTTTAGTATGTCTTATTCCGTGTTCCGTGAAAACCTTTGAACCCATTTGAGCGCCAGCTCTAAGCAATGCGCTGCTCTTCTTCTTCGAGACGCTACTGAAGCAACAACAGCCGGACTCCTGGGAACATGACATCTCTTCTTGAGGTAAGAATACCAACATAATATACATGTATTTTACATAATGTATTAGTCAGGGAGTAAAAGCTTTCTTGGACGGTCGACGTTAGCTAAGTTTTCTACTTCAGGTGACGGTAGCGTTAGCTTAACCTCTCTAGTAAGGGGTTGAGCTAATGTTACGTTAGCTACATTTTAATTTGAGGCTCGATTCTCTGCAGTTCTGTGTCGCCGTGGATGTCAAGAGCAAGTTACCGTAGCTATGTAACAGTTGAGTGTGTTTACTTTTATTTAACATCATCAATGGGTTATATGTTTCTTGTTGAATGTTAGCTAACATTGGGTAATGCTAGCTAGTTATAGGCTCGGTTACTCTGGCAAGTCAGTTAAGACACCGAGGGGTTATGTCCTACAAACTTCATCTAATAAACACGTTTTATTTTAGTGTTTTGAACCCGCGGTTGCAAGCAGACGTGTTAGATATGGAGGTTTAAGGCTCATTTATACCGGAGGCCTGCCCACGTGGCCGCTTATACTGTAGCGTTGTGTGAACGCTTGCTAAGACCCATAACAGCTCCTGAGAAGGAGCTCTGTGTGGAAGTGTCTCCAAGGAACAGACAGGTTGTTGTAGTGGAGGAAAATATGTAAAACTGCAAAAGAATACAAAACACAACCCTTTGTAAGTGCTAAACAATAATACATCCATATGTTATTGGCAGTAACTAAACATCATTAACAATACTGTATTCAACCAAAGAAAGATTTAGCTAAATATGTTAATACAACTGTGAATAATAGATAACTTACGGATGAAGCCGATTTTGTGGTCTTTAAGGCAAGGATTGCAAAGATTGTAAGCTGAGAGTCTCACTCTGAGAGCTCATGGGCAAAAGGAACTTCCTGCACCTCACTTCCTGTTATTCCGTATATTTACAATTAGCTCACTTCCTTTTCAGTGCTGCTATTAACTATCACCACTAGGTGTTGCTAAAGAACATATAATAACAACCGATACATTGGTTCCAACACAAAGGACATGTGGTTTAAAGTAACTCTAATATTTTTTTTCCTTTGTGTTTTGTATTCCATTCTTTCTTGTATCAACAGGTAGATGATAACACAGCATGGATGACATCATGGCATCCCTTCATGGTAGGTTACTATTATCCATCTACTACTGGCCAACTTTCACAATCCTTCTGTTTAGTACCATGTACAGAGTTCATACTAATCAAACAAATCTAACTTCATTTTCCCACTTATTTTTCAGGGTACTGGGTACTGTTAATACATTTATAATATTTTAATGGACAATAGTATGTTGTGTACAAAGTAATCTAGCATAGTAATAAGAAAGTGTGCTTTAGTTATTGGAATAAGCCAAAAGTGTGTGTGTATATATATATATATATATATATATATATATATTGGGTTAATATGTAATAAGTATACTTTTGGTATACTAATGATATACTATTAACACAATATTATTATATTTAAAATGTGTTAATAGTATACCAAAAGTATACTAATAGTTTACTATTAACACACTTAAAATATATTAATAGTATATTGTTAACATATATGGAACATACTAATGATATATTTCAAATATACTTAAAATACAAAAAAGTATGTTTTAAGTATGCTATCAGCATTTATATTAGCACATTCACATAAGTATACTTAAAGTTGTTCCAATTTAGCACACAAAAGTATACAAAGTATACTTAAAGTTGTACTTAAGTACTATTTAATCACAACTTAAATATACTAAGTACAAAATAAGTTGTTCCAAAATAGTATACTTTAAGTATATTTATTCTCAAGTATACTAAGTATACTAAAGTATGCTAAGATTAAGTATACTTAGTATACTTTTTTTTCCGCCTGGGTGGATATAATGAGAACATTCATGTACAGAGGAGGGGAGTAACGGACACTCCGACACAAAAGGTCCCCTGGGTGCTGATTGAGCGGGGGCCTAAAGGCGTAACGAGTAGTAGTATGCGGCAAACTGGGGATTGTACCAGGGTGGTTCTCGAGCAGGTAGCACGATTGAAGCCACCGCACATATGTGCGAGACCCAGTAGGCGGGTCGGTACAGTGTCTCCAGCTTGTGCGGGCTGAGAAGAGGGAGTCCCACCCGTGGGAGGGTGCTATGGAGAGAGTGTGTACCAGGCTATCTAAATGGAAATGGCTGCTACCTCAGCTCTCTTACAGGGGAAGGGTCCTAATTGTCAATAACTTGGTTGCCTTGGCCCTTTGGCACAGACTGGTAGTCCTACCTCCACTACAGGGCCTGATTGAAGAAATCCAGAGGGCCGTTGTGGATTTCTTCTGGTCTGGACTTCACTGGCTGAGAGCTGCGGTGCTGTACCTGCCAGTCCAGGAGGGAGGGCAGGGCCTGGTGGACATCGCATCACGCATCAAAGCTTTCAGACTGCAGACGGCGCAGAGGCTGCTGTACAGTTTCGGCCTGCCATGGACTGATGCTGCCTGTGTGCTGCTGAGGAGGGCTGGACACTTAGGCTACGACAAACACCTGTTCCTGCTTCAGCCCCAGTCAGTGGATTTAACTGGTCTGACCCCATTCTACCAGTCAGTTTTACAGGCGTGGCAGGTTTTTACAGTCCACCGGAGAGCTGTGACCACACCAGGGATGTGGCTCTTTGAGGAGCCGCTGTTTGGGAGCGGCTACATTACATCCCAGGTCCTGATGTCGGTCAGCCTGAGATCCAGACTGAGAGAGGCCGGCTGTGTGAAGCTGGGTCATCTAATGAAGACTTCTATCCCTCATCTAGCGGAGCTGACCAACATCCGGTCCGTACTTCTCTGCCAGAAGTCCTCAGGGTGTTTTTTGGAGACCCCACATTATCGGACCAATGAGACAATGAGTGCGAGTATGTTTTCCCACCCCTGGTTGTTTGTCCTGCTGTGGGACAGTGGAAGGGTGAGGAGGACATCCTGCTGTCTCTAAAGACACCCCAGTTGGGGGACTTTGAGACTCTGGGGAGGAAAGCAGTGTACCAGGTCGTGGTGAAGGTCTCTAACTTGCATTCCTTGGCAGGGGTGAGGGTGTCGAGGTGGACCGAGTTTTTTGGCAGGGGATCCTCCCCGGGAGGCTGTTGGCGGTCTCTGTACAAACCCCCTGTAGACAAACGGACAGGAGACCTCTAGTGGAGGATTGTACATGGGGCCATAGCTACAAACAGGTATCTGGTGCACCTCGATCCTGGCTCAGGAGACGGCTGTCCTTTCTGTTCTGAGACAGAAACCGTCCATCATCTGTTTGTTGAGTGCTCCAGGCTGGTGAGACTCTTCAGCCGCCTGCAGGTATGGTTTCAGGGCTTAGGAGAACATTTTTATTTTTGTTTATTTATTCCCGGTCCAAAATACTCTGCCAAAAAAAAACAGGTACACACACTAATAAATTTCCTTTCAGGTCTGGCCAAACTAGCAATTTGGAAAACAAGGAAAAATCGTGTGAGGGGTCAAGGGTCAGAGGACGTGAGTTGGATGTTGACGGGGCTGCTGACGGCTCGCCTCAGGGTGGAGTTTGGGTTTTACAAGCTGACAAAACACAGAATGCTTTGTAAACATTTGGGCTGTGAAGGACATTCAGTGTTCAGTCAGAGACGATGCTCTGATTCTGAACGTGTGATTTGTGTTTTGTTCTTAACTATTTATTTTTTATTTTTGTAAGCTTCTGAAAAACAGTAAAACTGTAAATGACACTGTTTTAGTAATAAAGATACTAGACAATCTCTCTCTCTCTCCGTAAGGGTCCATGCAGGTGATGCCCTTGATCCTACCGGCAGCTGTGGCGTGCGAGTGGACGTGGCTGTGTTTGTTGATTGGTGTCATGGGGGATACGAGGCTGGAGAAGCCGTGGGCCAGCTAGCACCTTACAATGTGTGTGTGTGTGTGTCAGTGTTGTTTGCTATTCTAGCATTGTGCGCTCGTCTGTCGGTAGCCGACCATTCTGTGTGATAACTATTGTGTTATGTTGGGAATTTGTAAATTAGTGTTGCTTTCTCACTTTTAGAAAGTAGTTTTTAAGTTCTTGCCTTACACAGTTGTTTTGTGTATAAATCACTTTTGTAAACATATTCTTCACATATTCTTTTAGGTTTAGGGTTATTTAGGATGTTACTCCCCGTCGCCCCTATTACCTACTTTAGTTCATAATAATGAGTAGCACAATAAAACCAATTTTTTTATGGATGAACAATGAGTTGAGCCCTACACTCACCTAAAGGATTATTAGGAACACCATACTAATACTGTGTTTGACCCCCTTTCGCCTTCAGAACTGCCTTAATTCTACGTGGCATTGATTCAACAAGGTGCTGAAAGCATTCTTTAGAAATGTTGGCCCATATTGATAGGATAGCATCTTGCAGTTGATGGAGATTTGTGGGATGCACATCCAGGGCACGAAGCTCCCGTTCCACCACATCCCAAAGATGCTCTATTGGGTTGAGATCTGGTGACTGTGGGGGCCATTTTAGTACAGTGAACTCATTGTCATGTTCAAGAAACCAATTTGAAATGATTGGAGCTTTGTGACATGGTGCATTATCCTGCTGGAAGTAGCCATCAGAGGATGGGTACATGGTGGCCATAAAGGGATGGACATGGTCAGAAACAATGCTCAGGTAGGCCGTGGCATTTAAACGATGCCCAATTGGCACTAAGGGGCCTAAAGTGTGCCAAGAAAACATCCCCCACACCATTACACCACCACCACCAGCCTGCACAGTGGTAACAAGGCATGATGGATCCATGTTCTCATTCTGTTTACGCCAAATTCTGACTCTACCATCTGAATGTCTCAACAGAAATCGAGACTCATCAGACCAGGCAACATTTTTCCAGTCTTCAACTGTCCAATTTTGGTGAGCTCTTGAAAATTGTAGCCTCTTTTTCCTATTTGTAGTGGAGATGAGTGGTACCCGGTGGGGTCTTCTGCTGTTGTAGCCCAGCCGCCTCAAGGTTGTGCGTGTTGTGGCTTCACAAATGCTTTGCTGCATACCTCGGTTGTAACGAGTGGTTATTTCAGTCAAAGTTGCTCTTCTATCAGCTTGAATCAGTCGGCCCATTCTCCTCTGACCTCTAGCATCAACAAGGCATTTTCGCCCACAGGACTGCCGCATACTGGATGTTTTTCCCTTTTCACACCATTCTTTGTAAACCCTAGAAATGGTTGTGCGTGAAAATCCCAGTAACTGAGCAGATTGTGAAATACTCAGACCGGCCCGTCTGGCACCAACAACCATGCCACGCTCAAAATTGCTTAAATCACCTTTCTTTCCCATTCTGACATTCAGTTTGGAGTTCAGGAGATTGTCTTGACCAGGACCACACCCCTAAATGCATTGAAGCAACTGCCATGTGATTGGTTGATTAGATAATTGCATTAATGAGAAATTCAACAGGTGTTCCTAATAATCCTTTAGGTGAGTGTATATGGAAGCACATTGATTCCGACTTGGTGGAACCACTTAGAACAATGTTTTTTCCCTGTGATAAAAAGAAGCTAAAAATAGTTTAAATATAGTATAGCATAGTATATATATATATATATATATATATATATATATATATATATATATATATATAGAATATGAAATAAACAAATGATCTGTTTAGAATAAATAGTAGGGACCTTAAATGTTACTCCAGACAGAATTGAGCAAGCGTTTAAGACATGAAGGTGAGGCCTTAAAAAGATTTTACCAACATAGGAGTGGTTTCTTTTTAAAATATAGAAAATAGATATGGTCTCTAATGGGGTAATTCCCAAATGAGTAGCTATATGAGAGAAAAAGTACAAATCTCCACCCCCTTCTTAGGAAACATGGTAAAGACTGTTCAATGCCGCTAACCCTAAAAACACAACTGAACAAATCTACCAAATACTCTTGACTTGAAGATGTGTATTACAGTATATCAAAGATAAATTGAGAAGGAACCAATAATGAGTGGAAACCGAGCTTCAAAGATGTTTTCCTGTACATAAGATAACTATTGTGGCAGGAATATTATTGGAGGAGGAATATGAGATACTTTAGAACAACAACAACCATATCCAAGTATACACAAACTTATTCTAAAAAAAAAGGTTGTTGGAAAAAAAGATGGTCCTTCTTTATAGAAAGTAAAGCTGATTTACTAACATAATAAATATATCTTGAATACATCTTAAAGAAACAAAACGTGTCATGTTTAGAGAAGATATTGTCAGTAATATACAGTACATGAAACTGTAACAGGAAGTCACAGCAGCAGTGCGTACTCCAAATGAAATTTTTTTTTGTTCCTGAATTCACTTTGTTGTCTGTACAAGTGAAAGATAAAAGAAGTTGATGATGAAAATGTGTCAAGATGTTTAAATAACGGAGGAAAGGAAATGTATCAACTATGTCCTATCATAATACAGTATGTACATAATAAGATTCAAAGGTTTGATTTGTCAGTTCTTTATACAACATGTGTAGTACAATGCAGAGTGGCTCGAGAAGATGTGCTGAAAAGGTAAAGTAATTAGAATAGGAGCAACGTTTGTTATATGTATTTTTAATAGAAGTGGATACCGGCCAATGGGTTGGGTTCTGCAATCTAGAAGAAGAAATGTTTACATGTCACAGAGGTTCTTTGGGTTGACTGCACTGGCAGATTGTTGCATTTCATCACTCTCTCCCCCTCTCGTTTCTTGTTGCATTGAATCCAGAGAAACGGGCAATTGTGTTGGGAGAAGGTTGTTTTTTTATTCCTTGATGTTTTTGTGATAGATTTTCTGCTCCTTGTCTGTTGAGTTTTGCCATTTTGCAATGTGTCTTGACACGATTGCAGAAGGAATATCTGTTTATTTACACCAGCTAACTACCACCTGCAGAGGCAGAGTCAGAAGAATACTGGCGGAATAGTGAAGAGATAGCAACATCAGTGAGATTAGTAAATCAAGCGGCTCATAAACAGACCACTCAACTCAAGGCCGAGATATTGTCTTTTTTTTTATCCATCTGCATTTCATTGCTGAATTTCATCCTCAACTTTGGATAAAATGCAAAGCGGATGACAGGGCTGCTGAGATTGTTCGCCCTTGCTTTCTGTTTTCCTGTCTGTCCCCATCAACTGGTCTCATTACAAGCTTGCAAAAAAGGAATGGCAAGGAGAAAATAAATAAGACTGTAAAGGTCACACTGAGTCAAAATGTTGCAGATATTGTTGGAGTCATCATATACTTGATACAAACTATTGATTTATGTTTTGGCACAGTTCTGAGAAAATGTTTACAGTAATACAATCGATCACATACAGTGGTGTCACTCATAAAATAAGTCGTTATTCCCTCCTATAAAACAAGAACGTACAGATAGCAAAAAGGCGTCCTGATCTGTCATGCTCTCTTAACACAGTTTTACAATAGGGTTTAAAAAGGAAACAAAATAAAGTTATAGCGTGTGACTGCTGAGCCCTCGGGGGATTTGATGGGAGACCTGACAAGCGGTGACAAACCTCCAGGACTGTCCCTGAAGGTGTTGGGGTGAGCATTAAGCAGGCAGAGTGATGGGCCCTATTTCAGGCTCTGGGAGCTGATAAGGCTGGGATTCTGAATCACACATTTACAGTCACGGTTATTGAAAAGCAGGGTCACTTCACTCAGACGAACTCTTCAGAGGGAGATGGGAAGCTTGAAGAAAAGCAATGAATTAAGCTTGGCCTGTCTTTGTCTCTGGCGGACTAGAATTTCAAGGACTTCCTACTCCGATCCTATGCAAGGAACAGACTTAATAAAATCTGTCATGCCATCGTGCCGCTATGAACTTACACGCTCGTGTCTTAAGTGTTTAACGTTCTAAACTCTTGATTTACTGTGGCAATTACATTCTTTTATTATTGCTTACATTTTCCTCCCCTGGTTCTGCCCTGCAAAATATGCTTGCTATAAAGCTATGGTTTTCAATCCAATGTCCCATTGGAGAGGAAGCTTGTAACGGTGCAGAACTGCAGGAATCAATCAAAACGCACATCAAAAGAAACAGTGAAACAGTGTATTTCTGTTCTCACATTGCAGAAGGATTTGGAAGAAGAATATTCTGATCTCACAACCCAATCCCACAAGTCTATTTGTTTCTGTTTACTGTAACGCTTGACATTTTGAACAACAATTGTGGCAGTTTTACCAAGAAATATTTAGAAATTAGTCATGTTAATGAATGTGCATTCTCAACCCTTAAAGTCTTGGCAGCCTCATTTATTCCCATGCCGAACATCCGGCCTGTTTCTGAGTGTTTTCTATAGCGTTCATTGCTTCTTTTTTGATAAAAGAGTGTTTCTTGAATGAGCTGTGGAAAAGAAATGATTTCAAAAAGTCATTATTGAAGTCAGCGTGTCATTTTTGATATGACATACTGGAGCTTTATTTATTCTTCAGAAAATAAATGAAAGAAAGACCACTCAGAATTACTTGGAGCTTATGAAGTTGGTTCAAATGCTTGGTTGCATATCTCTTTATTCCGTGACAAGTTATTTCATCTGGGATTCAATTCCAGTCAGTTTGTTAAATCAAGAGACCTTGGATATGTTTCAGAATGTACACTGATGTGTTGTTTAGTAGACTAGACAACTAGTTTTTACGCCCACTGTAAAGGATATACGAACTTACTGCGAAACAATCATGGACACAGGCAGCAGCTACATAGAATAATACAGTAGAGTAGAGAAAGCAAGAACGTCCACTGAGAGTGAATCAGATGTGTGGTGGATGGGTCATACAAACACAGGACTTTCACTGAGGCGACAGCTGTTTGTGTCCCGAGTCCAATAGTATTTGTTGACTTCCCACTCTAATGTTGTTATGCTTGTCACGTAATGTTATGTAAGAACGTCACCCAATAATGGTTGTTTTTTTATTTATGGTAGTTATGTTGCTATGGTTGGGACCGTAATATTAACACAAACCATTATTTTTTTCTAACCTTAACCTAGTAGTTTTGTTGCCTCCACCTAATTCCTTTCACATCGTTAACCATGTGGCATTGTGCGATTTTGCAAAGGTCCTATGAGGCTGATATGAAATGTAACCCATTTTTGGTTCTCCACTGCTGGACTAAATTATATAAATTCAACATAATTTTCAGTTCATCACATTTTTGATAATGCTTGTTATTACCAATCTGTGGCTACATTTTGCCAAATGATTATGTCTTCTAATGAACAATACTCATATTTAAATTCAACCACTTTAACTTTAAAAGTACGGATGTAAACGTTGCTTGAGAAACCGTGCATGTAGAGGGCTCTTTGCTGTTAGACCAGTGGTTCTCAAACTTTTTTTGTCAAGCCCCACTTTGGAGGACGAAAAATGTTCGGGCCCCACCGCCCCTACAAAATTGTAACAAAATGGTCCATGCTGAATTTTTATTGAAATAACGACATTTTGTGACTCCTCTATCTGTGCTTTTATTAATAATAGAACAAAGAAAATGTCACTTTCATGTAAACCAGATTGCTCCATCGGACAAAAACAAAGAAAACGTGCAATCACTTTGTTAGAACAATACAAAGTTGTGCAAAAAAAGAACTAATATTAGGCAAAAATAGCTCATTGTAATAGCCTAATTAACATGTTTTGTACTGAATATCTTTTCAGGATAATAACAATAAAGTTCAACCTGTGAAAAACTAAATAAAACCAGTTAAAAATATTTGGCAATAAAGAGAAACGGTACTGTTTTTACGGAGATAAGCCACAGAGATAAGCCCCGCCCCCTTCAAGGGGCAAGTAAAGCCAGTAGCGAATGACGCGAATTAACCACATAAAGTCGAGCGACTAAACTCACGCGAGTAACACACCATTAGGTCTACAAGTGTGAGTCGCAACTCGCAAAAGGATCTGTCGCGGTCGCGCATGCGGAACCGTAACGGCGTAATTTAAACCACAGATTTGAAAATGCAAAATGCATTCTGGGATATTGGCTGTCTCAAGTACGCACAAGTCTCATCCTATGCATCCCCGGTAAAATGGGCGGATCAAATCACATCCGGGCATTTTCACAATTATTTAAAATAATAAGAAAAAAAAAAATCTACATTTCCCCAAACCTCTCGCCCCACCTGTAATACCTCCGCGCCCCACTAGAGGGTCGCACCCCACAGTTTGAGAACCACTGTGTTAGACCAAGAAATAAGGAAATAGACAAGGCCCTGTGGTCATAATGCGGAGCCTAATTTAAAGCTTGAGGCTGTGCCAAGTGTCTTTCTCAAAAACATCACACTTTTTTTTCCATTTCGTCGTGATCGTGTCGTGATCGTGTACAATTTCAAGAAAGAGTAAACTACTAATCTACTATAAACTACTATACTTACTATACAGTATATGTATACAACTGTATATGACATTTTTGAGAATGATTGACAGAAATACTTGTCACACACAGCAGGGACTCTCTCACTGCCAGTTGCCTTTGGCTTGTTAAAAAGAAGTATTCAATCAGTAAAATATCCTGCTCTAGTTTTATTTATTGAGTGAGGCTATGACCTTGAAGCTGCTTCTCCACCAGAAATCAATGTTGTGGTGACACTCAACCTGAATACCATGCTCTTAAATCAAATAGTCCCCATATTTATTTGTGCACACACATACCAGAAGCACCCAAGGTCAAAGAAAGTATCATCTTGCCGATGTGAGAAAACCCCCGTTCTGATAACAGCAAATGCCAAAGCTGGAAAGGCCACAGGCACCAACCAGCTACACAGAGAGAGAGAAACCTCGGTGAACTTTCCCCACACTGAACCAGCCTGTGATTGATTTTCTACACAGATCTCTAAACGGGTGTTACTCCCCTATCTGTAACAGTAATGAATTTCATTATAAGGCCCTGGAACACACAGAGAGAGATGGAGATGCTGGCCGATGGCAGGAGAGAGGGAGAGAGAGAAAGAGAGATAAAAGAAAGACAGAGGGAGGGGAGGGCAGGGCTGTCACTCAGAGTCTGTCTGTCAATAGTGACGCCGCATCTCGCCGCCGGCTGGAGACTGAAATAACAGCCAACCGCAGAGCAATTATAAACGCTGCCTACTGCTTCCAGGCGACCTACACGCTCCTCTCACTGTTGTACATGTATGTTAATACAGACGTATGAGTTTCCACCCGACTTCCTTCTCCAGCATGTCATTGCCCGTGTGCCCAGTAACCACGGTGACCAAAGACGTCCCTAGGCTGTGGATGTATCCAGGCCGCAGTGAGTCAGGACGCACAATTGGATGACTCATTGCCTTCTTGGGGCTAAAAAAGCCCTTTCATCATTATCTCTCACTCTCTCTGACTCTCCATCTTCCTCCCCACCCTCCTCCTCCTCATTTTGCTCCCATCTGCACCGCGCCGTTTCCCAGGTAAATAAAAGCCATTTGGTTGTCTCCCAGACCCCAGGGGAAAGTGCTGTCGTCTGACACCACAAAGAGGTGCGTGCTGTTGACTTGCCAGTCGCCTTATTTTCATATCTACTCTCCCCTTCTGTTTGGCTGTTAAACCAGTGAATTCACAGCCCTATCATTTTGTGGTCATTAGTATTCATAGGGGACCGGGTCAGGTTCCCCAGGAGTGATTGGCGCTCATGAATAAGCCAAATGCCACTTGAGAACTTGCAGAAAAATTGTTACGGGAGTTTTGTTCAACGTTTCAATCTTAAGTGGAGAGTCGCCACAGCGAATGGCTTGTAATACTCAGAAGTTATTCAAAAGGTTACACTGGTTATTTATTTATTCTTATCATTATAGAAATCAATTGCCAGATTGTTCGTGCTGGACCAGATATTCTTACCTAGAGCACCGTCATATACCAGAAATAATTTCCCAGATGGAGGATAATGTCATATGAAAATATCAGGTTAACACTTAACATGGACTCTGGAGGAATTTTGAATTGAAATAGCAGCTCCATAAATTGTCTCTCTGTTCCAGGAGTAAATAAATTATTGTCAAACTAAATAATGCTGTACAAAAGAACAAAATCAGACTTCATGAATGCTTCATCACTCTCCTCCCCAGGCGAAAAAAATGTATACTTTAGTGTACTTAAAGTATACTTAATTTTCAAAAGTATACTTCAAGTATACTTTTTGCAAATATATTTAAAGTATATTTGAAATATACTTTTAAAGAAGGGTACTTTCTGTAAATATATTTTAAGTATATTTTTAAAAAGTACACTTTGTACTGTACTTTTGATAAATATATTATATATATTTTTTACTTTAAGTGAAAGTTATGTGCAATTACATATATGTACTTAGAACTATGTTTTCAAATATATTTTTTTATATTCCAAAATGTATGCACATTGATAAAGATTTTAAATATAACACATTTTTATATTTTAAGTAATATCACTTTGAGAAAATATATATATATATATATATTAAAAGTATATTTCAAATATACTATGAAAGAAGTGTACTTTCTGTAAGTATATTTCAAATATACTATGAAAGAAGCACACTTTCTGTAAGTATATTCAAAGTATATTTCAAATATACTATCAAAGAAGTGTACTTTCTGTAAGTATATTCAAAGTATATTTCAAATATACTATCAAAGTGTACTTTCTGCAAGTATATCAAAAGTATACAAAAGTCACACTTTGACCTATTTTTAAAAAGTACACTTTTAACAGACTTTAAATTGCACTCTTATATGTATTTATACTTTTAATAAATATATGTGCAATTGCATAAATGTACTTATTTGAACTTTGTTTGTCTACAATGTATTTAAAGCACATCTGATAAATACAGATTTTAAATATACCAAATTCTTTATATTTTAAGTAATATTAGAATGCAATTAGTAGTATTCATGTTATTATTTCAATATATTAATGGTATTATTTTTAGAATGTGATAACATTACTGTGAAAATGCACCAAAAGCACATTTTTTAAATATATTTTTTGGATGTCTTGCCGTTTTAGTATGTCTTATTCCGTGTTCCGTGAAAACCTTTGAACCCATTTGAGCGCCAGCTCTAAGCACTGCGCTGCTCTTCTTCGAAACGCTACTGAAGCAACAACAGCCGGACTCCTGGGAACATGACATCTCTTCTTGAGGTAAGAATACCAACATAATATACATGTAGTTTACATAATGTATTAGTCAGGGAGTAAAAGCTTTCTTGGACGGTCGACGTTAGCTAAGTTTTCTACTTCAGGTGACGGTAGCGTTAGCTTATCCTCTCTAGTAAGGGGTTGAGCTATTGTTACGTTAGCTAGCGGTTAGCTACATTTTAATTTGAGGCTCGATTCTCTGCAGTTTTGTGTCTCGCCTTGGACGTCAAGAGCAAGTTACCGTAGCTATGTAACAGTTGAGTGTGTTTACTTTTATTTAATATCGTCAAAGTAACGTAGTTAGCTTATGTTTCTTGTTGAACGTTAGCTAACATTGGGTAATGCTAGCTAGTTATAGGCTAGGTTACTCTGGCAAGTCAGTTAAGACACCGAGGGGTTATGTCCTACAAACTTCATCTAATAAACACGTTTTTAATAAATTGTAGTGTTTTGAACCCGCGGTTGCAAAAGTCAATGTTTAAATGTATGCAAGACCAGTTTGATCAGATAATTAAGATGTAATTAATTTGCTCCTGTCACCTTTCAGACATTGCATTCAGAGAAATTGTGAGATTCTAATCCATTTAAATGCCCAAAGCAAGCAGTTTTTGTTTTTAAAGATGATTTTTTTGTTGTTGTCATTCTTGTTTTTATTGAACAGCAGAAGTGTAGAGAGAGAGGGAATCTGCAGCAAAGAGCCCACCGGGAATCAAAGCTCGGCCGCTATGATAACAACATTTGACACGTGAATGTGAATAGCCATTTCTTTTTTTTTTTCATTGGAATGAGTAAAAGTTGATGCTTGAGATGATTTATTTTTTTACCAAAGAGGATATATGTTGACCCCTCGTCCTCTATCTCCCTGCTCTTTCAAATACATGGGTAGCTAATGTTAGCTAAACCTTCGGCTCTCTCTCTCTTGTATAGCAGAAACGTTATGTGCTTTGCAGACAGTGGTGGAAGAAGTATTCAAATCTACGTAAGTAAATGTAACTACACTGAACTGAGGAAAACTGGTCTGTCAGACCATAACTCACCCGCACCTGTAGTTATCAGTTATCTGTACATATCTGTTGTACCTGACAAGGATGTACTGTCTTCGCTAAAGATGTTCGTAAGAAAAGTATTCTTCAGCTTTACAGCCAGCTTAACAATATATTCTCCAGCATCGTATTCTCCAAGGAACAGACAGGTTGTTGTAGTGGAGGAAAATATGTAAAACTGCAAAAGAATACAAAACACAAGCCTTTGTAAGTGCTAAACAATAATACATCCATATGTTATTGGCAGTAACTAAACATCATTAACAATACTGTATTCAACCAAAGAAATATTTAGCTAAACATGTTAATACAACTGTGAATAATAGATAACTTACGGATGAAGCCGATTTTGTGGTCTTTAAGGCAAGGATTGCAAAGATTGTAAGCTGAGAGTCTCACTCTGAGAGCTCGTGGGCAAAAGGAACTTCCTGCACCTCACTTCCTGTTACTCCGTATATTTACAATTAGCTCACTTCCTCTTCAGTGCTGCTATTAACTATCACCACTAGGTGTTGCTAAAGAACATATAATAACAACCGATACATTGGTTCCAACACAAAGGACATGTGGTTTAAAGTAACTCTAATATTTTTTTTCCTTTGTGTTTTGTATTCCATTCTTTCTTGTATCAACAGATAGATGATAACACTGGTCACAGCATGGATGACATCATGGCATCCCTTCACGGTAGGTTACTATTATCCATCTACTACTGGCCAACTTTCACAATCCTTCTGTTTAGTTCCAACTCCCAGAAATCGTCATCATTTTCTGTGGACAGCGAAATTGAAACGGTATGTAATAAAAGTGGAAATAACTTTTTTGCTTCAACTTGTGAAGTAAATGTTGATTGCACAGTCTAAGGGCTATAGAAAAATGACACCACATTTTTTTGTCTTAGCCAGCATCGTCTTTTTTTGTCTTAGCCAGCATCGTCTGCTGTTCAAGTTAAAATGTGTTTTAGAAATAAAGTGATGGGATTTACTAGGTTACATATGTCATGCGAATTATTAGAGTGGGAACCTCCACACCACTGGTGGTACCGGTCCATAGAGGGATGTACAGACTACTGGCAGTGTTTTAAATAATGAAGCACAATCATTCCTAACAGGTAGGTAGAGATCTTCCAACTGTGTATTAATGTGTTCCATTGAATCTCTCATGTACAGCATGCATTGGCTGGCAGCGGCAGTTTCAAAGAGGGCCTTCCTGTGGCATGACCCTTTTTTGCCAGGAGCTGGCTGCCCTGTCGTTCACAAAGGAAGTCCTTGCACTGTCCACCCTGACTGGGAAGTCTGGGAACTGGTCGTTGCAGGCTATAACAGGTAATTGTCTTGAGTCGCATGTAGACATTTTAAAGCTTCTGTGATTTATAAAGCAGCAGGATCACATGTTTGTGATAAACAAGTGATGACGTTTGTTGTATTGACCTGCACTGGTAAGAATATTGACATGTCACATTGATATAGTTTTTCTATGTTAATCCTGATTTACTGTTCCAAAAATAATATTAGTTCAACAGAATTTCCTGTGTAGTCAAAATATAAGAAAATGTTGTATGAATATGCTGTGACATCATCTCTCATCTCTTCTCTTAACAGACGCGGTCATTCAATAATTCCCCTCGACATGTGCCTGGGACGTGAGAGCTGTCTTACGACGCAAATGTAACAACGAGCAGTGTAACAGCCCTTGGGTCCAAAAAGAGAGTCTCGACTGGTGCGTAAGGTGTTCTTTATTTCGTTCGTCAAACCAGCATGACGTTCGTCCTTTTACTTCATCATCGCCTTTGCACCGTGAAAACTGTATTGAAAACGTACACACAACAATCATTTCACACACTTGTTCTCCCGGTTACAAAGTCATTAAGTACACAAACATTTATTACATGGAAAGATGAGACATACATATGTGCCAACGAAGTAAAAACATATCATACCTCGCTGCGCTCACCAAGGAATGTAAACAATATAAGATAGTCCTTTCTTCCGTTATCAAACGGGCGTCGAGTTGTTTAAGTCCATCTATAACAACTTCAGATAAAATACATATAAGCTCAAACGCAGCTGCGTGACCTTCGCCAGACCGTCACCATAAAAGTTCATTTTAACCCGTGCAAACTACGGCGACAGAAAAGGGACAAACCCCGACACCGCAGGTGCGCGGAACTTCCGGTCAATCACATACAAATAACATTGACGCACATACGAAATATATAATTATTTAAATAAGAATTATTTAATAAATTACGAACGTTTACAAATATTTACCAAGCCCTTAAACTCAAACCCAAAGTGGTCCTTTACAAGCAGTTTAACCAGAAGAAAACTGCATAAATGGATGATGTGCCGTGTGAAATTTAATAAAGTTATTTTGAATACAATCTGGGAAGTTCATTCAGCATTTAGGGTACTGTTAATACATTTATAATATTAATGGACAATAGTATGTTGTGAATAAAGTAATCTAGCATAGTAATAAGAAAGTGTGCTTTAGTTATTGGAATAAGCCAAAAGAGTGTGTGTGTGTGTGTATATATATATATATATATATAGTGTTAATAATATGTAATAAGTATACTTTTGGTATACTAATGATATACTATTAACACATTATATTTAAAAAGTGTTATAAGTATACCAAAAGTATACCAATGATATACTTTAAACACAATCTAAGTATATTTAAAATGTGTTAATAGTATACCAAAAGTATACTAATAGTATACTATTAACACACTTAAAATATATTAATAGTATATTGTTAACATTTGGAACATACTAATGATATATTTAAAATATACTTAAAATACAAAAAAGTATGTTTTAAGCATTTATATTAGCACATTCACATAAGTATACTTAAAGTATACTAAGTATACTTTAAGTTGTTCCAATTTAGCACACAAAAGTATACTAAAAGTTGTACTTAAGTACTATTTAATCACAACTTAAATATACTAAGTACAAAATAAGTTGTTCCAAAATAGTATACTTTAAGTATACTTATTCTCAAGTATACTAAGTATACTAAAGTATGCTAAGATTAAGTATACTTAGTATACTTTTTTTTCGCCTGGGTCTTCATCTGTTGGAGGTCATAAGGCAATACTAGAATGGGTTGATGTAAACGATCCTCACGTGTATTTTAAGACCTACAGAGAACATTTTCCAAAGCATCATTTATTTATTTGTTTCAAACGTTTAATCACAAAAGCTGTGCAAGAAAGATGTAAAAAGATTTAGAGGCTTGAGAACAAGTATAATATGCGTACATATTTGACTTCCCCAATGTTGAGGTAACAAGGGTGGTAGTATGGCTATATTTTATGATCCAGATTATTAGAATGCTATATTCAGAGAATTTGTAAAAGTGTACAGGATTATTTTTAACATAATCATCGTCATGATGCCTCTCATAGTTTCTGAAGTAACTTCTCACAAATGAGACCCAACGTTTTGCAGGCCCAACATACCATTTCTATTGCTATTTAACGGGAACATTCCAAAAGTCCTGTTTTTTAGTCGGTTATTAACAGGCCTTCCATATTGCTTGGCATTGACAAATAATATAATCTGCTCCACAAATGAAAGCTGGTCACTAAATAATACACATTTCCAAAAATGTAGATTAATTTATTGTTTGTAGAAAAGGTCTTTCACCCTTTTAGTCACTCATATTGTAAAAGATACCCGCAATTTGATAGCTCAGTTAGGTTAGCTATGATATGCAGATGATGCATTATTATACACAAGACTGCATTTTATGCCAGTCGATGGGTCCAAAACAGTTTTCACACCTCTTGGTGAACAAGAAGGCTAAAAGCTAGCATGGATGCCAAGTGTGTGTGTGTGTGTTTTTGTTCATGCGACAGTCATAGCGGACTTTAAAATGATCTAGTCACCAGAAAAGCGGAGGCATAGATTTCTGCAAACCACAGGATAGGTTGAATGTGGACGGGTCTGAATCAAAAGAACTGGATGAACGTGTTGAACGAAGGGCTCGTGTGTGAAAGTGGTGTTCCTCTCAGGCTGGGAAGGAAGCTCCTTCAAATTCCCTTAACCATAACAAATCCCAGCATCTCTCCTCCCTCTGTCCTCCTGTTTTTAATCCATCCACTTCATTGTCCCTATCTCCTGTTCACACTTAGTCACTCTAATCCCTTCCCTCTGCCCTCGCTCTTCGCTTTTCAAGACTACATTCCATTTCTATTTTTCAGTCAGCTTTTGTTCTAGTCTGGTCTTTTGACATTCTGTTCTGAATTTCTCTTCTAATTTTGTTCTTATTCTTCCCCACAATGCTTAATTTTCTCTGTTTTACAGCTTTTTCTCTTCCGTGTGTTTATTAGTTACTCCTCCTTTGCTGCTGCCCTACAACCAGGCGCTTCTCCTCTCTTCATTCACTTCCCCCCGTCCGCCTCAGCTGCAGTACTGTATTTGTTCAAACTTGTTTGCAATCCTAAGCATTTAGGAGCAGTGGACTGCTTTGGAGAGCCCGGGGAGTAACGTGGGTTTCACTGTCTTGCTCAAGAACGCTTTGATGTGTCGACAGTAACTGCCTTGTGGTTGAAGGGCGGCCTTCTCTATCCACTGAGCCACAGCAATGTGCACATACTCTACATATATATTGTGCCCCTTGGCCGATGCATGTTTATTCCCAAGCTTTAATTTCATCATGAAAAAAACCTGACATCACATTCAGCAGCTCGTCCTCCCAAGTATAGCATTACAAAAAACACCCACGCACGTTGACACACACACACACACACACACACACACACACACACACACACACACACACACACACACACACACACACACACACACACACACACACACACACACACACACACACACACACACACACACACACACACACACACACACACACACACACACACACACACACACACACACACACACGGCTTGTCGCCCCGGTGACGTGACTGCACAGAGGTGACACCGCGTCTGTCACTCTGACAGCTGGCATTTCACAGCGATCCACTAACTACGGCACTCACATCGCAGACAGGAGATGGATAGAATGAGATAGAAAGGGGCAGAGAGGGAGAGAGAGCGGGGTTGTGTAAAGCAAAGATCAGCAAAACAATAAAATAAAACCCTGCGACAGATGGACAGTTCTGCTTTAATATTTCTGCCCTCATCTTACCCTTGTCCATAAAGATAAAGGTAGACTGCATAAGCTTAGTCTGCAGCTCGGTGCACAGTAACATGCTCGCTGTTTGAAGGACACAAAGTGGCACATTCAAGGATGAGTTTTTAAAGCTTTGTCTAATTGCTAATAAAACCATATGGTCCCTGCCGTGACTTTCAGTCTTACAGTATACACACAGTTTTTTGGGTTGTCGGTTGGTACCAATTAGCAATGAAGAAGATAAGATAATGAAAAGAAACAAAAGTATTTATATTGCCTTTGAGGAAAAGAACAAACAATATACAATACTTTGCTTTAGTTCTAATCTTCATCAGTTTTATTTTATTTTGTATGCAGTAACAAATAATATATATAATATTTTGTTTGGGGGCACTTTATGATTATTCATAATTATCTGAATAATTATTATATTTGAACAAAATAATTTTAAGTTAAAAATGGAATCATTAGAAAAAAAGGTGAATGCAATGAGACTTATTGAACCATCATTTATATCAGTATTTTTGTTTTGAGCCTGTTAGCATGCTCAAAGCACCTCTCTGCAGTAATACAGCCTCACAGAACCGCAACGAAACCTGTAGACTCTTTGTATAGTTTCCTAGAATATGCAGCATATGTAATTGTATTCTTAAACAGCTTCAATGAAGTAGACGCACATAGAGTCTGTGTAACAGCCTCTTGAACAGCACTGAAAAAACGAACAAGTCAGACATCAAGAAAGAGTTGAGAATAAACTAGATGAAATGGGTAATTCTATCTACAGTTCGGCTATATGAACAGAAATGTTTTGAGGCCTTGAAGAAAGCGAGCAATCTCAGAACTAAGGAGGTTTGAGTCATAACAGGAATAGAGAGCCCTAGTGCACTGGAGAATTAAACTCAGAAAGTAATCGAGAAAGGTATCAGAGGATGGGGGAAAAGAGGTGTAAGTGAGCTACAATAAAACTCAAGCCATTTCATAGAGAATGAAAGAAATGAAACGATCCCTCTTAAATTGGTCAAAAATCACTCTTCACTGGCATGATGGTTGTAGTAAGCAACAATGCGGGACATACACATCTCCTTGTGCAGTACACACAGACTGGGAAAGTCATTGAAAGTTAGGATGTTTTAGATGACCGAGAACACAAGATGATTTTAGCCCAACAACATAGAGAACAAGATGCAAAATGCAGTAACAAACTAAAGAGATTGCCCTCTCCAGGATGCAGTATCGTCTGCTGGTAGGTTTACAGACATGCTTCAGCTGTATTTGTAGATTTGTGAGGTTTGTGCAAGAAGACAATATGCAGTAATTGTTTAGATGCTGAAGAAGTCATTCACTTTTTGCCAGTATGCTTTCTGTGAGTGCACAACGAAGAAGATACTGGTAAATTATTTTAGACTACTTCTTGACACATCTGAATAAAATAAAGAACGACCTGGTTTCTCAGGCAGATCCAACCAAAAACATGCTGTGTAATACTGTATATCTAGATGCATTTGGCTCAGCAACATACAGCCTTCTGTGGATAGATTTGTTTTTCTGTGATCCAAATGCCACCCAAAAATGTGTTAAAGCCCATTTTCAAGACATAATGTGCCAAATGTAATATGCTTCACAACATTGGATTGATACTTACCAAAGCATGACAGCGCCTGGAAATGGGTATGACGGCAGGGTGCACAATATCCCCTGTAGCATTCACAATGACAATGGAGGCAATCATTAGGCCATCAAAGAGGCTTGTCGCAGCAAAGAGGAGAATCTCTTCAAAACAATCAGGCCAATATTCTACACTAACTGTGTTCCAACATGAGAAGTCAATTATGAGCTGAGGAATAGAACATTTAATTTGCACTTAATTATTTTGTCTGACAAACTGTTTTCTGTTTGGGAGAGGCATAATGTTGCCTTTAGACATCAGTAAGGTATTCCAGATGTGTGTACTGCCCTATATCTTATGGCCAAAGACACACCTACATATATACATATATCATAGTTAGCTATAGTATGAATATAAATGATCAAATGACATCTGATATGATTTGTCAATACAAATGTAGTTTTTTTTTCATTTATTTACTTGATTCCATCTTAATAGGAATGAAGCTATCAGGGTCTGAGAGAAAGAAGATGAGGTCATCAGCAGACTATACACACAAAGTTAAACACTCATCTCATTTATTATAGGGCCAGCATTCTTCCACAGTGTAATAGCAAGGGGTTAAATGGCAACATTCAAAGCAGGGGCTCACAACTGACCTCCACCTTCTAGCAGATTATTTAAAGGTTAGAGGGCCCGGGCGCTTGATTCTGGGCCCCCCGGGTTCGGAGGCCCTGCTGGGCAGGAATGGGGATATTGGATTACTGTGCATGTGTGTATAAAGTCTGAGAGAGGAGTTTTTACCTAGAGTTGGCACTAATGGAGTCAAAAGACTGAAGAGGGACACCGGATCAGAGTAGATTCTGTTCTTGTAACTGAAGCAAAATTGTCTTTGTCTGTTAATCCACTGAGGCTGCTGCTCCTCATGCTAACTATGCATTTATTGTATTCATTTAAAAGTAACAGCTGCTGCTACCTGAGACACAAAAGACTTCACTTAATGTGCACCCAAGTGTTTTTGCTTGGATGAAGGAGAACTTTCTGTTGAAAAGTGTTCACATCTAGCAAAGTGACTTTGTGGTTGATCTGCGTGGTCTGTGTATATGTGATGAATGAAAACTGAAACATCACTTCTCATTCTGGGATTTAACTGAGAGAAGCTTTATTACTGTATTAAACCTCTACAGGTTGGATAAACTCTTTTGCTTAACACACCAGAGTGTTTTTTTCCCCCGGTAAAGACCAGACAGAGTGTTAAATTAATCTGCAAAAGAACACCAAAAAAAAAACACTTTTACAAGGTGAGTTGAGACGATGTGAATATAGAAAGACAGGTTCACCTGATGTGTAGAGAAGCAGAGAAGCATAAGAGGATATTGTTATCTGCGCTGGTGCTTCGGTGCAGCTAGAGAACGCCAACAGGCAACACGCCTGTCTGGAGAGAGACGGCAGCCTTATCACAACTTCAGACGACTTTTTCTTAATTTATTTCCACCATTCAGATTGCCAGATCAAGACTGGCATTTCCATCAGGTCTCGCTGGTTGAATGCAAGTAGATGTTTGCCTGTGAGAGTGGCTCTGCCTGCGTGGGAATGTTCTTTTCACGGTAATGCAGGTGAACGTGAACCGGGTAGTTTGGGTGTTGTAATATCAGCTATTTTTGACATACCGTTTAACTCATTAATAATTTTGCAGAGCGTGCTGGCATTTGCTTTGCAGAGGACATCTGTCTATGACTCACCCTGGGACAGGCTATTGTTCTGTCGGTGTGGCTCTTTCTAAAATACCGCAATCTGCTTCAGTGCTTCCACTTCTCAAAATTTGCCGACATCTCCCCTACTTCTTCCTCCATTCCCTCTCTAATTACCGTTTTCTTTAACATCATTTCCCTATTTAGCATATGAATTGGACCCGGAACGACTCTGTAGTTCACTTATTATATTTGCACGTGGATGAAAGAGTGTGGCTCTCATAATGAAATACACCAAGAATTGCATTATATTCAATTACGGCTGTGACTGCAACATGAGTTCAGAGTTGGTAAATGTCTTTTGTTGTACAATGTAATGCATATGACCTTGAATCATAATTAGATAACACACGGGGATGTTTTCTGAAAGCAAATGTAATTGCCGTGCTCTTGTTTTCATCTCATTTGTGTTAATTTCTTTCACATGTTTTCCGGTATCTCAGCAACAAATTAATTACTGTGTTTATTCCTTATGTATAGGAGGGGTTATACAAAGGCCAGGGGTTTGTTTCATCATTGCCTGCTCTGAAAAGAAAAACATGCCTATCATGAGTGGAATGAGTTTATGAAAGCTGATCTCTTCGGACTGAAATGACTGACAGTGTCACGTGCAGACTACAATTGTTTGGCGTTGCTCCTGTATTTTCTTCATATTATCATCTCATATCAATCTCATTTAAATAATATAAAGGTTGGTGTAAAAGTCCCTGTAGCTATAGGGCATTGACAAAATAATTTCAACACTATTAAAAAAAAGGATATAAAGAAATACAATAAAAGTGGTAAATAGTCTACTGGGTTGCCTGCCAGTCAGCAGCATTTGTCATCCCCCAATCAACAACGATAAGATAGACATGAAGCACCATCTATACAACGTTTTTACAGCAAAGCCAATAAAGACAAAGACCATTAAACCAATATATATTTATTGCATTTTTCATAAACAATACAGAACAAAACAGCCAAGGCATAACACGACAAATAAAATAAGTAGGTTACAATAAGAAAGATAGACAATACAGATAATGGGCATTGTATACATCAGCTGCTCTCACCACCCTAACATAATGATAAATCAATATAAACAAATAGCAAGGCTACAGGAAAATATAGGCTATAAGCTGGTTTAGAAAACCTTTATTATACGGAAGATGACCGCTTAGGTACGAGCTCGCCGAGGAGCAAACAGCATACTGTACATGAGATGTATTCACTGGGAATACACTATGTGATTTGTTGTTATGTTTTTTTACATCCATTGTGTCCTTGATCCAAAAAAGCGAAATAATCTTCCAGTTTAAAACGGCGACAAATTGAATAACCTCTTGTGTTTGATATTTGTAACACAACCACCTGGAAGACCAAGTAGCCGGCACACGGGGTCAAAAGCATCACACAGTCCATCTACAATAGCAGACCAATAGCTTCACAGCAGCACACGACCAGAAACAGCAAATGGAACGTCCAGCCTCAGCATTAAATACGTTATTAATTAGGTAGTAAGACTAATCTGGGATCAGGGAGGTCATTCTAAATCTTTGTGGCTTGTTCAGCCTCGTTCTTTATTTTTAAGGCACAGATAACGGCTCCAGACCAGAGGATCTCAGACAGCAACTGACCCCACAGAGGATTAATAGCTCCTCTTTAGTGATGTAACTGTGGTGCATGAGCCAGGATCTGAGAGGTTATTAATAATATATTACAATTAATCTTAAACTATACTGCAAAGAAACCAACTACATGGAAACATGTCAACCCATTTTAAGTTTATACTTCAAGAATTTACAAATGTGTTTCTTTCCAGGCGGGTTGTGCGGCTTAAACCTGGCTAAAAGAATAGTGTACATGCTTGCAGTTATTGAAGGGATTTATATGTGATAGGAGTGTGCATGGATGACAGGATCAGTGCAGATAGAGGGAGAGTGGGTTCTGAAGCAGATACATCACACCGTACACTCTCAGATTACTCCCTTCTCACATAGCGTTTCTCACTCATTTCCTAATGAGCTTAATGGACTGAGAGCACAGTCTCACCTCTTTAAACCTGATGAGGTCTAGCAGAAAATTGATCTGCCTGGAGGGCTGATATGTGCTCATGCGAAATTAGATAGATGCTGTGTACACTTTCTTTTCTCAGCCATTGCATAAAGTGATATGTGTGGTGTCGTCGTGGTAAAAGCAGTGTTCTGTATTACAACTGGACAATATCCCAAAATGATATGAAGAATAAATAACTGTTTTAAAGGGTACAATGTCTTGCTCATGGCTAGTGTCATCCCTCTGATTAAATGGCTACAGTATGGGTTTTCACTCAGTGGACTTTCAGTGATGCTCAACCATGCAGCTCCGCCTCTGTCAGTGTCTCTGTCATCTTCTAGTTCCACCCTTAGTCAATGTTGTGGTTCATTTTTCCATTTGATGAAATCATTGTTTCTCCAAAAGGTCAGCTCCTCGAAGAAGAAAGCTTTCCTTTTTCCAATTAACTCTCGTGCTTTTCTGAAAGGGGCTTTCCTAGCGACATAATAAAGCAGTTGACCTATCAATTTTAGGACAGCCTGAAAATGAAGAGTTTTGTCACTGAAAGAAACGGCTGCTGTCAATCAATGAAACAGTGAGCAACGCCGTTGTGATCATCTGCTAGCAGCGTGCAGCAAAGCGGCCTGTTAAGGAAACTTCACACACTTGAGATCAGCTTCAACTGCGCTTTAAAAACCTCAAGGTATCTTTGATATCATGGGTACAAACACACCATCACACTACAGGCTTGTGGCAATTAGAGAAAGAAGAGTGTGGGGGATCCAAGCTGTGAAGCGGAGTCTGCAGGCATACAGGGGGTCCAGGGTGATCACAGCCTCTTGCTGAGTCTCTCAGGACTCAAGGGGAGCTATCAGATCACACAGCCAGGGCTCCCCCGCCCTCCATGTCAGAGTAAATTGACGACTCAACTCGCAGTTCTAAATATATAGACATCCCCCAATAAATACGGCCCCTGTCACTTACATTTCATATATCTTTATAAAGCAACATCACTCACCTAACAAACCTCAGCGCCATGTGAGCTGCCATGAAATGGGACGGACTGACAGAGAAAGTAGAGAAATATACGTCTCTGTAAATGTTACATGTCAGTCACACAGAGAAGAGTGGCATTGGGCAGATTCTGCCTCTGTCCCCTCTGCTTCCTTGATCTTATGACACTTCTCAAAGTGTCAGTGAGAGAAGTGCACTGTGTGTGTGTGTGTGAGAGAGAGTGAGTGTGTGTACACACACACGTGAGACAATCCCCCCATCACATATTCCCTCACGTCAAATGGCAGCCATCTTTTTGCCGTCCTGCACTGCTAACCTGAGGCCTGGAGCCTTCACTGAGGACAGAAACAAGCACGCTTGTTTGTTTCTTCGTCAAAGCAGTTCTCTCTCTCACGTCTTTCCAAAATCCGCCCCTTTCTAGCATATCGGAGGAGCACTGATTAAAGCTTTTGCCACCAAGAGAAACGATCCATCACGGTTGTACATGAGCAATCAAAAAACCTCAAAGCCGGCACTTGCTCGCTGCTTTGTCTGCCAATGAGAAGCAAGGCGCCACATCACACAGCTGACAAAACCTGGGTAAAAAGGGAATATTTTATTCATAGCTGTCAACGATAGGGAGGGGTGAGATATTAGGAACAGGAGGAACCCGCTGCAATTTAGCACCTGAACCCTGAACTTGATGTCTCTTCTGTTTGGGATGTGGGGGTGCGTAATGAGGAGATGTGATCAGAGAAGCAGGTGACATGTGAAGTGTCAGGACGCAAGAGGTGGTGATATTTACAATAGAGTCCTAACTTCGTCCTCTTTCACCTGATATCAACCCTCTGGATCTATTTATTCCAATGTTGTTGCTAGGGCAGAGATACAGAATTTCAAGCCTCTTCACCTTTACGTTTTCACCAGGGGCGGACTGTAGGGAAAAAGTGCCCCAGGAGTTACTGTCGGACCGGCCCACTCAATACAGTGGCCTTCTTGGAAATATCCATACACTAACCATTATTTTGGATGATTACAAAGAAATTACATCATAATAATTTTTTTTTTTTTATAACATTTGGATCCACCAATTTGCTTGGACGGACACATGGAATACAATTATACTGGCTATTGTAACACTCCAAAATAAGCATAGTTAGATGGATATGCTTAACTCTGGGCTAGTACCAGATGGTTATATGTATAACTACAGAAGAGAAAGACCACACAAAGAAACTGGAATCCGAGGGTAGAAGTAGTATGAACTATATTGTAGAAATGAACAGAACATACGATGGGGTGTGAACAGCAGGGGTATCAGTGGTGTTGCATGCTTCTGCGAGCGAGTGACGCAAGTGTTGAGTAGGCTAGAGTGATTGACATTTAATAACACCTAAAACAAAATTAGACTGACGGAAGAGACGAAACGAGTAATGACGATGGAAACCATGAGTGTGAATACAAATCGCGAGTAGTTTAAAAATCAGTCAGTGTTTTGATTTTAGAGTAAATTCTGCATGGTCTTGAAGCAATGTCAGAGGGAGGGCTGGTTGGGTTGGTGATGGAGGTGGGCCCCGCTGGCTATGGGATTTCCCCAGTTTCCCATATGGCCAGCCCACCTCTGGTTTTCACACAAAAGCCAGAAACACGTGGCAATTTCCTGTTATGTGTCGTGGTGGACCCAAACGCAGACCAGGGAGTCAAATGGTTTATTGCCAGGGAACCCGCTATGGGGGAACAGTCTGGGAATGGCAGGAGAATCCAGGCAGGGAACAAAAGACAGGGTCAAAGGAGAGGCAAAAACAATTGGACTAAATCTCTTAAATTAATCTTCAGCAGAGCAGCCAGGAGCAGCCACTACCAGGTAGTTGAAACAACGATCTGGGGACCAGTGGATGAGGAGCCGGGGTAGATGTACTGCAGGGTGATTGGTGGATTGAATGCAGCTTGGTTGCTTGAGCAGGTGAGGTGAGTTGTAATCAAGGAGGTCTGGAGCCACGCCCCTACCACACACACACAGTACAGGCAGGAGGCACGGCTTGGCCGTGACATTTGTACTTTTTACATGTGTCTTCAGAGGAAAAAACTCTTAGTTTTAGGCAACAAAACGTATTGTTTTTGTCTCTTTTGTCTTAATATTGTGGGGATCCTGGGTTGCCACCACAAGGTGGCGCAGTGGGAACCAGATAACAGACATGTTTTATGTTTTTGTGCAGGCAGAGGCAGGACAGCCGGAGAGGAACGCTTCCGCCTAGCCCGCCTGCAGCTTGTTATTCTAATCAGACGGAGGATAAAGGCTGACCTCCTCCGTGACTCCAGCGTGGGGAAATTATTTATGGCTGCTACACGATTTGATCACTTGTGATGACTATTGGAATAAATATCACTGTGCACTCGCTACCTCTCTCGCTCTGCCGATCCTGACATATCTTTTTTATATTTATCTTGTTTATTGTATATAATATGTATGTATGTATGTACAATGAGAGCTACGTGAGTTAGAGTCTCTATGTGTAGACACACATGGCCAATAAAGCTGATTCTGATTTTGATTGTTTAGGAAAATATCCTGAAATACTCAGTTAGGTTGAGGGAACAGACCTACTTAGTTAGAGATATATTGTTAAAATGAAATAACTATGTGCTGTTACTGAAGTACGCAAGTTACCTGACAAATATATCAACATTGACTCATTGGACGTTTCACATTGGACGAACAGCGGCCTCCAAGATGAAAGAATTGTTGGATTGCTCCACCTCCACTCTGGCCTGACCTGTCAGGGCGTTTGTGGTCTTCATACTATACACAAACAACATCTACAAACTATGGTGCATGTAGCTATGGCTGCAAATGCAAGATGAGACCAGCCTGAACCACAACAAGGCCGTTGTCTCTTGCAATATCAGTCGGTTCCATCCCCTGAGGACCAACGGGTAGGTGTGTAACTCACCTCCCCTAATGTATTAGGTTTCCTTCTGCTCTGACACCACATCTGCCTTCACCGCTCCTCCTCTTAGACGGTGCTGCTGGGAAAGAGGAAAACATTTTGACTAGCAAGCTGCCTGGAGATGAAAAGTACTTTTATCGTCCATTAGCTGAAGAGCGGACACGGCGTCGATCAAACAGTATTCTGAGCCCTCATATCCAAAGAAGAAGAGCGCCCAGACGTGTGTGCCTAAATGTGAATGCAGGCATATCTGTGATGTTTGAGGATAAAAACCTGACTCCCTGATAAGAAATCTTAGGATTTCAAATGCAGGTTAAGACATGGGCGATGACCTTCACTCCAAGTGTGTGTCTGCGTGTGTGTGTGTGTCTGTATGCGTGCGCGTGCATGTGCGTGTGTAGTTGTGTGGATTTGTGTCCATTTTTAGGTCTGTCTGAGGTGTCAAGTGGCGACTGTCTGTGGCAGATTTGTCCGTCTCACTTTTTCAGAAGCTGTGATTGACAGTCGGGTGGGGCAACGTGTGTGTGTGTGTAGAGAAAAAGATGTCTTTGGTGAGCCAGAGGTGATTTGTGAGCGTGTGTGTGTGAGCGCACATGTGTGTACAGAGGATTATGAGTCAGGGACAAATGCGAGCGTGCCGTGCTGACAGTCTCCATCACAGAGGCCTGATGTGAAGGGACGGGCCATGTCAGAACACAGGAGCAGTAGTGTCATCATCCAAAGGCCAGATGGGGGAGAAAAAGCCCACAAAGACACACACTCACACTCAACTGACAGTATTTGTCCCGATGGACTGATTGGCAAATGAAGGTTGGTAATCCTGCTCTTTATCACACACATAAATAGAACAATAAATCAGATCTGCGTCACTCAATCAAAGGCAGCGATCACCAGTGGGAATGGCGGCCGCGGAGCAATGTCATTGCTGTCCTCACGACAAGAGGGTTGCTTTTTTTTCTTCCTCCACAGACAAACACATGCACATGATGCGCCTGTCTGAGCAGAGAAGTTTGGTTTCCTGTCCCGAGCAGAGAAGTGTTTTCAATGAATACAGTGAGCCTGTCTACGTCCTCAAAATAAAGACAGGGAATTGAGTCATGCTGAAATCTGCCAGGCTTTTTGAATTTTTTCTTAAAGGGCTCACCACTAGATAGATGCAAGACAGAAAATAATTCTTGTCATATTTGAGGTGAAGCACCAATTAAAACATATCTATTTAACATCAGAACATTATTATTATTGTTCGTTAAAAAATGTAACAAACAAAGAGACAAATTGTTTGTGGTTTACGGATCGCTCCTCAGGATGTGAAGTTTATGCTATATTATTTCATTCTTATTATTCTTCATCCCTGTAGATTTTACAAACTACCCAAGTATCTGAGCTTTCTGGCCTGTTTTCTTTGCAGCTGTCGCCTTGAGCTTCTTAATGTTGGTATCTGAACTTAGATTCCAATTCTCAGTTGATTACAGTTTTTTTCAGGCTCTACCAAGCGTTTGTCCAAACAGTGGTCACATTTTCAAAACTCTAAACACAATTAGCACAGCATCGGTCTTTTGTGGCCATACCATTCACACATTTCATGTTGTTTTCAAACAATATGCAGTCAGTGAACACATTTCCACAATGCTTTTACTAGACAAACATTTTACTAGACAAGCTATACCTCCCAACAAAATTATGGATTGTTTTTGTATTATTTACGAATGTTAACACACAACATCCCACAATGGCAAAAACAATATTCCAAACCTTAGATACAGTCTAAAAACCTCTTCTGCAATGATATCAGTTCTAAAGCAATATATCTCAGCTGATAATAAACAAACAATTGAATAATTGACACACAGCTGATTTATGTTGGGTAAATTGGGCAAACCACAGCTGATTCCAGTCTGG
Organism: Cottus gobio; assembly: GCA_023566465.1. NCBI lineage: Eukaryota > Metazoa > Chordata > Actinopteri > Perciformes > Cottidae > Cottus > Cottus gobio. The sequence goes on along the minus strand of CM042233.1, from coordinate 17,517,915 downwards.
CTTAGACTCAGTGGCATTACTTATACAGTAAAAGGAGGACTTTGAGGAGTGATGTTTCCCCCTTTTTATCTGGGCTTTATGCCGTTGTTTTTTTGTTCAGAATGCTCTTGTGTGTTTCATGGATATTTTGTACACTGTAAGCAATACTGTAAACAGTATTTATACTATACCTCCTGTAGTAAACAGTAAAGGGGAAAAAAACTGATTTGGTTTTTACTGGAATGCTTTTGAATGTGAACATTGCATGTGGACACACAGTTCCCAACCAAGAAATGTAGTGTAAAAACAGTGGATTGCATGTTTTGCATGCAAATACCTGTAAAAGTGAAACATAAAAGTCTATGCAGTTTTTGTAATGTCAGCAATAGCCAGTATTTTGAAACCTGGTGTACTTTGATTGACTGGAAGGACCTTGTGAAGTGAAAACAAGAGTTATTCTTTGACAGAATAATTTCATTTTGAGTCAGATTTCCAGTGTTTTGGTAAAGTTAGTGTATGCAGAGAAAGATGTGTTCTATTTTGAAATGAAGAGTTAGTATATATTTAACAAAATGTGTTTTTGAGAAGAAAATTATCCATTTGGCCAATTGTGGTTTGTAGGTGTGAGTCTGTGTTAAGAGTTTAGAAAAAGTATCTGAAGTATGAGTAAGCGCTTGTTAGAGATTGAAAAAAACTGTAAAAGAGACAAATGGTAGAAAAAGACAGAGATTGCATAGGCCGATTGTGATATTTATCAAATGTGCCACTTATTTGTCATCAGAAATATAGAAGTTAATAAACAAAACTAGGGAAATATTTCTTGCATGAAACTAGAGACTGAAAATGTTTGTTTTACAAAATAAAAGCACTCGTGTGTCTCTTAAGGTTTTAGGAGGCAATCTTTGCCATGTGGTTTTTAATAACTGAATCTTGTTTTTTTATTTCTTCTTGTTAGCAATGGCAGCTTGATAACTCTGGCATATTAACACTGCAAAAAACAATGAGACATATGTGGAGTTTTCTTCATGCAAAGGTATGTAATTGATTGCTAAGATATGAGGAGAAACTCACTTATGCTGCTGTGCCAAGTGCTGTACAGTTTATTCAATCACTGACGTTGACGTGCCAGGGAAAATACTCCAAAGGGCTTTTATATTCTTCAAAACTACAATGATGGAGAGTATTTCCATTGCAAGGTGGAGGCCGCCTTCTAAGTATGGAGCCAATGTAAAACCAAGACATTTGCCGGTGAAGATATGTAGCGCTTAGCATGCTCCACTTTCTTCTTCACGCAGTACTGACCTTCCCCACAGTTTCCTTCTTAGATGGAAACCCCAGTGGTCCCGGCTGAAATATGCTGTATGAAGGCTTTTGAGCCAATCCGCCCACCATTCAGCTCCTCATGCAATTAGCACATTTATAGTGAGCACACAAGTGCTTTGGCCTGCACTCAGCACAGCTAATTATGATGTGCAGATTCCTGCTAAATGCATGTGCACATGACAAGTGTATGCATGCACACAAGCACATGCCCAAACCCATTAAAACTGAGGTGGTTGAATGTGTGTGAGAAATATGTATTAGTTATTATATAATAATGTATTATTTTCTTTTTTCACTGTATGTCTCTCTGCATCAGTGAGACGAGAACATCCCTCCCCGCTGCCACCACCATTCTTCCGTTGGCTCCTTCCCCGAACTGTAAACACTCCCTCACCCCATGTCTGCGGCTGTGATCTCCAACCCCGGTGGTCTATGGGAGCTGCGGTCCCACTGATGTGTCCGTGCCCCAGTCACCTCCCGGGTGCTTTCTGGCTGAGCGGAGGCAGTCTCGGAGTGTTTCCTCGGGTGACTGAGCCGGACCAGACTCAGGTCACTTGCTTGGGGATAAATCGCTCACCAACACTCTACTGGGGAAACTCAGCTGACTGTTGGCCATTTATTCAGCACATTTGTCAGCTGTTTGCTGAGAACAACATGTTAGCTGCAATGCAAAGCCAAGACCGAATGGTATTGTTAAGAAGGTATGTCACAGCCGGGGTCAAGCCAAGCTCTAGAATAAATAACGTTTTTAATAATTTTTCCAAATATAAATCTACTTGTTGCCATGAGGTTGCAAGGAGCTACTTGAAGGTTGCTGTGAACTCCGGTGGTGTTACTCTAGGAGAGCAGCTTGGAAATGTCTGCCGTTTGTGTTATGCTATCGGTACTAGCGACAGTTCCCACTAGCTTCTTTGGCTTGGATCCCTGCAATAAGTACCCAGGCGGAAAAAAAGTATACTAAGTATACTTAATCTTAGCATACTTTAGTATACTTGAGAATAAGTATACTTAAAGTATACTATTTTGGAACAACTTATTTTGTACTTAGTATATTTAAGTTGTGATTGAATAGTACTTAAGTACAACTTTAAGTATACTTAGTATACTTTTGTGTGCTAAATTGGAACCACTTAAAGTATACTTAGTATACTTTAAGTATACTTATGTGAATGTGCTAATATAAATGCTGATAGCATACTTAAAACATACTTTTTTTTGTATTTTAAGTATATTTGAAATATATCATTAGTATGTTCCAAATATGTTAACAATATACTATTAATATATTTTAAGTGTGTTAATAGTATACTATTAACACATTTTAAATATACTTATATTGTGTTTAAAGTATATCATTGGTATACTTTTGGTATACTATTAACACATTTTAAATATACTTATATTGTGTTAATAGTATATCATTAGTATACCAAAAGGATACTTATTACATATTATTAACACAATATATATATATATATACACACACACACGCTTTTGGCTTATTCCAATAACTAAAGCACACTTTCTTATTACTATGCTAGATTACTTTATTCACAACATAATATTGTCCATTCAAATATTATAAATGTATTAACAGTACCCTAAATGCTGAATGAACTTCCCAGATTGTATTCAAAATAACTTTATTAAATTTACACGGCACATCTAGAATCAAACAGAAAATAAAATAAAAAACACTGACAAACAGGCTCCATTTATGCAGTTTTCTTCTGGTTAAACTGCTCGTTGTTACATTTGCGTCGTAAGACAGCTCTCACGTCCCAGGCACATGTCGAGGGGAATTATTGAATGACCGCGTCTGTTAAGAGAAGAGATGAGAGATGATGTCACAGCATATTCATACAACATTTTCTTATATTTTGACTACACAGGAAATTCTGTTGAACTAATATTATTTTTGGAACAGTAAATCAGGATTAATCAGGAAAAACTATATCAATGTGACATGTCAATATTCTTACCAGTGCAGGTCAATACAACAAACGTCATCACTTGTTTATCACAAACATGTGATCCTGCTGCTTTATAAATCACAGAAGCTTTAAAATGTCTACATGCGACTCAAGACAATTACCTATTATAGCCTGCAACGACCAGTTCCCAGACTTCCCAGTCAGGGTGGACAGTGCAAGGACTTCCTTTGTGAACGACAGGGCAGCCAGCTCCTGGCAAAAAAGGGTCATGCCACAGGAAGGCCCTCTTTGAAACTGCCGCTGCCAGCCAATGCATGCTGTACATGAGAGATTCAATGGAACACATTAATACACAGTTGGAAGATCTCTACCTACCTGTTAGGAATGATTGTGCTTCATTATTTAAAACACTGCCAGTAGTCTGTACATCCCTCTATGGACCGGTACCACCAGTGGTGTGGAGGTTCCCACTCTAATAATTCGCATGACATATGTAACCTAGTAAATCCCATCACTTTATTTCTAAAACACATTTTAACTTGAACAGCAGACGATGCTGGCTAAGACAAAAAAAGACGATGCTGGCTAAGACAAAAAAATGTGGTGTCATTTTTCTATAGCCCTTAGACTGTGCAATCAACATTTACTTCACAAGTTGAAGCAAAAAAGTTATTTCCACTTTTATTACATACCGTTTCAATTTCGCTGTCCACAGAAAATGATGACGATTTCTGGGAGTTGGAACTAAACAGAAGGATTGTGAAAGTTGGCCAGTAGTAGATGGATAATAGTAACCTACCGTGAAGGGATGCCATGATGTCATCCATGCTGTGACCAGTGTTATCATCTATCTGTTGATACAAGAAAGAATGGAATACAAAACGCAAAGGAAAAAAATAATATTAGAGTTACTTTAAACCACATGTCTTTGTCAGGTACAACATATATGTACAGATAACTGATAACTACAGGTGCGGGTGAGTTATGGTCTGACAGACCAGTTTTCCTCAGTTCAGTGTAGTTACATTTACTTACGTAGATTTGAATACTTCTTCCACCACTGTCTGCAAAGCACATAACGTTTCTGCTATACAAGAGAGAAAGCCGAAGGTTTAGCTAACATTAGCTACCCATGTATTTGAAAGAGCAGGGAGATAGAGGACGAGGGGTCAACATATATCCTCTTTGGTAAAAAAATAAATCATCTCAAGCATCAACTTTTACTCATTCCAATGAAAAAAAAAAAGAAATGGCTATTCACATTCACGTGTCAAATGTTGTTATCATAGCGGCCGAGCTTTGATTCCCGGTGGGCTCTTTGCTGCAGATTCCCTCTCTCTCTACACTTCTGCTGTTCAATAAAAACAAGAACGACAACAACAAAAAAATCATCTTTAAAAACAAAAACGGCTTGCTTTGGGCATTTAAATGGATTAGAATCTCACAATTTCTCTGAATGCAATGTCTGAAAGGTGACAGGAGCAAATTAATTACATCTTAATTATCTGATCAAACTGGTCTTGCATACATTTAAACATTGACTCTGAGGGAGACTCCCTTTTGTGACGTCCTCATCAGATAATTTGGGCAGTAAATGAAGATTTGAACAAGAAAACGTGTTTGCATCCACTCACTGGACAGCTCATGGCGTCCTTCCACACAGAGCTCCTTCTCAGGAGCTGTTATGGGTCTTAGCAAGCGTTCACACAACGCTACAGTATAAGCGGCCACGTGGGCAGGCCTCCGGTATAAATGAGCCTTAAACCTCCATATCTAACACGTCTGCTTGCAACCGCGGGTTCAAAACACTAAAATAAAACGTGTTTATTAGATGAAGTTTGTAGGACATAACCCCTCGGTGTCTTAACTGACTTGCCAGAGTAACCGAGCCTATAACTAGCTAGCATTACCCAATGTTAGCTAACGTTCAACAAGAAATATATAACCCATTGACGATATTAAATAAAAGTAAACACACTCAACTGTTACATAGCTATGGTAACTTGCTCTTGACGTCCAAGGCGACACAGAACTGCAGAGAATCGAGCCTCAAATTAAAATGTAGCTAACCGCTAGCTAACTGCTAGCTAACGTAACAATAGCTCAACCCCTTACTAGAGAGGATAAGCTAACGCTACCGTCACCTGAAGTAGAAAACTTGGCTAACGTCGACCGTCCAAGAAAGCTTTTACTCCCTGACTAATACATTATGTAAACTACATGTATATTATGTTGGTATTCTTACCTCAAGAAGAGATGTCATGTTCCCAGGAGTCCGGCTGTTGTTGCTTCAGTAGCGTCTCGAAGAAGAGCAGCGCATTGCTTAGAGCTGGCGCTCAAATGGGTTCAAAGGTTTTCACGGAACACGGAATAAGACATACTAAAACGGCAAGACATCCAAAAAATATATTTAAAAAATGTGCTTTCGGTGCATTTTCACAGAAATATGTTATCATGTTCCAAAAATAATACTAATAATACTAAATAATAATATATTGAAATAATAACATGAATACTACTAATTGCATTCTAATATTACTTAAAATATAAAGAATTTGGTATATTTAAAATCTGTATTTATCAGATGTGCTTTAAATACATTGTAGACAAACATAGTTCAAATAAGTACATTTATGTAATTGCACATATATTTATTAAAAGTATAAATACATATAAGAGTACAATTTAATTTAAAGTCTGTTAAAAGTGTACTTTTTAAAAATAGGTGAAAGTGTGACTTTTGTATACTTTTGATATACTTGCAGAAAGTACACGTTGATAGTATATTTGAAATATACTTTGAATATACTTACAGAAAGTACACTTCTTTCATAGTATATTTGAAATATACTTTGAATATACTTACAGAAAGTACACTTCTTTCATAGTATATTTGAAATATACTTTGAATATAGTTACAGAAAGTACACTTCTTTCATAGTATATTTGAAATATACTTTGAATATAGTTACAGAAAGTACACTTCTTTCATAGTATATTTGAAATATACTTTAAATATACTTACAGAAAGTACACTTCTTTCATAGTATATTTGAAATATACTTTGAATATACTTACAGAAAGTACACTTCTTTCATAGTATATTTGAAATATACTTTGAATATAGTTACAGAAAGTACACTTCTTTCATAGTATATTTGAAATATACTTTGAATATAGTTACAGAAAGTACACTTCTTTCATAGTATATTTGAAATATACTTTAAATATACTTACAGAAAGTACACTTCTTTCATAGTATATTTGAAATATACTTTGAATATACTTACAGAAAGTACACTTCTTTCATAGTATATTTGAAATATACTTTGAATATACTTACAGAAAGTACACTTCTTTCATAGTATATTTGAAATATACTTTGAATATACTTACAGAAAGTACACTTCTTTCATAGTATATTTGAAATATACTTTGAATATAGTTACAGAAAGTACACTTCTTTCATAGTATATTTGAAATATACTTTAAATATACTTACAGAAAGTACACTTCTTTCATAGTATATTTGAAATATACTTTGAATATACTTACAGAAAGTACACTTCTTTCATAGTATATTTGAAATATACTTTGAATATAGTTACAGAAAGTACACTTCTTTCATAGTATATTTGAAATATACTTTGAATATACTTACAGAAAGTACACTTCTTTCATAGTATATTTGAAATATACTTTGAATATAGTTACAGAAAGTACACTTCTTTCATAGTATATTTGAAATATACTTTGAATATAGTTACAGAAAGTACACTTCTTTCATAGTATATTTGAAATATACTTTTAATATATTTTCTCAAAGTACACTTCTTTGATATATTACTTAAAATATAAAAATGTGTTATATTTAAAATCTTATTTAGCAATGTGCATACATTTTGGAATATAAAAAAATATTTGAAAACATAGTTCTAAGAAGTACATTTATGTAATTGCACATAACTTTCACTTAAAGTAAAACAAATATATAATTTATTAAAAGTATACTACAGTACAATTAATTTAAAGTGTGTTAAAAGTGTACTTTTTAAAAATATACTTAAAACATATTTGCAGAAAGTACACTTCTTTAAAAGTATATTTGAAATATACTTTAAATATATTTGCAAAAAGTATACTTATTTAAGTATATTTGAAGTATACTTAAATAAAATTAAGTATACTTTAAGTACACTAAAGTATACTTTTTTTTTCGCCTGGGTAGGCTACCCTGTGGGTGAAACTCACAGCCTCTTAGTTCTTATCAAATTACATTCCATTGATTTAGCTTTTATCCAAAGTGACTTATAATACGTCCATTCAACCATGTGGATACAACAACAAAAATGTATAGTTTGACCATGTCTTGACTGTGATGACCCTGAGCCATGATAGGCAAGTGGCAGTGCCATGAATTCCAGGAGCCTTTGCAGGGTGCGGAGGGACAGGGTAGTGTGGGAGAACTTGGGTAGGTTGAAGACCAGCCGGTCAGATGGCACATGCACACAAACCTGCCAGGAGCAAGTTGCGTCATTCTACAAGCCAGAGAGACAAAAGCTTGGACCAGAACCTGGGTGGGAAGGCACATGTCCTTCAGCCAGTTGTCACATTGATGTTGGTAGCAAAGTACAGAAGGGCACCCAGTGTTACTCCCAGGTTCCTCGCAGTCCGAGCCGGGGATATCATAGGGAACTCAGTGGTGATGATGAGGTCATGAGGTCAAGGAGATTCCCTCCCTGAAAGGAAGAGCAGCTCAGTCTTGGCGGAGGTTGACCTTCATGGGGTGTGCAGACATCCACTGAGAGATGTGACACGCAGAGATTTGTGCCTCCATCTGGGTTTCAGATCAGATACTACTGAGTGTTAAACTTATAATCACAATCTGAGAAAGGACACATATTTGTGTGGTTCAAAAGCACATCCCAAGGGGGATGCATTAAGTTTTGAAAATCGCACATATAACTCGTCTTTTGTTCTTTATTCAGTGCTGTCTGTCACTGAAATTAAGTTCTTCAAAACAGGATATTCTTTTCTAAAATACTATCTACTTCTTTTATATTCTGACAAGAATTTAAAATATGTGAAGTGTGCCACTGCTGACCTGTATTACCATTAATATCAAATAAACCTAAAATCAGAAAAGGGATCAAGCTTGCTCATACAAGTACAGCTTTTAATTTGAAAAAGCTAAGGGCTTTGTACGTGTTTTTGCAATAGGAAAGCCGGCATCCTTGTAACATCTTTGCAAAATCGTAGGCGTCCTGCAGCCAAGCAAGCTCCCTGCACGCACTTCTTTAGCTTCTTCACATGTAAATTCTCACCTTATCTCTGTCGGTGCACCGGCACAATTACACCGCAGCCACTATCCGAGGTTAGCGAGAGTTCAGTGCTCTCAAGCTCAGCCCCTCGGTCCCTAAAGGACATTGATTCCTCTGACCTATGTGAGACTGCTCTTCCTCCAACCGAGGTTCACCGAGCTTCCTGGAGCATGCTTCAGTGCGCAGCTAATTTCCCAAGGCTCTGTATACGGGGCTATTAGCACTAAGGCTAAACACTAGCTGCCACGAGCCGCTGCCTTAGCGAGATCTATAACGCGGCTGGTGGGAGACCACGAGGCCTCTGACGCACTGAAGGCTTCCACTGGCTGCTCATGCATGTAGTCGGCTCCTCCTAAACCTGTTTAGCGCTAACAGGGCAATTTCACCAGGTGGATTCTGCTCATGAGCCAGTTGCGCCGCAAGCATGTAGTAACTGTCTTACAAAATGGAGTACCACAGGTGTCAATATTCTTAATTGCAATGTTAACTTCAGGATTGTATCCTCTGTCAGTTTTGAAGGATCAAACAAAACGGGCGTGAAACACATAACTAAATCAAAAAGATAAATTAGACAAGTGACACCTAGTTCACACAGGTTATGCTAATGCAATAATAATTAGGCTAATTGATGCAGCAATTTGCATTTTTTAAAGTACTTGTCTTCACAACACCCTTTATTGCAGTTTTTAAATATTCTCTTGGTGTTAAAGTATTAAGAGGTGGTAGCAGTTAAGAAAGGGCCATTCATTTCCTTGTGGATGCTCCCAGTGAATCTGCATTTCAGCATTTATTCTCTAGAGTGTCAATGGAGGAAGACGATGTTAATGTGTTACATTTAGATATTTATTCCATGTGTTTATAAAAACATGCAAACGACTAGACACCACCTAGTGACACAGTGGGGACGAACAACGCCAATAACCTATATCCAATCACCATGGAAACATTGACCCTGACCAATCCCCACCACCTTAAGGCTGCATGATAAGCAGCTTTTCAACCCTAAACTCTGGTCTGGAGTCGGTGTCCCTCCCAGCCCGTCCAGTTATGATGCCAGTTGCCAGAGGCCAGTGTAAATCTTCTATACAGCAGCCCAGTGGCGGCTGGCCAATAGAGGGCCACCCACCAAAAATAAAAAATAAAGAAATCTTATAAAAATAATAATAATATTCATAAATTATACAAATTGTCAATATTTGTGTTTTTGCGATATGGAATATACCCAGTAATATTAGTAAAAATAGGATATCTGCGCAAAATATATGCTTTTCCTGCACATCCTCTCCGCCTGTGCACGTCTCAACTGCGCCCGTGCACGTCTCAGCTTCGCTTTGGCCCCAAAAAAGGCGGGATTAAAAGCAGTTTAGCCAATTGTTGATTAAAGATATAAATGAGTGATATACAATTTAGCCAATCAGCGTCCTAAAAAACGTGCGCCCTGGGGCCAATCTCATTTGGCCCCAAGGCGCATGTTCCTGTCTCTCCCTACCCAGCTGGACGACGGACACAGGATTGCGGTGAAGAAACACAATGTGGCGGTAGATAAAAACGGGCACACTTTATCCAAAATAATTGATTGTGTGAAGTTTTGTGGGGCTTTTGAGTTTAGCACTACGAGACCTCCCTAGATGCTGTACTGGAGGAGCACCGTAACACAGCCAGCGTTTTTAAAGGCTCGTCAAAGACGGCACAACACGAGCTGTTGGACGGCATGCTGTCGGTTATTATATGATATGTAAGTAACCCAATGGGTGTTCTGGCTTTAGAAACGGGTTGTCAATCAATGTTGTTTGTGTTGCGTGTTTTCTGCCTGCCATATGCTACATTTATTTGGTTTCCTGTTTTAGGATGAGATGCTTTTATTTTGAAGGCGGCTCGCTGAGTTAACAACGAAGTCTCATTGTGCGCAGATTGAATGGCGAAAGCTACGGAAAATATATTAAAAATGTTTATACAAATTAGAAACAGTAACGGTATTAGCACTCCCCCGAAGAGGCACAAGGTTAGTTAAATTTGTTATAAATGTAATAACTATAAGTTTTACGTAAATCAGCATACGTGTTGGCTCTGTGTCTGTATGCTATTAATGCAAACAAGGAGTAAACAAACAAATATCGTTTCTGTCCCTTTGTACTCAGCTCTTACGTTGGTTTCTAGAATGTATAAATACATTTGAAATCATCAGTCAAGTGCAGGACTATCTTTCGGAGGGCTATGTGACATGATATATTAATATACTGAATTGTATGACTAAGATGTCCTTATGTCAAAGTGTTGGAATAAATGTTAAATATTTAACTGCAAAGTAGTAATGCGTGATACGTTTTTTTTGCATTGAATCATACTGGATGTTTTCTGAAATTGATTAGATGGCCCTACCAAAAACAAATTCCACCAGCCGCCCCTGCAGCAGCAGCTGCTATCAGTCGCTCCATAGGGGCGGCTTGTACTCAGTTAGGGGAGAGATAGTCGCAACTGTGAGCTCCTTTTGCTACCGTTCTCTGCTACATTCGCGCAACAGAATAATGCCATCAATAACACTCTCTGGCTCTATTTTAGCGCAGGAGGTCAGAGGAAGGAAATTAAAGAAACCACAATGGATCGAGTCTCTGCTCTTGATCTCACATCAATTTTATTCGCTCGGTGTCGCCAAGAGAGGACGGCCAAGGCAATAAGGCTCACAGCCTGCGGGGGGAATTGTTTTGCCAAAAATATTTGTTGTTTTCAATATTATGGCTGTTTTTTGTGAGGAGAGGAGAGGCTGTGGTTCACATACAGTCTCTTGTAGTGCCCTCATGATTATCTTACCCAGGGGGTGTAATGAGGAAAGAGTATGATTAGTATTAATAGTCAACCCAGTCGGCAGAAAAAAAGTGTTGGTATTGTACATTTCTGCAAACACGTAGAACTTGAATCTTGACATTTCTGGCACCAAAATAAATTATAATTTCCTTTGAAATGTAATTAACACTACAGTTGTGGTGTGGGAACATAAGTGTGTGTGTGTGTGTGCTAGTAAAAGGTGTCTCTGTGCTAGTATAGGATGTGTGTATGGGGGATTTGCATGGCTGATATTACTGTTTCTACCCATTTATATACCTTGGCGTGTTGGCTTGGCTGGGCCCACTTGAAGTGAGCGGATCCCTTGAGACTCAAGTGCTTGCACCGGCTCTCCTCACCCTGGTTGTGAGTGGCTATCGCTCTCTTTGCTAATCCCCTGGAAAGGTGCCTGGCCCTGGGGACAACGTCCCAAAGAGCAGCCTGTCTGTGGAGCTTTGAACAGGTGCCCTGGGGGTCTTTACTAGCCTCAGGGACCCAACCTCCAATCCCCAGTGATCCTCAGGATGAGCCTGGAAAATGCTGCCCAGATGAGCCAATGGCAGCCAGTCATGTAGGCAAAAACTGAGCATCAGCAGTTTCACAAAGACAGAGGAGCGAGTGGGAGGTAGGAGATTGGACTAGCACCACTGGTCAGATTAAACACACATAAAGACACACACACACACACACACACACACACACACACAAACCTTTTCCTCCCACAGCACAAACGTGCAGTTACTTTAGGCTCACATTTGGCATGGGGATATTGTGGTTTGCTGTGGTATCTTAGAGAGTGAAGTGTGTATGTGTGTTTGTTTGTGAGCCAGTGAGTGAAGGATCCCTTTCATCTCGTCTCTGCTACCAATCTCATCCCCCCACCCACCCCCACCACCACCCAGCCACCCACTCTCCACACTCCTCTCTACCTCTTACAGTGGCTGCATTGAAAGCCCCATCACTCTTCAGGTGATTGTTCTTTCTAATGTGATGACGGAGCAAGCAGTGTAATCACACTTCTTTATTTGTAGCAGCCACAGTGAGGGTGGGTGGAAGTAAATCAAAAAGAGAGACTGGAGTGTAGTGATACATGTTAAATACAACAAGGGGAAAGTGGAATGAAACAAGTAATAATAGTCAATGAAGTCAATACTAATATAATAATAAGGAATAGCATATTTATGTTTCTCTTTGAGCTTTACCTTCCCTGCAGAAGGGTTTATGTGGAATAAAACTAGTATAATCTGTGTTAACCCCCCAGTGTAAACGGATAAATAAATCAATGATGGGCATAGGCCTCAGCTAATTAAGAATTCATTCATTAGTGATTCTTTTTTTAAGTGAAAAATGAGCATCGCATAGCCCAAAGTAACATCCCTCCCTCGAGCAGAATTAAACGTGTTTGTGGGTGGGAAGCTGATGACAGACCATGCTGCACCACAATTCAAGTCAACTGTATTTACATGGCCCACAACAGACAGACGTCCATTACATGTAGACCAAATTAGTAAAAATACAGTATTGACTCTCAGTCTGTTCATATTATAGAAAGATTGGACACATGTCAAGAGGACAGACTACACAGACACACAAGAGCAAAGCTCAAGCAAACCATTCATTTCCAACTGAGAGGAAATGTGTAGAATTCCGGCGAATTACATGAACCTGTGCCTGTGTTATGGCCTTGTGGTTAAGGTGTTAGACTGCAATGCATGGGGAGCGGACTAGTTTAAATCATTATAGATTACATGAAGTGCTAGAAATGACTCATTTCAACTGCTGGTAACTTAAAGCGGCATTATAACTTTTGATATCAACTGAGCAATCTGCCATGAAGATTAAAAGGCGCTAGGAAGTCCCAGATATGGTTGTGCAAAAGCAGGAGACAAGAGGACAGAGAAGACAAGAGACATAGGATCATAAACACCCGTCCTTGTGACCTTGCTCCAGTTACTGTTTTCCTACTGAGTAAATCTTTCACAAACTCAAGCTCCTCTCTTCTTCTTTTGGATTTTGGACACATGTGCAAATAGTAGCATTTTCCAGTGACAGCCAAGTAGAGCATGGGGGTGGGATTAGATAACACATAGAGCCCAACATGAAGGAGAAAGGGTTAGCACTTTACCGCATTCATTATCACATCTAATTATCATAATAAGTACAGCAGTTATGCAAACTCGCTGATGGGGAGCCCACCAAAGAAAGGTTAGGTCTTGTACTACTGAAGAGCGGTGGACACACACACACTGCATTTAGTCGGCCATACAGTCTCACTGACAGCGATCCGCTCAGTCAACACAAACTCTCATCGTCACGACTTCTTGACTAAACTTGATGAATCTACGGCTCAACAGAGCTGGGGTTGAAGTGTCACACTACAATAAGTGCATTCCACCATGAGTACAAACAAGAATCAGAATAAGAATCAAGAAAGTACAGTTTCTTCAATAAAGTTAAACTACAAAGTGCTATCATAAAGAGCCATTCCAGTGCTACTAAAGTGCTACTTCCTGTCAATAACTGTCTTTAACAGCACTATATACACTAGAAGCCACATATTTCTCTTTGAAAGTTCAACAAACTTCATTATAAACCCAAACCTTATGATCGTCAAGAGTTGAAATACAGTTTTTGGGGATGGTAACAAGTAGTTTGGAAGCAGTCCAGCTTGCTCACTTGCTTTTCTGTTGTTTTGGGGAAAAACAGCTTCCATACATTTCCCAGCCGTGACCTGAGATATCTGACACCAAATTATATTTCAGAAAATAGGCAGAAACTCTGTATTGCAGTTCTAATTTACTCCTTTAGCAGATATTTTGACATAATAAATCTTATATCCTGAAAACATCTGGTCCAGAATTTAAAGTAGTCCTCACACAAACACAGACACACACACTGCCTTTAGACCTAAAAACAGACTTTTCACATCTCCCAGCTGACTGTGGCTTTGCCTCCCTTATAGTGGAATAACAGGATAAAATTTACAGCCAGACTAGGGGGAAACAATACAAACATGCACTCCACTAACCTGTTTATTCCCACTAAAGCCACGGAGCATGAAATGCACCAGCTCCCTCATGGCACTACAAGACTGAAAACAGAGTCTTTATGGGGCTTATTAGAAAGCCTCCACTCTGTCTCAAAGCAGGAAGGATAAAAAAAATAGATTGAGCGGAGGGAAAAGCAAGTGTCAAGAATATATTGTGATCTATGCCGGAAAGAAATTGAGGAATCAGCTATTTTGGCTTGCACCAACTACTCAGGACTGGGCAGGTTTCTGCCTTTGTCATTTTCCATTATTGTCCCACATCAATTATATTAATACTCAACCATGAGAGGCATGCATTAATGCATGCTGCTGCATGAGGCTATTGTCTTCTTCACCAGAAAATCCTTGAAGCTGCAAAGGATCGTTGATGATGCAGAAAGGACTTTGCCGCTTTGCTTCACCCTCTCAATGCATTATGGATGTAGGATGGGAAACGGACGTTTGTTAAACCCCTTGTGGCAACAGCAGGCCTGTCAAGCGTGCCTGCCAAAATGGTGTGTTGCTACCTTACTAAAGTAAAAATAATTGCATTAAAATGTAATAAATTGTACCCAAGAGTCAACTTCAGCTACTGATTGGCTTTCCTTTCCTTTAGCTCCATATGCACAATTTACTATGACTTTATCATGTAACTCATGTCTATATAATTTGTTTTTGCCATTAGCTAGTTATTTGCTCTGCACAGTCATAATTCCACCCAACAGAAACCATGTTGGTGGCTTGAAACAGAAGCCTGCTATTGGTTACTGCTGTGTGAGATGGATAACCCAGTAGCAGACGTTACTGCCAATGCTAAGAGGCATACACCCGTTTACAGTTTGTAAACAATGATAATGATGACTTCAGCATATGTATACCCAGTTTGGCAACAGAAGTATGGTAGAGTTCAATAGATGGACAATGCAACTTTCCGGATCTGTGTGCTATTAATGACTGGGAGGAACACTATATCTAGTGGAGAAACCTAGCATTTAACATTACACCAGCAAGAAATTATGAGCATGTCAGATTCCAAGTTATCTGTGGTCATGTAGGTGTTAAGTTCAAAAATCTTTGGGCGGTTGTGTGAAGAGAAGTCCCAGATGCAGAAAGTTATAATAAAAATTGATTTAATAAAAAGATGATGAACAGCATTTCAAAATGAATCACACTAATAACTACACAATATATATATATACAAATATATCCCATGGGAGAGAGAAATCCCATGAGACAGAGATCCAGTGCCCCCCCCCACCGGGCAGCAGATCCATACATACCTGCCGGCAGAAGGCACCCAGAGATCTGCTGATGTTCTCAAAATGTCTCAGCTTTGCCAGGTTTGGGGTCAGCCCCCCTTCCTCTGGCTAGCCTCTCTTCCAGTCCATTGATTGGACAAGACCTCGTCCTCTTAGGTGTTGGTCAAACCAAACCCCCTCTTGCTTAAACAACAGTGCTCAGGACTTCAATCAACCCCCTCACAGGCACATTCCTGAGCACGTCCTCCTTATCTATCTGCTCCAATCTTCAGGCTGCGTAACTGTTTGTGGGCTCCTGATGTTTTCAGGATTCCTTCCACAATCACTCAATACATTTCATAATTCTAATTAATACATTTGTGTAGTACATACAGTGTCATCCATTCAATATTTGATAATCCATACAGAGTTATTTATTTGTCTTGATTTTCCAATGTAAACTCTCTAGCTCTCACTAGGAGCACTAAAAATCATTATTTTCTAACAATCCCCCCTTACTCACTATTTATAGTGAGTATACATGCAAGACACTCTCTGATTATCGTAAACTTAACTTGCTGTTACAATTCCCATAATCGTCATTCACTTACAGACTAAATCATGTCCCCCCCTTGATAAACAAATGCATCACTCAAAAGCTTATTTCTTCATCTTCAACTCTTAATTGATTCCCTTGAATGTTTTTTACTAAATGCAGCTTCAATCAATCTCTGCAGAAGTCCATGGATGCAGCAGCATCCTCAGGGGATCACGACTGTGGTGGCAAGACAAAGTGAGGTTATTATGGACAGAAATGCATCTTCCAAAAATACTGTCCAACCAGCTTGTGATGGGATCATCAATCCCAGCATTCTCTGCAAGGTTCTGACTCAATGCCGTAAGACCAGTCAGCGCTTCGGTCACTGATCCATCAGGAGCTGTGTTGCTTAGAATGAAAGTAAAACAGGCAAATCCAAACATTGTACAGACTCCGCCTTTCTCAGCATCACAGTAAAATGAACAATTCCTTTTGGCTATTGTCCATAGTTGTTAACCAGTTTCTCCTTCTAATATCAACACTGAGCTCCCCTTGATAAACAGACACTCCCTAAGCCTCTGGGTGTTTGATGATTTCTTCACTGGGTTGAGACAAGTGCCCCTATTGGTTTCACCTCCCTTTGTAACCAGACTTCACCACAGAGGAGATGGGTGTCCCTTAGGAGTCCTCAGCAATGCAGTTTTCTGCAGACAACCGGTGCACCTTCTTGCTGTAGGTGTGATAATAATAATAATAATAAATTTTATTTGGAGGCGCCTTTCAAGTCACCCAAGGTCACCTTACAATAAAAATACAGGATAAAAGATAAAAGCATGAAAGATAGAAACAACATTAAAACAGAACATCAACATAAAAACAGGTGAAGTGCACAGGATCCAGTTACAAAGAGTATGCCAGTTTGAACAGGTGAGTTTTGAGTTGAGACTTGAATGATGTGATGGAGTCTGACTGTCTTATGTGTGGGGGGAGGGAGTTCCAGAGCCTGGGTGCTGAGCAGCTGAAGGCTCGGGCACCCATGGTACTGAGGCGTGACGTGGGGATGGTTAGCAGTCCAGAAGAGGATGAGCGGAGGGTGCGGGAGGGAGTGTATTCCTGAAGGAGGTCGTGGAGGTAAGTGGGTGCTAGATTGTGGAGAGCTTTATAGGTGAGGAGAAGGTTTTTGTAGTCGATGCGGTATTGTACAGGGAGCCAGTGAAGTTGGATGAGTACAGGAGTGATGTGGTCCGATGATTTGGTACAGGTGATGATCCGGGCGGCCGAGTTCTGAATGATTTGCAGTCTGTTGATGAGTTTGGTGGGGAGACCGGTGAGGAGGGCATTGCAGTAGTCGATGCGGGATGTGACAAATGAGTGGACCAGGATTTCGGTGCTGGACTGGGTCAATGATGGGCGGAGTCTGGAGATGTTGCGGAGGTGGAAGAATGCAGTCCGGGTGATGTTTTGAATATAGGGTGCAAATGAAAGGGTGCTGTCCAGAATGACGCCAAGGCTCTTAACTTGGGGGGAGAAGGGTACAGGGAATCCGTCGACAATGATGGGTGGGGCTGGGGTGTGTTGGGATTTGGTAATGACGGATTTGGAGCCGATGAGCAGGGCCTCAGTTTTATTGCCGTTTAGCTTTAGGAAGTTCCTGCTCATCCAGCTCCGGATGTCATCAAGGCAGGTGATGAGGGAGGTAGGAGGGATGGCAGCAGTCGGTTTGGAGGAGATGTAGACCTGTGTGTCATCGGCATAGCAATGAAAATGGACCCCATGGTGACGGAGGATTGTGCCCAGGGGGAGGAGGTAGATGGTGAAAAGAAGGGGACCCAAGACTGACCCCTGGGTCACTCCCAGTGAAACACCCGAACACCCAGACTTGTGGTTCCTTAGTTGCACGAATTGTTGGCGGTCAGTGAGGTATGATGTGAACCAGGAGAGTGCAGCGCCAGTGATTCCAATGCCAGCCAGGCGGTCCAGGAGCAGAGGGTGCGAGATGGTATCAAATGCTGCGCTGAGGTCGAGGAGGATGAGAATTGTAAGGAGTCCGGAGTCAGCTGCACGGAGGAGGTCGTTGGTGATTTTGACCAGGGCTGTTTCAGTGCTATGTTTTGGACGGAAGCCGGATTGGAAGGGTTCATGGAGATTGTTTGTGTCAAGGTGGGACTGTAATTGTGCGGCAACCACCCTTTCAAGTGTTTTGGAGATGAAGGGGAGGTTGGAGATGGGCCGGTAATGGTTAAGGACAGCTGGGTCAGCACCGGGTTTTTTCAGGATAGGTGTGATGGCAGCCAGTTTGAGAGTGGGGGGTATAGTACCAGTTGTGAGGGAGGAGTTAATTATGTTGGTGATCATGGGGGAAATGGATGGCAGACATGCTTTGACAAGGGAGGTGGGAAGAGGATCGAGCTGACAGGTGGTGGTTTTGGCTTTATGGATGAGTTCCGAGATGGTGTGTTCTGATACTGGGGTGAAGTCGGAGAGGGAGCTGATGAGAGGTTGGCCAGTGGTGATCATCCAGGGTGAATTGTTTGAGGAGGTGCAAGATAAGGCCAGTTGTTGGTGAATGGTGTTGATTTTAGAGCTGAAGAAGTCCAGGAAGGCAGTGCACTGATCAGTGGAGATGTCTGGAGGGAGGGTTTTAGGAGGCTGAAGTAAGTGGCTGACTGTTGAGAAGAGGACTCTGCTGTTGCCTGTACCGGTGTTGATTAGGTTGGAATAGTATGAAGATTTAGCAGTGGTGAGGGCTCTCTTGTAGTGATGAAGGTGGTCCAGGTACATTTGGCTGTGTACCGTGAGTCCAGTCTTTTTGTAGAGTCGCTCCAGTCGACGGCCAGTGGCTTTGAGCTGGCGGAGCTCTGGTGTGAACCAGGGAGCAGTGTGCGTAAATGAGACTGAGCGACTTTTCAGAGGGGCCAGGGTGATGAGGGAAGAGGAGAGGCATTTATTGTAGTGAGTTACAAGGTCAGCCAGGGAGGATGCTGGGGGAGGGCTGGGGTAAGAGCTGATAAGGGTGGAGAGATCTGTGGTGTCGATATTTTTTATGTTTCTGAAGGAGATGGTCCGTTGTTCTTTGACTTTGTGTAGTTGGGTGTGAATGTCAAAAAGTACAGCTTTGTGGTCGGAAATGGGGAAATCAGTGACATCAATGTTAGTGGGAGTGATGTCAGTACAACAGATCAAGTCGAGTATATGACCTTTGTTATGGGTTGGGAGGTTGACATGTTGTATAATACCAAAACAGTCCAGGAGTGATGTGAAGTCTTTAGCAAAGATACTAGATGGGTTGTCAATGTGGATGTTGAAATCGCCGAGGAGGATAACAGTGGGGGACATTGCACATACAGAAGTTAGTAGTGATGAGAATTCATTGAGGAAAACAGCAGAGGGTTTTGGTGGTCTGTAGATGGTTACAATGATAGCGGGTTTGGGGCCTCTGAGTTTTACAGCTAAGCATGAATCCAGGATGCTCTCTCTTTGATATGCGGACAGCAGTTGATGTGCTAATGATAGTTGAATGGCCCTTCCCCCCTTGATGCATTCCAAGTCTTTCTCTTTACGACCCAAGTGGTCCAAATGGTCGGGGGATGACAGAAGAAGTCATCTCAATTCTTCTTACATTCCTGATATCATGCTGCTTTGTTCTCCCCTTGTACTCATCCTGCCAACAAACATCCTAAACTTTGTCACCAATATGCTCTCTGCTTAAGATTTACTGGACAGTTTCTTAGATAACTTCAACTGTTTTGCTTATAGTCATGTTTAAGGATTTAGGATTACAAATGCTGTTCTCACCAAATGGTTCTATCTTTTTGCTCTATCAATTTAGTTTTCTACTTTCAGGTGCTAGAATGACAGATCTGCATGCTCCGGAAACACTCAAAAAAGTCACTTCACATCCCTCTACTTCTAAAGTTCTAAACAGCTTTACATCCTGAATTAACAGTCTGTTCAGCTTATCTGTGTGTGTGTGTGTGTGTGTGTGATGTCCTTTTCTTCTCTCTAATTCTCTCTTTCCATACCTGTCTCTCACTTCCTTTTTCCCTCTTATTCTTTGTTCAATCTGATGAACCAAATATTGACATCATGTGACTGTCAATCTTCCACTAAAATCCTTCTTGTCTTTCCATTCTTTCAATTTCTCCCCTAAAACTTCACCATTACTGTTTTACAACATCTTTTCTAATTAATTGTTCTTTATCATTATTAGTTCACTAGGACACATCTGTTGCATCTCAAATTACTTTCTCATGGAACAGAATTCTCAACGGGTGGAATTCTTTCTAGTTCCAGCTTTGGACTGGCAATCTTGAACTCCGTCTGAGGAACAGCTTCTCACCTTCTGGGAGGAATCACCTATTATTTGCGCTTCTGTCGTCCAACGGAGTCCCAATTACTCAAATTCCCTCTATCTTAATTTTTCTCAGTGTCTTAAGGTTCCCTATTGATTTCACACTCTTACTTCCTGTAGCATGTCTCTCTGAAGTTCCCTTCCCCCTTAACACCTTGTCTCCTTTTTATGACTCTTTGTTCTACTTCTCCTTGAGGCCTACGTTTCTTACTTTACAATTTAAACTATAAAATGGCAGTTTTCAATATCTTTTACACTCAAAACATACAACAGGCAATCACCCTGTACAACAGATACAACGCTTTCTCTTCCTTTTCTTATTTTTTACAACAAATACACTATCAACTGATATGTCTTCCTAGATGTGTTTATCCAATTAGTTATTTTTTGTTATCTTATTCATACGCCTTAGCCATAGCGCATGCGTCGTCTTATTCAGATTAAATTTCGTTATCTAGCTGTGAATCTCTTGAAGGCTTACACTCTCTTCAATTTTTATGAGGAACACACTTCGTCTTTTCCAGATTAATATTTGATATGCATTTTAACAGTAACCTAAGAATTGGTTTTCGGAGCTCAGAGACAATGAAGGGCCCGTCGACTTACTAAACGTAACTCCTCGCGCATGCCAATCCCCAAAACTTACTGACGATACTTTATCTCAGGCCACTCGTGGACTTTTAGTTCTGTTAAAATTTATGCAAAACTGGTTAAAATACAGTTCCAATCATTCATCTGCCGCGTATTATAACGATTGCGACCACGAAAAACCCCGTCAGTTTATGTATTTATCACAAAGAAACTAAGTAGTTACTCATCGCTGCGAATACATTCACACCTCTTCAGGTGGAAGAAACCTCTGAGTTTCACAAACACATACAATCTCTCACTCAACATAAAGCTTCCACTCATGCACTGACGCCATCTTTCATTCAACATACATCTACATGCTGCACCACTTTCATTATTTGAACATTATCCTTATGTCATTTTTACACTAATAATGTATTACCTCGTCAGACCAGCCTTCCCTGCTCACAACTAAATTGTCCTAGTTCTACCTAAACAAGGTTCGGTTATCATCAGGTCCTTGCCATTACCTTTTTAGTGAGGCCTCATGTGAGCAGAGAGGAGGGATCATCCAAGGGGTCCCAGAGAAAAGTCTGGTCCTTTGTTAAAATCACTATTCTTCAACCACAACTCACCACAAAGATCACGTCGGGGTCACCAAATTGTTAAGTTCAAAAATCTTTGGGCGGTTGTGTGAAGAGAAGTCCCAGATGCAGAACGTTATAATAAAAATTGATTTAATAAAAAGATGATGAACAGCATTTCAAAATGAATCACACTAATAACTACACAATATATACAAATATATCCCATGGGAGAGAGAAATCCCATGAGACAGCGATCCAGTGCCCCCCCCACCACCGGGCAGCAGATCCATACATACCTGCCCGGCAGAAGGCACCCAGAGATCTGCTGATGTTCTCAAAATGTCTCAGCTTTGCCAGGTTTGGGGTCAGCCCCCCTTCCTCTGGCTAGTCTCTCTTCCAGTCCATTGATTGGACAAGACCTCGTCCTTTTAGGTGTTGGTCAAACCAAACCCCCTCTTGCTTAAACAACAGTGCTCAGGACTTCAATCAACCCCCACCGGGGACATTCCTGAGCACGTCCTCCTTATCTGCTCCAATCTTCAGGCTGCGTAACTGTTTGTGGGCTCCTGATGTTTTCAGGATTCCTTCCACAATCACTCAATACATTTCATAATTCTCATTAATACATTTGTGTAGTACATACAGTGTCATCCATTCAATATTTGATAATCCATACAGAGTTATTTATTTGTCTTGATTTTCCAATGTAAACTCTATAGCTCTCACTAGGAGCACTAAAAATCATTATTTTCTAACATAGGGAACATCAGACTGTCAGGCCGGAATTGAACCCGGGACGCTGGCTTCGTACGCTAGCGCGCTGGCAAGAGAGCGACGAGGACCCAGTTGCGGTGACTTGCAAAGTTGGTGTTTTATTAGCAGTGTTCCAACATAGAGGATATCCCAACAAATGATATTCCTACTCAGAGGATACAGTTCACAAATGATAGTTCCGCCTACGGCGTTAATCCAAGAAGGTTCCCCAAAAATAAATTGTTTCACCAACTGCAGGGTTCTTTCAAAAAGGTTACAAACAAAGTGTCCCACCAACGGCAGCGTTAATCCAAAAAGGTTACAAAAACAAACAGTTCCTTACACGGCAGGGTAAATCCAAAAAGGTTACAAAAAACAAATAGTTCCATACACGGCAGGGGTAATCAGAGAGGTAGACAAAACCCACAGAAAACTGGAGACCGGCTCACTCACTCACGACTATATTGGTCAGCACTCTCCACAAGCGGCTGAGAACCGCCACACCAGAATAGCCCGCACTCGGCTAAAGACTCACTTGCCTAGATGTATTGACTAATACTGCAGCGAAGAGCAAGTGCAACAACACTGGTACTTATACTCCCCCGGCACTGAACATGACTCTCCTAACGAGCAGATTGGAAACAGGTGAGCGCCCGTAATCAAGTGAGGGCGCATGATAGAGCGCAGGTGAGTACCTCCAAACAAAACCCCACATGAGTCCTTGTCCCAGTCCCCCCCTTTGGCCACCAGGCGTCGCCAATGTTCCATATTGTCCTGGAGTCTGCCACTGATCGTGACAGTACCCCCTCCCTTAGGGGCGTCTCCGGACGACCCCTGGGCGATCAGGATGCTCACGATGGAAATCCCTGATGAGGGTCTTGTCAAAAATGTTCCGGGTTGGAACCCATTCGCGTTCCTCCGGCCCGTACCCCTCCCAGTCTACCAGGTACTGCATCCCGCGCCCCACCCGTCGGGAGTCCAGCAGCCGGCGAACCGTAAAGGCGGGCTGCCCGCCCATGATGCTAGGAGTCGGGGGAGGCCTGGAAGCCGTAGCCAGAGGAGAGGATCGAAAAGGTCACAGCAAGAAAACGTGGAAAGAGGGGTTCACCCTCCACGATCGAGGAAGCTGGAGCTGGTAGGTCACTGGATTGATCCTCTTGACGATCTTGTACGGGCCAATAAACCTGGGAGCCAGCTTGCGAAACTCCACACGTAAGGGGATGTCCCGTGCCGACAGCCACACCTTCTCCCCCGGACGGAAAGAAGGAGCAGGTCTCCGGCGCCGGTCAGCCTGGACCCGGTTGGACTCCGCCGTGCGCAGGAGGGCCTGCCGAGCCTTCTTCCAGACCCGTCTGCACCGCTGCATGTAGCGCTGCATCGACGGCACCCCAATCTCCACCTCTTGCTCCCCGAACAACGGCGGCTGGAACCCGAACTGACACTGGAAGGGAGAGAGGTTAGTAGCAGACGACTGGAGGGTGTTACGTGCGTATTCCGCCCAAGGCAGCCACGAGCTCCAAGTCGCAGCGTTGTCTGCCACCAGCGTCCGCAGCGTGGACTCCAGCTCCTGGTTCAGCCGCTCTGTCTGTCCGTTGGACTGAGGGTGGAAGCCGGAGGAGAGACTGGCCGTCGCCCCGATGATCTTACAGAAGGCCCGCCACACCCGGGAGGCGAATTGGGGACCTCGGTCGGACACGATATCCTGAGGGAGGCCAAATACTCGGAACACGTTATCAAACACGAGCTTCACGGTCTCAAGGGCCGAAGGCAATTTCGGAAGTGGCAGAAACCGACAGGCCTTAGAGAACCGGTCGACAATAACCAAAATCACAGAGTTACCTTCGGATACCGGAAGACCCGTGACGAAGTCCATTGAGACGTGGGACCATGGGCGGCGCGGAATCGGGAGTGGATGCAGCAACCCCCGGGGCCGCTGGTGAGGGTTCTTGCTCCGCGTGCAGACAGAGCAGGCCCCCACGAATGATGTCACGTCCTTGGCCATTCCAGGCCACCAGAACCGTCGCCGAAGGAACTCTAGTGTCCGTTGGGCCCCAGGGTGTGCGGTAATATGCGACGCGTGGCCCCACTCCAGTACTGGCGAGCGGACGCTCCGGGGAACAAAAAGGAGATCGGGTCGCTCTGGACCCGGACTGGGCTCGTCCTGCTGTGCTCTCCGAACCTTGGCCTCTATTCCCCACCGAATAGACGCCAAAATCCTCGAGCCCGGGATGACCGACCTCTCCTCCTGGTCCGGATCCGCCGTGGAAAACTGCCGGGATAAGGCATCGGGCTTGGTGTTCTTAGACCCTGGAAGGTAGGAGAGAGTAAAGTCAAAACGGGAAAAGAATAGAGACCACCGGGCCTGTCGCGGATTGAGACGCTTTGCCGCCTGGAGGTATTCCAGGTTCCGGTGGTCCGTCCACACCAGGAACGGGTGTTGGGCCCCCTCCAACCAGTGTCTCCACTCCTCCAGCGCCATCTTAACGGCCAACAGTTCCCGGTCGCCAACATCATACCGGGACTCCGCGGGACTCAGCCTATGAGAAAAAAAGGCGCAAGGGTGAAGCTTGCCCTCCGGAGCCCTCTGGGAAAGGATAGCCCCCACCCCCGAGGCATCCACCTCCACGATGAAGGGCCGGGCAGGATCAGGGAGAACGAGGATGGGTGCAGACGAAAAGCGGGCTTTGAGTTCGCGGAACGCCTTATCTGCCCCGGGACTCCACTCGAATGGCCCCCTACCCTTCTTGGTAAGAGCAGAGATAGGCTCCGCCACTGAGCTGAACCCCCGGATGAACTTCCTGTAGAAGTTAGCAAACCCCAAGAACCGCTGGACCCCCTTGATGGACTTAGGTGGATCCCAGTCCCTCACCACCTTGGTCTTCCTCGGGTCCATCTCCACCTGACCCTCTCGGAGGATGAAACCTAAGAACGCCACCTCAGACCTGTGGAACTCACACTTCTGTGGTTTAACAAAAAGGTGGTTCTGAAGGAGCCTCCGAAGCACCTGCCGAACGTGCCGGCGGTGGTCCTGCAGGGAGCTGGAAAAAATCAAAATGTCATCCAGGTACACAAAGACAAAACGGTTAATCATGTCCCGGAGACAGTCATTAATAAGAGCCTGGAAGACGGCCGGCGCGTTGGTAAGGCCAAAAGGCAAAACCTGGTACTCATAATGACCTGAAGGTGTGTTGAAGGCCGTCTTCCATTCGTCCCCCTTCCGGATGCGGACCAGGTGGTAGGCATTCCGCAAATCCAGTTTTGTAAAGATGGTTGCCCCTGCCAGGAGGTCGAAGGCGGTTGACATCAGCGGTAGAGGGTAGCGGTTCCGAATGGTGATCTTGTTCAGCGCCCTGTAGTCAATACAGGGCCTCAGGGTTCCGTCCTTTTTTCCAACAAAAAAGAACCCCGCTCCTGCTGGTGACGTAGAGGGTCGGATGAAGCCAGAGGCCAATGCCTCCCGGATGTACTCGTCCATGGCCTTCTGTTCGGGGCGGGAAAGTGAGAAGATTCTCCCACGGGACGGACTGGTACCCGGGTGCAGCTCGATCGCGCAGTCGCAGGACCGATGAGGGGGAAGCGTGGCGGCCCGGCTCTTGCTGAAAACCTCCTTCAGGTCCAGATACTCCGCGGGAACCTGAGAAAGCTCAGAGGGGTCGGGGGGACATGGAGGCCGAACAAGAGAGTCAGAAAAAAGACATGTAGCTTGGCAGGTAGGACCCCACTCCAGGATGCGGCCAGTAACCCAGTCGACATGGGGATTGTGACGGTTTAGCCACGGGTACCCTAGAATGACCGGAAACTGAGGGGAACAGATTAAACAGAACTCAATTTCTTCACAGTGATTAGCCATCCGTAATCTCACCTGAGAAGTCGCCCGAGTCACCCTGCCACTCCCCAGCGCTTGGCCGTCCAGAGCTGTGACGGCCAGGGCTGTATCGAGGGAGACCAGCGGAATCCTGAGCCTCCGTGCCAATCCTTCGTCCATAAAATTGCCAGCTGCTCCTGAGTCCAACAGAGCCTGACAAGAGTAGTCCGAAGCCCCCCAGGAGACGGAAACCGACAGGTATACCGCCTGATCGGAGGGCGGGGAGGGGGGGTTGGTACCCGTCACGACCCTCCCCTGGTCGGACGGGCCTGGTCTTTTCCCCGGAGGTCGGGGCAGGACGAGCGGCGATGACCGAGATCCCCACAGAACAGACAGCGCCCCTCCCGCAGCCGCCGCTCTCTCTCTCCTTAGCCGGCAGTCGGGCTGCGCCTATCTGCATGGCCTCAGGATCCTCACGGACCAGCGAACTCCTGGCCCCTTCCTGTGATGTCTTCCAAGCAGACTCCTGCTCCCGGTGGCGTTCCCTCAGCCGAGTGTCTAGCCGGATAGCATGGGCGATCAGGGGCTCGAGGTCCGTAGGACAGCCCACTGAGGCCAGCCCGTCCTTCAGGGAACCCACAAGGCCGTGGTGAAAAGCGGTAACCAGCGCTGGCTCATTCCACTCACTCGCCTTTGCGAGGGTGCGGAATTCGATGGCGTAATCCGCTACGCTCCGCTGGCCCTGGCGTATGGTCATCAGGCGCCCTGCCCCGTCCTGGCCGACGGCCCTCTGGTCAAAGACCAATAACATCTCCTCCCGAAATGCCGCAAAAGTCAGACACTCTGACCCCTGTTTCTCCCATATCGCCGTAGCCCACTCCAAAGCTCTGCCAGAGAGGGAGGAAATTACATATGCGATACGAGACCTGTCGGTAGGGAAGGTTACGGGGCGGAGGTCAAAGTTCAGGCTGCACTGGGTCAGGAACCCTCGGCACCCACCTGGATCGCCATTGTAGCGCTGCGGTGGGGGTAACTGCGGCTCCGGACCGGGGCGAACAGGAGACGCTGCATAAACTGGTGTCGGTGGCGTTGGCAGCGCCGCCTCAACCTGGCCCAGGGACTGCACTGCCTGGTCGATGCGCCCTAAGTCCGCTCGCTGGCGCACCAGCGCCTCGCGCTGGACCGCCAAGCTTTCACGCAACTGCACCAACACCTGCTCGTGCTGGTCAAGGCGTGCCTAGGCGCGGAGAAACGCCTCCATCATCCGCTCTACTTTTTCCCATCGCTGTTCGGCTGCAACCGCTGGGTCCATCTTGGGCTGCAGTATTCTGTCAGGCCGGATTGAACCCGGGACGCTGGCTTCGTACGCCAGCGCGCTGGCAAGAGAGCGACGAGGACCCAGTTGCGGTGACTTGCAAAGTTGGTGTTTTATTAGCAGTGTTCCAACATAGAGGATATCCCAACAAATGATATTCCTACTCAGAGGATACAGTTCACAAATGATAGTTCCGCCTACGGCGTTAATCCAAGAAGGTTCCCCAAAAATAAATTGTTTCACCAACTGCAGGGTTCTTTCAAAAAGGTTACAAAAACAAACAGTTCCATACACGGCAGGGTAAATCCAAAAAGGTTACAAAAAACAAATAGTTCCATACACTGCAGGGGTAATCAGAGAGGTAGACAAAACCCACAGAAAACTGGAGACCGGCTCACTCACTCACGACTATATCGGTCAGCACTCTCCACAAGCGGCTGAGAACCGCCACACCAGAATAGCCCGCACTCGGCTAAAGACTCACTTGCCTAGATGTATTGACTAATACTGCAGCGAAGAGCAAGTGCAACAACACTGGTACTTATACTCCCCCGGCACTGAACATGACTCTCCTAACGAGCAGATTGGAAACAGGTGAGCGCCCGTAATCAAGTGAGGGCGCATGATAGAGCGCAGGTGAGTACCTCCAAACAAAACCCCACATTAACCCACATGAGTCCTTGTCCTAGTCCCCCCCTTTGGCCACCAGGCGTCGCCAATGTTCCATATTGTCCTGGAGTCTGCCACTGATCGTGACACAGACACCATGACATGGACTCAGACGTTTTTCATTAATATGGCCGCTGCAAACAGGAGCATTTTGGATCTGTCTTGTGGTAGTCAACACCTTTAATAGTTTGCAGCTACCAACTTCGCTGGTGTTTCGGTTTGAAAAATGGCCGTGTTTGATCATCTGTTTGAAAGTCTCCAGTTAACACGGTCACTCGTTAAACTAAATCACCTGTTCGGATTCTGTAGAACTTGTCCTCTGTTGGAATATCGATTCAGACAGCCAAACAGGCAACAACCAGACATGTTGATGCTGGAAACAGTTTTAGTTTGACCTGTAAAGCTTGCTAACACGTCTGAATGACTGGTGCATTAACATCACTTCATTTTTTTTTTTGATTGATTGATTTATTTATGGATTGACATACATACATAATCCAAAAGGATAACATGTTAAAGTGTAAAACACTTATTTCCAACATGGTCCTTGGTGGTAACACATTTCACACACAAAAAAAACAAAGACCTAATATAAATCAGAGACAAAAACATTTACACAAATCATCCGAATTTCAACAACATCCTAAAATCAGAAAATCATAAATCACATAAATTAAACAGTCTACACTAGTTAAAAAGATCAGCTACTCTACTCCATAAAAGGGCCTTAACCTGGTATCTAAAAGTCCCTCTGGTATTTACCATTTTGAGGGAAATTGGTAAATTATTCCACAACATAATACCTGTATAAAAAAAAGTAGTACTTCCAGCTGCATTGTTGACTCTGGGCACTTTACAAGAACGGACACTGGCCCTAGTATTATGGTAATGCTGTGTATGAACCATTTTTATATTGGAGTGTAAATATTTGGGAGCAGAACCATTTATGACATTATACATATGATTCAGCTTTAACTGCTCCACCCTAACCTGTACTGGCAACAGTCCTACTCTTTTAAAAGCATCTCTGCCAATATGAGTCCTAGGGGGTGCATTTAACAGGAAGCGGATAACATTATTTTGCATCACTTGCAGTCTGTTTTTAAGTTTAACTGATAATCCACAGTACCAAGCTGAGCATGCATAATCAAAATGACATTGGATTAATGATACAACCAGTAATTTCTTGATAGAAAAATCAAAAAACCTTGTTCTGCGATAGAAAAATTTCAATTTACCTGCACACTTGGATAGTATTTTGTCAGCAATAGATGAACAGGTTAATGACTGATCTAATGTTAACCCCAAGTATGTAACACTTTCCTGAGACACTATTTCAGTGCCATTACATTTGATCTTAAGCAATTTTATTTTAGACAACTTCTTTTTTGTTCCAAATAAAATGGACTCAGTTTTTCCCAAATGTATTGAAAGCCTGTTGTCTATAAGCCACTTGCTGACACTATTTAATTCGTTACCCAGAGTCTTCTCAATCTCGCTGATGTCATCCCCAGAGACCAACAATGCAGAATCATCAGCATATAAAAGCAGCTTACATTTCACGGCAGCTGGCATGTCATTAATATAAATTAAAAATAAAAGGGGGCCAAGGATTGAGCCTTGAGGCACCCCACAAGTAATATCTCGAGAATCTGATATGGTCCCCTCAACATCACAAAATTGAGTTCTTCCAGTGAGGTAAGAGGTGAACCATTTCACAGCAGTATTTCTAAAGCCTATACTTTGCAGCTTTGATAATAAAATTGCATGATTTACAGTATCAAAGGCTTTTTGTAAATCGAGAAGAACCATACCCACATACTTTCCTTCATCAAAGTTTTGTCGAACATAATCACATAAATGAATAAGACAGGTTTCAGTCGAATATGCTGCTCTAAATCCTGACTGTAGTTCATACAGCAGATTATGTTTGACAAGGTACTCTTCCACCTGCTCATACACAAGACGCTCAAAAACCTTTGATATGGCTGTCAGAATTGATACAGGCCTATAATTACCAACATCTGATCTACTATTTTTCTTAAAAAGGGGGACTACCCGGGCCCTTTTCATATCACATGGAAAGATACCCTGACTTAAAGACAAATTTATTAAATGGGTGAGCACCCCAGAAATTACATTAGCACTGTCGCGCAAAAATCTGGATGGAATAAGGTCCTGTCCAGTAGCTTTGTTAATTGACAAAGTGGATAGACACAATCTCACCCTTTCCTCTGAGATAGGATCAATTTCAAAAACATCAGGAGTGACCTGTTTGTTTTTATAAAAGGAGTCTACAAATGATGGGCCATATCTACCTGACACCTTTGGCAGCTTATCAACCAGACTGGCAGCAACTGTTGTAAAAAAAGTATTAAAAACGCAAGCAACCTGCTGTTTGTCAGAAATCATTTTATCCTCAATGACTAACCCAATATTGACAGACTTAGATTTTGATTTTCCTTTAACGGCTATATCAGTGAGAACTTTCCATAACTTTTTAGGCTGATGTGCATTTGCCGTAATAGCATCAGCATAAAATTCAGACTTTGTTCTCTGTACCTTGTAACTAGCCTGATTACGAAAATATATATATTTATCATAATCACAAGACAACGTTGACCTCTTAAACTTTCTAAACCATTTATCTCGTTGTCTAATAAGATCCAAAATGTCAGAAGTCATCCAAATTGCACTTCTCTGTTTAATTCTGGTTTCCTTCATTGGTGCAACATTATCAAGAGTTTCTAAAAAGTGCTGTTTAAAAAAAGACCAGGCCCCATCAACATCATTGCTTCCTAAGACATCTGACCAATCCCTCCTAGAAAGCATTTCTTTAAATTCCTCAGCTGTATAATGTTTTGTACATCTGTATCTAATTGAACTATGGCTACCAGTCTTCAATAGTGATTTAGATATTTTACGAGTGCAATAAGTAACACTATGATCACTCAAAGCAATATCAAGGACGCCTGATTGAGAAATATTTTTATGTTCTGAAGCTAATATTAAGTCTAATAGGGATTGACTATTAACAGACACTCTAGTAGGTTCAGTGATCAACTGTTTTAGGCCCGACATCCTGCAAAAAGTTAAAAAAGATTCTTTCAGACTACTCTTACGAGGCTGTAATACATTTGTGTTAAAATCCCCCATAAGAATACATTCGTTCTCCATACATACATTAGTCTTATAGCAAGCCATTTCAAAAAGTTCATAAAAATCTGTTTGCTTAGGGGGTCTATAACAAACACAAATAATAATGGGTTTAGTTTTAGGAAGCAACAGTTCAATCCATGCAGTCTCCAAACCTTCCACCTGTAGATCAGCCCGCGGGTTATATGACAAATCATTCCTTATAAATAGGCACACTCCTCCTCCATTTCTGTTCCGATCGTGCCTATGAATGGAGTAGTCCGCAAGCTCGACTTCAACATCCTGTATTGATCCATCAAGCCAAGTCTCTGACACGGCAATCACAGCAGCCTTAGAGGTTCTTGCAAGTTGACTGACCTCCTCAAGTTTAGGCAGCAAGCTCCTTGCATTAACATGAATAAAATGAAGGCCTTTCCGATTAAAAACAGCCTCACAGTCATTCCTTGCATCAACCAAAATATCCTCAGGACACTGTATCTCCAACTCCTCCAAGCAATCAATGACGTCCGCGTGACACATTTCATTCATGCAACACCTGTTACATGCTAACGGAATGTCAGAATTACTCCTTACGGCCAGATCGTAGATTTTAGGTGCAATATTTCCACACTTTATGTGAACAAAAGCATCGCAAAAATCACAAGCGACCGCTTTAGCATTAATCCTCACAGCCTTACCGCAGTTAGGACAGTCACTGTTACAACTCATCTTTGGTCGGTGTTTCATTTGCAAGCTGTTCGGCCCCGGACACTGGTGAATATCTCCGGCGAGCAGCAGACAGATAGACATTATTGTGCCAAAAGCGTCAGCCCGCTGCATTCCACGAGCTCTGTTCCTGACAACGAAACGGGTCGGCGTGGTGATCAAAGCCGAACTGCCATATCCAAAAAGTTTGTTATCTTCGTTCACGGGGAATCCACAGACTTTATAAACGGGCTCCCGTATATATGCGTTATTTCCATTTTGCTCGTAACTATGTTGAAATCTAAAACCTACAACATTCAGAAACAACATAAAAACTAAAATTGCAGCCAGTGCTCCACAAGCACCTGCACCAGCACCTGACGCCATCATGTGATCATGTGTTCGTTCAGGCTGTTGTGGATGAGTGCAGTCATCATTGCCAACATGCTCTCACATATTTTTTAAGGCGTTGGTTGGAAAGGGACTATAGCAACAGTAACATAGAGGGGCGGGGCTTAGCAAACTTTACTCATGTAAGTCTAAATTTAGTTTTGATGTTGTTTTGATGATCTGTATCAGCAGGGTGGTAATTGAATGCATGTTCCTGGCTTCTGTTTAAGGGGGGGTCACACCTACAAATGTCTAAGAAACTGTGTGGAAAGCCCCTGGGTGGAAACGCGTGTGTCCAGAAACTCCAATTCAGACACTGACCTCTTCAACCCCAGGTCAACCACAAAGACAGAGCCTACAGTACATAAGAGGACACTTTACACACATTACACTTAATGTGGATTTTATACCCCCTGCTGTTACCCACAGTCGTTTTGTATTCTCTTTTCTAAGGAATTTGGCAGGAAAAAAACAAAACGAAAAACGTTGCAGGAAGAAAGAAATAGCTGATGGTTGTTTCAGAGCATCCCGCTTCCCTCTCCTTGGGCAAAATGAAATGGTATTCTGTAATTCCAACAGTAAATAAATGTTTTCAGTGGAAGCCTCGCTGTTTAGGTTTCTCAGGCCTGTTCAAAAACATATATCTTTAAAGTATGGAGATGAGTACTGGGGCTTCTTTAAAACACACACACACACACACACACACACACATGGCTCTACCACTACTGCTGTGCATGGTATATTATTTATTTTCTCGACATCAAAACTAGGCTGGAGAATAAGAGATGCAACTGAATTAAACATCATTTTAGGGAGAGCGTAGCGTTAAGTATGCCTGCAAAAATGGAAGTAGAAGTTTCCCGGGATTTTGTGTGAGCATTTTTAAATTGTGCGAGCATGTGAGTGTCAGACATACTGTACCTGTAAGCACAGCGGCTGCTTCCAAACTTTCAAAATTCCATTTCATGACACAATGACGGATAAAAAGCGAACAGCATCGCCCACCCATACAGTATCTCCCTCCTCTGGCTGCGTCTCCCCATTTCTTGCTGCGCTTCAAACCAGCAGCGATGAAACTCAAAAACCCACTTGGCTCGGTTCCCTTACCCCATCTACAACGTTCAGAAACGTGCTCTAGTGTTTAACAGACAATACAGCACATTATACAAGACCATGGGAAAAGAAATGCTGGAACCTATCCCATGGGATGAGTGAGCGTGTAATTTGATGAACATCTGATTCTGAAACTGAATCATGAATCTGGAGGTGACAGCTAAAGTAATGCTTTAACACCGACTTCAAATTTATATTTTTTATTATCACATACAACCCCCAACCCCGAAAAACTAATCTAAACTGCTGTATGTAGCTCTAAAGTACATCAACAGGTCACAGGCTCATGGCTGCAAAAAGTGCCATATTGGGTCCATTGAGAAGCACCCCAAGTGATTGAATATGCCGTATGTCGTACATAAACATCTTCTTATTAACACTTGGATACCTACACTGAATGCATGGGGAATGCATAATTTAAATCATAATGGGCAAATTAAAATAGAGGGAAATAGAGAAGCAGCACCAAGGCACCATACACGGATTGTATGCAGCCATTTTTATATTAACAGATAATTGATAACTTGTGGTTTATGGTTTCATTTGAGGGATCCCTCGATTTCCAACTGCGGTGACCTTGCTGCAAGATGGCTCTAAGTCCTACACGCTGCTCCTTTAGCGCCCCAAATGCCCCCATATGGGGGGCAGAACCCCTACATCTAAGCTTTAGTCATGTGTTCATAATCAATATCAGACCCATTTGATGTCAATATATAAAAGATTCAGAAAAGTCTGAACTTCATTGTCAAAAGCATATATGTGAATAAAGAAACACAATTCCACCATAAACATTAACATAATCCATAAATATGAGAAAAAAAATTAAATGTACTTCCTTATGGCTGAAATATGAATATCCTTGAAGTGCTTGTATGCTATACTAGGTCTCTGTCACCAGAAACCAGCTGCGGTGTTTCGAGATGCGTTCAATGACATTCTGTAAAGCTGTGGTGCTTTCATGACAATCAGTCTTGCCGCCATGTCTCGAAATGTCTGAACTAAAATAATTATTAAAAAATACTTAACTTCACTCAATCAACGCCAACCTTCACACAGATACTCTTTACATATATAGCTATGTTATACAAAAATAACAGCCTTTGTGAATATCATTAACATAATAAAAATGAACGTTTAAATTTTTTTCTTTCTTTTCTGTGTATTTTCATAAAAACCACTAACACATTATATACAACTAACACATATGCTGTATGAACGTATTATCTGTATGTTATAGCTGTTGAAATTATTCAAATAAACCTTGTACTTGTGGAGATATCCATGCTGATAATTAAAAACGGCTTTTGTACGGTTATGGTTGCAGACTCCACCGCCATACTATTATTTTTTGTATTTTGAGTGTGATTAATTTGGTAAAAAAATGAAAAAAAGCGCACAATAACAGTCAAAGATGAATTTGACTGTGGGCTTCATTATTCCAGGAAAAGTCTCTCCCACTCACGACCTGACGATTACTTTCAACAACTGTCTTGGCCCCGACCCCGACTGCCAGGAACCTCGGTGTGACCCTGGACAGTCAACTCTCCCTGACTGCCAACATTACCGCAACAACTCGTTCCTGTAGATTCATGCTGCACAACATCAGGAGAATACGTCCACTTCTCACCCAGAAGGCGGCACAGGTTCTCGTCCAGGCTCTGGTCATCTCGCGCCTAGACTACTGCAACTCCCTCCTGGCGGGTCTACCTGCTGGTGCCATCCGACCTTTGCAGCTCATCCAGAATGCAGCAGCTCGACTGGTCTTTAACCTCTCGAAATTCACCCACACTACTCCGCTCCTCCGCGACCTTCACTGGTTACCGGTGGCCGCCCGCATCCGCTTCAAAACATTGGTACTGGCGTACCGTGCTACGAACAGATACAGTCTACATCCAGGACATGGTAAAACCTTACACCCCAACTCGTTCACTCCGCTCGGCTTCTGCCAATCGCCTTGTAGCTCCGTCACTGAGAGCTAAACACTCCACAAAGTCTCGACTGTTCTCTGTCCTGGCTCCTCGATGGTGGAATGAGCTCCCCATTGACATCAGAACAGCAGAAAATCTCTAATGCTTCCGCCGTAAACTAAAAACACTTGTTTTACTTTACCTTGAATAAAGAAAGTAGCACCGTAGTAGCACTTAAATGTCACTTACTTTGTAGTTTAACTTTCTTGAAGAAATTGTACTTTCTTAATTCTTGTTGTTCTGAGTTTGCACTTATTGTAAGTCGCTTTGGATAAAAGCATCAGCTGAATAAAATCTAATGTAATGTCATTATTATTATTATTTTCACAATTTCAATAGATATCACGATAATATTGTTAGCGTGAACTACTTTGGCCCCGATAATCATATAGTGAAAAACTGACGTCCTAGACATTGCAATATACTGTAAACCACCAGATGAACTTTAAATATCTTTACACATCTGTGTTATGCCAGGTACATTTCACAAGTTGTTGAAAAAGCTTTTACTCCTTTCTTTGAATACCTTATGACTTTTGATCGTAAAGATACTTGTAGAAGAATATGATTAAAATTAACATTTATGTTTAGATCTGGTGCAGATGAAAAGAAGGTTTCCACAGTAGTGAGACTGAACAGCTGGTTCATGGTTTCATCAAATGTATTGGTCTAAGATGGTTCACATTAACAGAGACATCATCAACCTGTTAGTGTCATTGAAGGCCATGCCAATGCATACATAATTATTGACACTATTTAAGATGAAAAAAATATATTTGTTTTCCATCTCTCTGATTTACTGAAAATGGCATTGTGCTAATTGTCAGCGGCTGCTCTGCATTCTAGTCATTTCAGACCACTGTTGGAAGAGAAATCCATCATGTAAGTTCTCCCTATGCTTGTCAAACGGCTTTACAGACAAGCTCTTGCTCTTTGAGAGCAGAACATGCCATTTACTTTATGTTTTTGATAACTAAAGCTTCTTTTTAGTTATATCAGCCCAGGAAATAGCTCAACATGCTGATCACAGCATATACATTTCTCCAGTTATCAAAAAGACTAAGAAAGGAGGAAGGCATGGGGATTTACACTGAAGGATGAAAGGCTAGCAGATTGTATTCTAGGGGGTAAAGGTTACATTTTCATTTGATGATTCTTCAAGAAGGGTTAAACTAATGTGGGTGTGGAATTGTGAATGTTTTTATTGATTGATTGACTCTTGGCTTTGATATGTGAATGAGTCAGTCTGCTCTCTGGTAGCATACTCATGTGGCTGTAAATACATTTTTACATGGATCTATGATGACACTGGTCTAGTGTGGCGTTCATCATAGAAATTCATCTCCTCTTTATTTGACTTATTTTTCCTGATATGCATCCATGCATCCCTTTTCTAAATCAAAATGGAGCCATCGCCAACGCATCAGTTGCAGTCAATGCATGCTGCACACCCCCACACTCCACACTTATCCTCTATTATGAATGTTTTTTATAGTGAACAATGGCACATTTGTTCAATTAGAAGTTTCTTCATCATTCTACACTTTGATCCTGCTTAGTCCTTTTGTAGATGGTGGAGCTATTTGGAGGAAGACAGTCATTTCCTTCCTAGGAAGTCACACGGAGCATTGAGCGTTCCCTTATTTAATGGTTCAATAGCGATACCTACTCCCTCCTGTTTGAGAGCATTGTTTCCCTATGGTTATTGCGCCATCAGTTATCCCAGCGGATGCCTGGCTGACATAAATGCATACTTCCCATGCCAGCAGAGCAAATTAAACTGAGTTGAAGGTGGAGAAAAAGAGAATGGGAGATTAAGTGAGAGATGGCCTGGAGAGAGAAAGAAACGGAGAAATTGAGGTGCAGAAAGATGGAGTGATTGATTGAAGGAATGGCTTGCAAGGAATGGCTTGGAGTAAAATAGGCTCTCTTCTCTTCTCACACACACACACACACACACACACACACACACACACACACACACACACACACACACGGCAAGGCCCGTTGCTCCTTTATCTGCATGCATAACATTCACTGTAATCTGGAGCCATTATGGATTACTCTGGATTAAACCAGACCCACAACAACATGGTGAAGTGGAGCACAGTTTAGGCCCAACAGGTGTTTGCTGTGCTACTTGAAAAACCCATCAACCAAGGTGATGAGGGATCATGTCCTTGTTGCTCTTAGTAGTTGAATAACAAGAATGTGTATCCTCACAGCTAGAACAAAAGGCCTTATGGTAAACCGCATGGAAACCTGTTAGCAGCACGCTAGTTCTGGTTCATCTTTGGCAAACAGGCCTGTTGTCGATGTGAATATGATGTGAAAGACTATTGCTTGTTCAAGGAGCAGTGTTGGCACCTGAGCCACAGCGGTCACTGGTGGACTGCTTAGACGGTAAGCGTATTGAATCACTTCCGGTTGACACTGTGTGTAGTCGATAACTTATTTGTCTCAGCTCCAGCTAAATTGTGTGAACATCTCTAGAGTTCGCACAACTGCTGAACATCTCTAGAGTTTAAAACACTCGACTCTCTTCTTTTATCGACTCATTGCTTAAATCATATTTTCACATCGTTAGTTCAGCTAACGCTAGCTACCCTGCTTTAGCTTAGCTGCTGGCAATGTCTTCTTCTCCACTTTCTACTCTTTCTTGCTCAGTGTGTCGCATGTTTAGCTATTCGCCTGCCTCCTTTAATGATAGCGGTACATGTAATAAGTGTAGTTTATTTGCTAGGTTGGAGGCAGGTCTTAGTGGGTTAGATACACGGCTCCGCACCATCGAAGCTCAGATTTTAGCTACATTAGCCAGCCCCCCCTCCCTAGTCGGTGCGGACCAACTAGCTTTAGCCTCTGTTAGCTTGAGCCGTTCCCCGGCAGCCCCCGAGCAGCCGGGACGCTGGGTGACTGAACGAAGGAAGCAGAGGTCCAGGCGGCCCTCTGGACACCGGCGGCCGCTTCGCGTTTCTGACCGGTTCTCCCCGCTCAGCGATACACTCGCTGAGAAACCAACCTTGGTTATCGGCAGCTCCGTGGTCGGGGGCGTGAAGGTGGCAAAGCCGGGGACCACGGTCAAATGTATTTCTGGGGCCAGGGCGGGCGACGTTGAGTCTTATTTAAAGCTGCTGGGTAAGAATAAACATAAATACAGTAAGATTGTAATACACGTCGGTGGTAATGACTCCCGACTTCGCCACTCGGAGGTCACTAAAATCAATGTGGAATCGGTGTGTGCTTACGCCAAAACAATCTCTGACTCCGTGGTTTTCTCTGGCCCTCTCCCAAATGCAGTCACTGATGAGATGTATAGCCGCATGTCATCGCTCCACCGTTGGTTGTCAAGGTGGTGCCCAGCAAACGATGTGGGCTTCGTGGATAACTGGCAGACATTCTGGGAGAACCCTGGTCTGATCAGGAGAGACGGCATTCATCCCACTCTGGATGGAGCGCGTCTCCTTTCGGCAAATATGGCCAAGTTTATTGGTCAACTTTGTCCATGACTATTTAGAATTCAGACAAGGATGCAGAGTTGTAGTCTTACACCCTTCTCTGCATTTCCTTTAGGGCAGTTGCCCACCTTATACTCTATAGAGACTGTGTCTGTTCCACGACCACTTTTTAATGTAAAAGTAACTAATAGGGGTGTTATAGAACATAACCTTATAAAGGTTAACACCACCATTGCAACAGTGCAACATGGTAGGAGGATTAAATGTGGACTCCTGAATGTTAGGTCTCTGTCTTCAAAAGCTGTTTTAGTAAATGAGTTAATATCAGACGGTCACATTGACGTATTCTGTCTGACTGAGACCTGGCTGAGACCTGGGGAATAT
The DNA here is from genome assembly GCA_023566465.1 of Cottus gobio. NCBI lineage: Eukaryota > Metazoa > Chordata > Actinopteri > Perciformes > Cottidae > Cottus > Cottus gobio. Next base: position 17,478,535 of record CM042233.1, on the reverse strand, counting down.
GTTAGCCTGAATGAATCAACTCCTCAAGGTCATTTAAATACTCACATTCCTCGAGGCACCGGTCGAGGTGGTGGAGTAGCTGCCATATTTGACTCGGGCCTGTTAATGGGCCCTAAGCCTGGTTTGAACTGCAGCTCGTTTGAGAGCCTTGTTTTGAGTCTTTCACATCCGAGCTGTAAAACGGCGCAGCCAACTCTGTTTGCTATAGTATACCGGGCACCTGGTCCGTATTCACAGTTTCTATCTGACTTTTCTGAGTTTTTGACAAGTTTGGTCCTTAAGACTGACAAAGTTATTATTGTAGGTGACTTTAATATTCATGTGGATGTTAGCAATGATAGCCTTAGTATTGTATTTATGTCACTGTTGGATTCGATTGGCTTCTGTCAAAGAGTACATAGGCCGACTCACTGCTTTAGCCACACCCTCGACCTTGTTCTTACATATGGTGTTGATGTAGAGCATTTGGTGGTTTTTCCGCAGAACCCTGTTTTGTCGGACCATTGTCTTATAACTTTTGAGTTTGTGCTGCCGGTGTGTGTGCTCTCTGACAGAAGTTTTTACACCAGAGGTATAACTGATGTTGTTATTGATGAATATAAGAAAGTGATTCCTTTTGTATTTAATTCATTACCATGCCTCAATATAATAAATAACTCTGTTGCTAACTGCAGTCCATCCCAGATTGATCATTTAGTTGATAGTGCTACAAGCTCACTGAAAACGACACTGGACTCGATAGCCCCTCTAAAGAAGAGGATCATCAAACAAAGAAGGCTCGCTCCATGGTATAGCCCTCAGACCCGCATACTGAAGCAAGCATCACGGAAGCTGGAAGGTTTATGGCGTTCCAACAAGCTAGAGGAATCCTGGTTAGTCTGGCGGGACAGTCAGACAACCTACAAGAGGGCCCTCCGTAATGCCAGAGGAGCCTACTATTCATCAGTAATAGAGAGGAACAAGAACAACCCCAGGTTTCTGTTCAGTACTGTGGCCAGGCTAACGGAGAGTCACAGCTCGGTGGAGCCGTGTATTCCTACGGACCTCAGCAGTGATGACTTCATGACCTTCTTCAATGACAAGATTCTGGCCATCAGAGGCAGGATTGGCGATCTCCTGCCCCCAGCTACTGGCTGTTTATCCTCAAGTGGACTGGCCTCAGCGGCGGCGGCGGCTGTGGGCCCTGATGTGTGTTTGGATGGCTTTCTCCCCATAAGCCTGGACCAACTGTCTTCAACCGTTTCGGCTTCCAAATCGTCTACCTGTCTCCTGGACCCCATCCCAACGACATTGCTGAAGGAGGTGTTGCCTTTGGTTAGCACCTCTTTGCTGGATATTATTAACGGTTCTTTACTAACTGGTTATGTGCCACAGTCGTTCAAAATGGCTGTAATTAAACCTCTACTCAAGAAGCCAACTCTCGATCCAGAAGTGTTGGCTAACTATAGACCTATCTCTAACCTGCCCTTCCTGTCTAAAATTCTGGAGAAAGTAGTTACAAATCAGTTATGTGACTTTTTAGATAGCAATAGTTTATTTGAGGACTTTCAGTCCGGATTTAGAAAGCACCATAGCACAGAGACAGCTTTAGTGACAATTACGAACGACCTTTTAGTTGCATCAGATAGGGGACTTGTAACCGTTGTAGTTCTGTTAGACCTTAGTGCTGCATTCGACACCATTGACCATGACATTTTATTAGAAAGGCTAGAACAGTTGATTGGTATTAGGGGTACAGCACTAAGCTGGTTTGGATCGTATCTATCAGATCGATCTCAGTTTGTATATGTAAATGATGTGGCCTCGGTGAGCACGGGTGTTAAAAATGGGGTACCACAGGGCTCCGTCCTTGGTCCAATTTTGTTCACCCTTTATATGCTTCCGTTAGGCAATATTATCAGGAAACACTCAATAAAATTTCATTTCTACGCCGATGATACCCAGCTATATATATCGATCAAGCCAGATGAAACCAGCCAGGTGGCTAAACTTCAAGCATGTCTTAAAGACATACAAACCTGGATGACCTGCAACTTCCTGATGCTGAACTCGGACAAGACTGAGGTTATTTTGCTTGGCCCAGAGCCACTGAGAAATCAATTATCTAATGATATTGTTTCTCTTGATGGCATTGCACTGGCGTCAACCACCACCGTGAGGAACCTGGGAGTTGTCTTTGACCAAGACTTGTCCTTCGGTTCCCACGTGAAACAGATCTCAAGGACTGCCTTTTTCCACCTACGCAACATCGCAAAGATCCGGCACATCCTGTCTCGAAGGGATGCAGAAACATTGATCCACGCATTTGTTACCTCAAGACTGGACTACTGTAACTCTGTATTATCGGGCTGCTCTGCTGGGTCTCTCAGGTCTCTACAGTTGATACAGAATGCTGCAGCCCGTGTGCTAGCGAGAGTTAAGAGGAGAGATCACATTACTCCTGTATTGGTTGATCTCCACTGGCTTCCTGTAAGACAGAGAATTGCATTTAAAGTCCTTCTTCTTACATATAAAGCCTTAATTGGTAATGCACCATCATATCTTAGGGAGCTTATAGCACCATATTGTCCCACCAGAGAGCTGCGCTCAATGAATGCGGGGCTACTTGTGGTTCCTAGAGTCTTAAAAAGTAGGATGGGGGCCAGAGCCTTCAGTTATCAAGCTCCCTTTCTGTGGAACCAGCTTCCGCTTTCGGTTCGGGGAGCAGACACAGTCAACTCATTTAAGAGAAGACTTAAGACTTTTCTCTTTGACAGTACGTATGGTTAGGGCTGGCTCAGCGGACCTAGGGTCCAGCACCTAGATATGCTGCCATAGGCTTAGACTGCTGGGGAACATTTTAGGATACAATGAGCTCCTCTCTCCTGGCCTCTCTCTCTCCTCCTCTTCCCTTCCTCAGGTGCTCCTGGGGTGCTCCTATGGACTTATGTTTCCGGGGAGCGCCTTGGGGAAACACCGAGGGATTTATATCTTCTTCTCCCTCTCATTTTTCTCCTCTCTATACTTCTAGATAAATTAATGAATGTCTCTTTAATGCTCATTACTAACTCTACTTCCTCTCGGGAGCCTCTGTGCTTCCTCTCCTCAAGCGTCCATGGATCGTGGCTGTCTGAAGCCGGTCCTGTTCCCTTCCATGGCGGCCCTGCTGATGCCCTTCATCTTTACCTCCGTCTGCTGTCGTGGATCATAGTCATCTGGGCCGTGGCCATGCCTACTACTCATGAATAATTTCTGTGACATCCATTGAATGTGCTGTAACTCTGTTATGTTGATTCTGTACACATGACATCTATTGCTTCTGTCCATCCGGGGAGAGGGATCCTCCTCTGTTGCTCTCCCTCAGGTTTCTTCCCCTTGTTTTCTAGAGGGAGTTTTTCCTGATCCGATGTGAGGTTCCGGGACAGGGATGTCGTATGTGTACAGATTGTGAAGCCCTTAGAGGCAAATTTGTATTTGTGATTTTGGGCTATACAAAATAAACTGAATTGAATTGAATTGAATATGAAACAATGCAATCTATAAATATGAAACATTCTCTGCTGCTGATTCAGAGTGTAAATGCTATGATACACAGTATTTTACTATATGTTACAGTATTTATTCTATGAAATAGTGCATATCAGGGATTTTTCCTGGTCAGTGTCAGTGTGCTTGGTAGTGTGAATGTTTCCAGCATTGTATTTACACCATGGGTTAAATTTTGTTTTATATGTTTAATAACTAACAATAATACCAACATTATCTAGCTTTTTTAACATTCCAACAAAGAGTGTACCCCAACTCTGTCAGGCCGGGACTCGAAGCAGGACTCAGATGCAGAGGGGTCAGTGAACAGGTCTTTATTGAAACAAAGTCCAAATCAAAATCACTCCTAAGGAGGAAACTCTAAGGCTATAAAACATTAACTAAAATAGTACTCGGCTCAGAGACTCTTCCTCAGGGAAGCGGCCCTGAGGGTAAACAAGACAAATCAAAAATCACCACTGAGGAACTCAAAATCACCCCAAAGGAGGAAAACCTAAAGCTGTAAACATTAACAGTAACAAACCTAAACTGAAAATCACTCCCCTAGGGAGGCTGGGAAAAAGCTAAACTAAGTTCTTGCAAAAGGGCAGAACTAAGAAAGTTTAACTGAAAATCACTCTTAACGAGGCAGGCAAAGGCGTATACACACTGTGGCTTGGATCACGGCTGTGGGTTTGGCTTGGGTAGTCCTGACCAGAGACGAAGACACTGAGGCACAAGACAAGGGGAAGACTATAAGCACATGAGGGTAACGGGGAACAGGTGGAAACAATTGGGAATCAGGTGAGACAATCAGACAGGTGCCACACGAGGAAGGGGGAGGGGCCGCAGCCACGGTGTGACTAACTCATGTATTCCAATGCAAGGCCCCAGTCAGAACTCATAAAGGACTACTCCAACACTTGGGGAAATCTGCCTATTTGCTGTCTAACTGAGAGTTGGATAAGAAGATCAATACTAATCTCATCTGTGTGTTCAATACCGAGGTGGCTGCATGAGGTATTTAGCCTCACTTAGGATCAAGTTTGTTGCAGCAGGAAACAAAAATTCTCTGTCAAAAGGCTTGATGTTCATCTCTAACTCTGACTGAGACCAAGCGTCTGGAGCATTTTAACTAGCGCTGATCTTGAATAAAACCTAGAATTCTGAGACAACAGATCCAGAGTGACATTTTTATTAGTAGCAATTCTAATTATAGATGCCTTCAATTAACTTCACTCTCACTCGTCAAAATAGTAATTCTTTATCAACAATTAATTTTGTACCAGTGGAAAATGTGATCTGTAACCTAATTTCAACTCGTCAGCTTTTACCATCGACTTCTATTCAAACTCAATTACAGATATCTGTAATTAAATTAAATTTGACATTGTTATATTTTCACCTTTATTTGACAGTGTAGAAATGTCGGCCGGACAGAGAGGGGAGATGACATGCAACAAAAGTCCCCTCTACTGTATGTCAAAATTGCTCTCCAATTTTATCTTAAATTAACATTTTGGCTAATTTAAAATGGCATTTTGACAAAAATATCAGTTCCACAAGTGAAAGCTACATCGCTACTAGTCAGCCCCACTGAAAAGATGTCAAATTTGACTCGCCATAATTCCTCTGCCTTGACAACGCAGAGCCATCTCAGCAGCATTGTTCACCATCAGCAGACACTCTCCATCTCAGAGGGGGGCGGGGGAGGGGGGGGTAATTGCTTACCCTCACACCCTGTGTAAAGTATGTCTCCTATCAGCCCCCCCACTTCCTCTAACACAAAGACACCGCACCGCTGTCCATGTTCACCGCTGCGACAGCGACCACCAGAGGGGCCCCCTGGAGAGCAGCACCCCCTGATCTGTGCACATGCTGTGTGAAGGAGCGCACTGATGGACGCTTACTAACCCCCCACACACGCAGATACAGGTCTCAGCCTCGTCTGTGATCGTCACGGCAATCCATCCCATGTTACGTCCTTTCTCCACTGTAAGCAAACATGAAAACACTGACATGCATCTCATTCAAACAGATAGACATCTCCAGTGGGCTTCCTGCTGTGTATCTTTCTTCCTCTCCCTCCCTTGTGTAGAAGCTGCTGTCTGCAAATATGCTGATGTTGTCTGTGTTACCTTCCCCACACACACACACACGCACACAAACACGCACACACACCATGTCCAAAGGGCTCCGTGGGGTAAATATGTTTGGAGCCATCATGCCTCATCATCTAATCATGACTAGGCCTTCAGGGAGCAGAGCATGCCTGCTTCTTCCCTCGCCATCCATGCTGATAACACAATTCTCCCACAATGCCCTTCAACACTACCGATTCATATCTCAGAGGCGGTTCAGATGCAAAGACTAAGTAAAGTGCTGTTTTTCCCACTTTCTTTTTTGAGGAAGATAATTGATGTGTTTTTTACATCGCTGCTATTATTCTGATTGTTCGTCACATACAATTGGTTTGTGGTTACATGTCTAATTCTCTGCTTTTCACAGAACCTCATAATGTCTGAACCTCCAGCAAAATGTGTCCTGCTGACAGAAAGGCTTGTTGATTTACAGCTATTGTCTGCCTGTGCCCAATCAGAAGTGTTGCTTTTGTGCAGAACAACAGCACTCTTCATCCATTGTGCTAACAAGTGTGATGAAGAGGCAAAAGATCCCAGGAAAGGACACTTGAAGTGCACAGCAGGAGGAGCTAAACTAGGACCAATATTGATTGCTGTAAACTTTTATGGAACACAATTTGTGTTTAAGAGGCTTTTTATGAGTTTAGCCAAAAACAAACATTTTCAGTTTTACTTGTTCCTCCTTAACTACAATGTACAATACTCTTGTTATGTCTTTGAATCTAACGTGCTTTCCCGTCTCTACTCTTCTGGATACAAGCTTCACTATAGACTACCATCCTCTCTTCTTGTGATCTCTGCTCACTTTTTCTCTGTTTCACTTATTGCTCATTTCCATCCCTTTTCCCGTGTTTAATGTAAGCATAATAAATGTCGAGTCATTTTTCTTCTTCAGTGGTACATCACGTACCTCAACCATGTTGATGCCCAGTACCCAGTTATGTCCGATTATGACAACAATAAAAAGACAAGTCGGCAAGTGGAGGGTTGAGCAACGTTTTGTGATATTTCCATTTAAATCCTATATCTGAAAGGGTACAGTAAGTGAAGTCAAATCAATTATATGTTTATGGCTCAACATTGCCCGGTGTAAAATAATAACCTATTTGATGTAGGTGGAGGATGATCGTGGTCATGGTTAAAAGAAACCAACATGGATTGTCAATAGGATATTGGAAGGGATCAGCAATCTCGCCGTCAAAGCCTCAGATTTGGGCATCTTTGTGACTCCATACCAACATCACCCTTTTCATCCTCTGCTCCCGACAGACAAGAGTCATAATTCCGACATCGGCAAGAGGGCTTGAACATAGAGATATGGGGGCATTTTCTAAAATGACTGATGTGGTCGTTTTTCTTCACAGCACAGTCTCCAAATTTGCCTCAGAGGGTAGCAACACAGATTAGTAATTGAAATATTAAACTGCCATTTCTCTTCGTGGTGACAGCATGCAAACCTCTCCTCTGCCTTTCCTCCATCATTTGTTGACCATCAATCAACATCCGTCCGAGAATAGAAAAAGATCCATTTCTCTGACAGGCGCTAACCCACATGCTTTGCTAGTTAACGATTTGGATGGAGGCTTTTAGGTTCCTCGCCAGAACAGCAACACTTTCACTTTGCAGTAAGTACACATTGATCAATAAAAACTCCTTCTCTGAGTTATCCAGGAGAAGTTCAAGCCTGATGTACATTGTTTTGTGTAAATAGATCCATCTTCGTTATACAACATAATGCTGATCCATGGTAGTGCGTGTCTGTTGGTGTCACAGAGTTTTATTCTAGATAAAGGAGCACCTTTATAGACATTTCCATATAGCAGACCTTTTTGCAAAGGATAGTAATAATGATCAACAGTTATATTTACTAAACATCATCATTGACATGATGCCATACAATCAAAATTTAGAGTCACCAGTTATTTAACACAAAAACAACTACTAATTAACAGCAGGTTGTGAATTGGTCAAAATAACACTGTTATCTTATCATTTTCACATGAGGCGTCGGCCTAGAGTTGAAGTTAGCCATAACTATATGATCTGTGTTGTCCAAAGTGGCAGAAACAAGATGCAACCGCAACAGAAAAAATGTTGGCCCAGCGGCGAGCAGAGGCGGTGGTCTCCCCGGGACCCTGCGCTGCAGGTGTTTGCACTCGCTGCCGTAAACTCCACTCCCAGCTCAGCAGCCTTCCGGCGGCAGAGAGGACGACGCGAGGGTGCAAGTTATTTTCTTATTTCCTCCACTTTGGATTTAATCCAAAAGACAAACAATCCAAACGAACACCGACCATGGATGGAGCTCTCCTTCTTGGTTCACTGAACTGAGGAGAGACTGGCATTACAGTGGCTCACTATCACCTCTACAGGTACAAGTAGTATTACAAGAAAGTACAGGCCGGACATTGCGGGTTGACAGTAGATATATCTGCACCAACCAAAATACATCTGCATGTTTGGTGTAACGTCAACACAGTTATGTTTCAGTAAAACTTTTGAATGTTGTAAACCTTTGGCCCAGATCTTACACGTTACACTGTTCTGTTATGTTTGTGAACCTGTAGATAGTGTCGAGGTTAGACCCACTTCATGATAACATTTTGCATAATATAGTCAGCTAGTACTGTATATGAATACACCTACACAGCACTGCAGTTTTTAGCAGGCAAACTCATGATTCACTTTTATTATTAATGTGCAGTAGTCTGCTCAGCTGTCAGAGCCACACTTTGTTATATATTGTTTGATGATATATATTAATATCAAAGTGTTTCCTAATACAGTTAATAAGCTGGCTTTTACAACCCCAATCTATTAGTGTAGACATACTGATTTCAAGTCAGTGCACCCAGGGAGACTTTTTAAGCATGTAATAACCATTGTCACGTCTAAGACAACTACATTTACTTGTGTTCAAACAACTCTCCCTTTGCTCTTTTATGCCACCCTATTATTTGTGAATTTGATAATGTGCTCACGACAATAACAACAAACAACGGAGATGGCTTCTTTGACGTGTTTTGACTCTTTTTCATGTCTGATTACACGGCACACTTGATTTGTCTCATTTCAGGGATGAGCAGGACTGAGATGGTAGCGCTGTGATTCGGGGGGCTCGGTACCATCAATTCAATTCAATTAGTTTTAATTAGCGCAATGGAGAGAAAGAGGAAAAAGCAACAACCTCACAGGGTCCTCCAACAAAGAAATGAATTACTCATGAGTGAAAGCTTATCAAATCAGCCAGCTTTGTATGTAGAGAATATTAAATCAAGGCGCTGGAAGACATACGACTGGATGAGTTATACTGATATTTAAAAGGCATGAAATCTCTATTGGATTCAAACTCGATCATGATAACAGGCTGGCGGTTATTTGATGATATTTGGTGTGTTATACACTCAGTTGACGTCTGTCTGCTGTGAGATATTTTCATTTATTTTTAGATGTTGCCTTTGAATGGAAAACTCTGCTCGCATCATACAGCATTGACTCACTTTTGATTGAAGTATACATCTAACAATGACCACAGTGACCTGCATTTTGTGAAAGGAAGGGCTCTGACAAATGCCATATACATAAGAGCCCTCTGTGATGATAACTTCTATATATCAGGAGACATTGTGGATTTGTCAGAAGGCCATCTTTGTAAACAAACCTGCAATTATGACTTCAAACAATGCTGCTGTGGTTTCCAACATTTTTGCCTCTAAACTTAAGATTAAGTGGTGTCTGCGTGTGACCCCTTGTCACAGTTTGAGTAATTACTCATTACAAGAAAAATGTGCTGCAGTGCTAGTTAGCTAGCCTCCTAATTCCACCATGCTTTCAAGCTACATTGGTGTAACAGTAGGCTGCTGGCCATTGCTATGTTTACACTTTTTGATCCTTTTTCTGTGAACTATTTTACAGCAGTAGCAGGTGACTTTAAGTTGCAAACTGAAGCTGACGTGCTACAAATCAGTCTCAAGCTGGTTTAACAAGATCAACCGTCAGCCAATGTTTTGGATCAATCATTTAAAAAAATGCCGTTAGGCCGAGTGGTATTTAATGAAAACTTGAGCAACACTTCACTGGTGACAACGTAGCTGGCCATACCTGACAATACTTCTCAGGGGTCAGTGCAGCTCCAGAGCCGGACAAGCTAATTAGCCAATAGCCAACTAGCCAGCCATCCCATCTTTTGAGCAGTTAGTGACGCGGCGTTCGTGGCACTGATTTGTCGTTTTATTTTGGGCACGATAGAATCTTGCAAATGCCATTAGGAGCACTAAGAGGAGCCAGAGGAACCTGATCTTTCTGTAAATGATTTGTCTCATGTACTTTTCTGCAGTGACAATTGGCCACCTACCTTCCACCAATACTCTTTTGAATCTAATAGTTTGGCCTGAGAAATTAATTTCAAGAGGTGCCAATATTCTTTTGACAGACTGCCCTCGCACCACGCTGCTCAATAAGGCTGTGATTGATGCACCCCCTCCAGATTCATTGACTAGGGCTGTGATTTCTCTGTCGACACATTGCTCGCCTATGACGTGGACAGACCTTGAAGGCAGAACAAGCTGATGGCTAGATGGATGGCATACACTGTAAAATATACTCCAGACACATTATTGATTTACATGTCAATAACGTTTGTGTGGTCAATGGTTCCCAATGGTTTCTGAATGAGCACAGCTAAGGCATATAGCGTTTTCCTTTGTAGCTTTTGAATGCTTAACGTGTATCTATAATGGAAATAAAATCATTGTTTAACATGTAGACTTCACACCATTTGCTTTATGCTCCTATGAAAGACCACTCTACTCTGACCAAAGAAAATATATCCTGTAAATGAGCAGAGGAAGATGCTGAAAGAAAGACAATTTGTTGACATGATGAGGAACCATGTTGCTCTCCCACTGAGGCCAGACAGAGCAACAGACCACAGGGAGGCCATGGGCAGCTGATGAGGACCTTTGTCAGCCCAGTGTCTGACATGATGAGGAGAGGTAATGAAGAGAAAGTGAGACCAGGAGCGAATTGCAGCTTCAGCTTCAAATGGTCTCCCTGAATCAAATGGCACCCTTCTCTGTCCAGATCAAATGGTCCCACTTGTACAGGGGACACCTTGTCTTTTTGCCCGGAGCAATGGCGATGCAGTCTTAAGGGTAACAGGTGATGGTGCTGCAGAAAGGGAATGGCTTGGCTATAAGCTGAGCTCCCTTGATGTCTACACAAATCTGCTGTTGATTATAGCACCTGATACACTCAGGATGCATTTAATTAACTGGAAGAATAAAATCTGGCACAGCTCTTTAAACTGATAAAATACTGTGAATCCAGTCGGCACACAAAATGAAACTACTGTTTAAAGCTGTGGATATTTTGATTTTCTGAGAAAATTATTCCAGTTCCACTTGAATTAACAGCTGTGCCTCTCAACATTACCATACCTTTGGATGAATACTCGACTGGCTGCCGTTTTCTATTAATTTGGAAACCATTATCACAGCAAAAGTAGAAAGCATGTGATATATTGGATCTACATTTCACAAAGTATGGTATATATTCACCATTAACTTTATCTTCAATACCACAGAGATACTTCAATAGCTTATGCGAATATAGCAGCATGGGAATATTCACATTTGCATTCATTCAGGGACTTATTCGCTCTATTGTTTAATCTCCTATTTAGTCATCTTTCATCTTTGAGTGGAATCTATACGTCCAAGTAAGTAAACTGATGAGGATTATGCAAGAAACTTTCTTTTATGTTTTTTTTCCTCTTCTAGATGATGCACGGTTTTGTTTACATAACTGCCTGTAGAAATGTCTGAGGGCTTAGTCAGTCATTAGCAAACAACAGCAGCAGTGTACCTGATAGTTATATCCTAAGCACATACGTTTGTGACTCATTAGTGGAGGCTCTATTTTGCCTCAGCTAGCCAGTGATAAGCTGCCAGCCTATCACCTATATTATTATTAGAGGCAGCTGTAGCCATCCTTCAGGACCAGCAGCATGTTGTAGATGCTGATTGTATTGGACTATAATATAGATTTTTTCTTTTGATTTATGTTGCTAATTATTTTTTCTTGAAATGACTCACTGGTTTATCTTCATTATTTTCTTTCATCTTCTTTGTCCACTCTTTATTTTTTTAATTTGTGGGGGAATCTCTACAATCTTCACTACCTGTCTGGTGCGACCACTTCCACGGGAAAGTGAAGTATTTGGAGCAGCATAATCCAGCAGCGCTCTCTCGTCTCCCTCGCCCAGGGTGAAGTAGCCTTCTCCAGCCGGAGCGGGGCGTGTCTCTGCGGGCCGCCTCCTCAGTGCGGTGCCGCCGCCACTACCGCTGCTGCTGATGCCGCTGTGTCTTCCAGTGGATGCAGGTGGCGATGCGTCAAAGCACCCAGAAACACCCAGAAGCATCCGGTAGAAACCCGGAAACGGTACCACCACAACAAAAGACCGTAGCAATATATACCAACGAAGAAGTTTTAGTTTGAAAAGAAGGCGGGGAAGTCGCGTGCCCCGCCTTGTGGCTGGCTTGACGGCAGGGATGCAGGTGGAGCAGTCGGCCAGGACGGTTCACATCTGTCTTGAAGGAGAGAGGGGGGAAAGAAAACCTGCGTTCTGGTCTGCTCATCGCTCCGGATAAAAAAAAAAAGGAGACGCACAGAGGCGTGAACTGCATCCGAGCACCTTCCAGGGATATTTACAAACCCCCTCAAGACTGGAGAATATTATCGGAGGGATTGCTGCACAACACAAGTAAGGACTTTTCTCTTCTTTGCCGCCACTATATGCTTCTGTTGGGTTTTGTCTGGCTGTGAGGATTTGTCATGCTTTGCCTAAATTATGTCAGTACAAATTTTAAATAAAATAAAACACACTCACATTGTCCAGTGGTTGGCTGTGTTTTGCTATGAGGGAGCCAAGGGCAGCGAACGATGCGTAATGGGTCAATATTTGGACGATATTTGGGAGGCGAGTGGATTCGGGGTCTGCTGTTGGTTTTCTGCAGCTCTGGGAGCAGACGCGTTGAATCCGGTGTGGCGGAGAAATTATGGACGTATATGTTTTGAAGCCAAGCGTGACAGCGATGTCGGGAGTGTGGGAGTTCGGCACAAACAAATAAATAAAAATATGACAGTGCTCGGCGAAAGTCAGTTTTTGTGCTACCATGAGCTGTGGATGTGTTTACGTAGACGACTTGTGGGGTTATGATTTCAGCTTCCGACACTCGAGGCAGCGCTTTACTTGAACAGCTCCGGTTTAGAATAAAAAATAGCCTAAATTATAGCAAGTGAGACACGCTATGTATTCTGTTGATGATACATGTGGCCTTATTTTCACACACGCGCAGCCACACTCACTTATCTTTCACTCCCTGAAATGACAAATTGCTGGAATTTTAATCACTCGAGATATGATTCATGCTTTTGCCATCACCCAGTGTTTTTTTTCTTTTTTCTATTGTATCTATCTATCATCATTTACAATGAAATGCTAAAATAAAGTCTTTGTGACGCGGGAATTAGGCCACCGGAGGGTATACTTTCTTTTCTAAACAGCTGCATTATAATTGGCTGCTGAAGGGCAGAACGGCTGTGATCTGACCCTCTGTGGTGTTAATGCTGTGTCACTAAGTGTTTTCTCTAAGTAAATGTGATCATCCCGAAGTGTTAGTAATGCGTGTGCATTATGGGACTATGTGTGGCTCTACATTACGCCGACCACACTGCGACTGTATGCGACTCCTGCGCCACCGTGTCGCCAAACGCCCACTGGGGTGCGTAACGGTGTCTCTACACAACATCCCCGAACCAGAAGATAAAAAACGAGTCATACAAGCATGTATATCCCTGATTATGAGATTCAAGAGTCAAGTTGTGGGGTTAGTTGTAGCTAGAATGATTACACCGAGCTACGAAAGTCTGCGGTGCAGCGGCAGACACCACATACCGAGAGTCCTGTTAACGCCTTTGGGAACACTGACCTACTCTGCCTTTTTTATGCTAAAGCTGTGTGAATTTATTTCACAATACATATGAGACCACTCGTATTTCATTTATAATATATTTTATAATATCTGCATATTCATCACTTTTCTTGAAACCACTTCTCCGACTTTGGAATATCAGCAATACAATTTCTTTTTAATTCTAAAGACTTTGCTGACAGTGAAAAATAAGATTTTCACATAGTGTTCACTGTAGTGGAGTTTGATGAAAACAGAGACATGTACCAGCTCTGATTGGCTGACCTAAGGTTATTGCTTGAAGAGCTTCTTGAGGAAACACAATGCAGGGAGGATGATCGGCTGAACCACACGCAGGAAGTGGAGGTGCTTGTTGAGACTGCTGTCTTCTTAATTAAAAGAAGCGCGGTGCTAGAAATCAAGCGAGATCATGTGACTCATTTCCGGGTCATTTTCTTATGCTGGGTCTCATAATTCCAGGATTAAAGGTTCATGTTGAGATACTTGACTGACATTCAAACCAAAAAGCCCCCAACAAATAAGTGTCTGCCTTCAGTGGTCGGCGTCATCATCTCTCAACCAAAGAACTACAGAACCAATATGGCTTTTCCCGAGCGCTATTTAGCATCCAGTTGTTAAATACCAATCGGCAAAAATAAAAACTCACAAAATTGACTCTCGCATCAATCCAGTCTAACAAGTTTAGACAAAGGCTTTGGAAATACCTAAATGGCTTCTCCCCTTCACGATAATACACTGAGCAGACACCGCTGGCAGAAAATGGACCCATACATGATTCCACTTTTGTTCTCAGAGCTTTCAGTGCACTTCATGAAGGGTGCTTAACATTGCCTTTGTGGGTTGAGATGACTTATAATAATTGCAAATTCCCCTGCAATTTGAATAATTTCTCGAGACCTTTTCACCATTTGTTATGCGGTGAGAGCAAAAAGTGGATTTGAGGTCCTGTGCTTATCTTTGTTTTCGCTCATCCCTCTGACACCAGGCTCCCAACAACTTTCCTGAATAAAAATCTCCAGCTTTTCAACTCAAATGCCACCATTCTGGGTCAACACACAATCAGCGTGCCATTTGAGCACTGCGGAAAAGCAACACCTTTTGAAATGCGTAATGCAACTTATTGTGAAGTGTCCACAATGTGCGTTTCTGTGGGTGGAATAGACCTGGTTTGTTAGAGTTCATCTCAGAGAATGGACTTGATGAAGGAGCCGGGTCTCATGTGACTTATAAGATATTCAGTCTCATGCTGGGTATATTTAGGCCAAGCCCAGCCCTCGAAGCAGCTGTCAGATTGGAGGCATCAGTCAGAAACTCTATCCTTTCGCAGGACAGTGTTTTGAGCTGCTGTCATTTTCCCCTGACAGAGAGCAGAGGCACTGTCTTCTATCTCACCTCTATCAAAACATGGGGCCCCTCCCTGCCCCCTCACCCCCCCCTCCCCCCTCCAGTTTCACCACCTCAGAGACTCAGAGGGCAAAATTGGAAGAGAAAATAATCAGAATGGGTAATCTTCCTGTAATCCCTCGCATGGCGGCAAAGAGAGCAATCTCCCTCATTAACTCACTCTTCTGCTGCTCGCCGTCTCTCATCCATCCCTCATCCATCTTCCCGTCCATCCGTCCGCCATCCTCCCGCAGAGTGGGAGAGAAGAGAGGTTAAAGGAGCTTAGGGGAGCTATAAAGAAGACAGACACTTTCACTCGCATAAAAAAAGGGGAGGAAATGCGATTGGAAAATGAAAGATTTCCTCCCACTCCGCCTCACGCCCTCCATTTTAGCTTTGGGTCCATGATGAGGGAAGACGTGCCCCGCCAGCTCATTCTCCCGCCCTTCTGTCGCCTCTCTCCTTTGATTGAGCAGTACCAGAGTAGAGGTTGCCTATGATGGAGAGATGGATTGAAAGACAACGCATTGTCTGAGTTATTGCATGGATGGATTTGTGTGAGACAGAGAAGGGGTGGTAGACAGAGAGAAACAGGAGGGAAGAGCAGATCCAGCATGGCCCATCGATCCGATCAAGTTACGCCCTTTCCTCCTGGGTGGCCACGGCGGTAGGATATCCGTGTCTAGATTGGTGATAATATTAGTCAATCTAACAGGACGATTATTATTGAGGATGTCAAAGTTAGTGCAGCTCTCCTCGTGCTGTCGGCTGTGGAGGAAAAGGCTCAAAATTGAGGCATGATGGCACAAGTTGAGTTCAAAGCTCTGTGCAGCTTTTAACAACTTGCCTTTGGTCTTTCTAATTAGGAAATAGTTGAGAGACTTGGGTGTTGGAAATCCTGGATTCGTGCCACATACTCTACTGTATTCCACAAAGATTGGGTCATGAATTCATTCAGCAGGGCTCGCAAGTGAGTCTGAATCTGGGGTGAGGGTTTTTAGTTTTTTCTAAATGTAATCCCAACCCCCTTTTTACATATTTGAGTATGCCTGAAAAGCAGGCCAATGAATTAATGAACATGTTCTTTGTATAGCCTCCAGTGGGATGATTTGAAATGTTTGCATTACCATATTTCACGCTTTTTAACTCAGCTTGCATTTCTTAAAGAGAATAGGGGAGTATCAATAATGGAGAAATACAACAGGCATTTCAAGCCACTTTGTCATGTCAGCATTTTGTCTCTTTTTGGCATCTCCCCAAATGTCATCTCCCTCAGCTGTCACCCTACAGAGAGAATTCTCGGCCGTAGAGTTTATCAGGACTTCTGTATCAGGTGTGAGACGTATCTCTTTAGCACCCGCCAGTGAGCTGTTTAACCTAAATTACTGCAATGCAAAGGCAGCTGCTATTTCTCAGGTTTAAAAATATCTACCTCCCCACTTGGAAGGGCAAGTTCTGGACAAAACGGGCCAATGTAACCTCACTGTTGATGATGATGCATCATGCTCACCTGCAACCTGAAGACAGTCCTTCCTCTCTGCGTCAGTACTAAACACTGGTGGCTTTTTGTGCTGCAGAGCCAAGGCTGTCTCCATCTTTGTCTGAACTCTACCCATCTATTCCAGGGTATGCTAACATGTGATTAGCTGTGAAAGGATCCTATTTCAAAGTGGAGCAGGTTGCATAACAGGAATATGGGACACAAAAAAAACCCAGCATAAGAGTTTTATGCTCATAATTGAAGAGTGGGTGTTAGTAACTAATCCTTATGCTGTGGGATATCAGTCATCCACACTATTTCTAGTTTTGCATAATCATGCAATTTGCTTGCATAACACTTGCATATCTAACTTCACAATAGCATTCACGTCCAACGACAAGTGCTGGACATTACCAGCAGTCACTTACTCACTATTTGGATGGAGCCTTATGCAATACAATGCAAGCAAATCCACCATAAGCCTTTTTTTTATTCATGCAATGATTAAATAATTTGTCCTGTGGTCAACAAAGCATGTTATGAGATTGTTTCTCTACCTGAACACAGCCGATTTCGAAGATGCAGGCAATCCAAGGAAAGTTTAGAGTCATCACTGTAAAATGTAAATGTGCCTTTGTTCCTACTGATTTGTGTATGAGTCCCGCATGAACAATGGTGACGTACATGGACATGAAGCGGGGCGAGCGTCCTCGGATAATTGTATTGTCTGTTTTTTTCCTTTTTAACTCATCTTCCATCATCTTGGCTAACTCTCAGCAGAGCACCTTGATAAACTGTAAATATTGCGCACAGTGAAGTACCCTTAAGAGCATTGTTGTGCTCCACCACAGTTTATTCCTCCCCTAGAAATCCATAAGGCTTTTGTCCGTCCTGTCATGCAGGAATATATTTTCAGAGAACCACCCCTGCAGCCCAATCAATACAAGTTGTCAAAACTTGAGACACACATGCTAAAAACTCCCAAGTGCACAACTCCACCTCTAGCTCCATCCTGAAAGGTAGCCATTTCCAATACCACAATGCACCTGTTCCTTGCGCTCTATTCACTGGCTGGAATTAGGTTTGGATTGTCCCCACCTGTGGGAAGAATGGGCTGAGTGACCGAGGCACATTCGGGGGCTGATGGGGGTCATGATATTGAGATACCGTCTACTGCTGCGGCCGCGGTCACACTCAGCCCCATCACAGCACTTTCCCTGCCGCGCAATGGAGAGGGGCGGCTATTCTGCGACCCACAATGGCCACTTCACTGCAGAGAGGGAAAGGCTTTGGCGGGGCACAATGAGTCCTTTTAGAGAGGTGGTGCTGCCGCTGCAGAGGCCTGCATTGGGTTTGTGCAGCCAGCGTACCTTCATCAGGCTTCTCTTGTCACCGATACGATGGCGCTCTGTTTGCAGACAGCCACAGGGCACAGTGTGGCAATAGCCTCCATTTATCCCACAGAACTCTCACGTCGAGCGCTCTCAACAGCCAAGGACATAGGTTGAGCAGGAAGGGTCAAACAATTATCCGGCACCATTCTCTCAGTTGTAATGATCCAGGAATAGAGAAGCACAATTGAGCGATGACTGCTGACACCGTTTTGTTATTCAAAAGAGAAACACTGAAATGAAATGGGCACTCAAATTCAATCACATTTAGCTTTATTGTATTTTTTATCGTTGTTATGTATCTTGCTTTCATGCACTAACTGTATTTCCCCCACATTTTCTCTGCTTTTTTGTGTTGGAGCAAATTGAATGTTTGATAGCTTAGGTGCTAATTTCTGTTGGCACCATATGGTCCGCTCCAAACATTAGTTTTAATAGCTTCCCTTTTTGTTGATGCCGATTTTGTTGTTGTCATTGTCCTGTTTGTCAGGGGCAAATTATTTAATCATTGCATGAATAAAAAAGGCTTATGGTGGATTTGCTTGCATTTTATTGCATAAGGCTCCGTCCAATGAGGCCCATGTAACATTTGTGTCGATGTGCCACTTCGCTTGCCGCTTTTACACTTTGAAGGGGAAATGTAGAGACGTGAAGGGTGAATGTGTCTAAATGATGGTAAGAGGAAAAAAGGAGGGAGGAGGAGGGAGAATGAGGGGGGAGGAGAGAGTGAGCGAGCAGAGTCACGGACCATCCGTCCCTCCCTCCATCTCAGTCCAGCCATTTCAATCCAACCATCCATCCAGATAGCTTTAGTGAGTCTTGCTGACTAACTGCTCTGATGCAGTGCAGACTTTTCTTTAGTCTTTTGGACCGCGTCTTTACTCTTTGCTGTTCAGTGCACTGCTGTAATGTGAGGTTTTCTCTTACACTTGTTTACTTTTTATTCAAAACCCAATGCAAATTCCCTTTCCCTTCTTGGAATATTTGAGACTTTACAATGACTTCCTATATTTCAAAGTAATGTTTTTGCCTAGTTTGATGAACTACATAACATATAACACACAATGGTGATACAGAACATATGATTCCAGTGTTTTCCAGGAAAAAAACCTGTACAACACAAATTGTATTATTTATTTATTTATATTATTTCTAGCTCCAGCAGTAGTGACGTGTTTAACAATATGATCTGTGGAGTTAGGATGTTCAATAATAGTCATTATCATGGCTCATATAATAACACATGATGCCACATTACTGGACAGACTGACAGGTGAATCATTGTCAAGTGCGGTGCAAAAACACAACAGCAATGACATCATGCTATGTACAACTTAAAATAGTATTATAACAACACTGTTTTCAATTAACCAGTGTTTTAGAAAACTCCTGGCTTACCTTTAAAGACCTGAGGATGTCCAAGGCTGCAGCCTCTCAAATCATGGCCCAGAAATGTAATAAGCCCAGATCTGATTGTTTTGGGACTAGAGCCACTCTTCCCATCAATGGTGCTAATTGTGGGGGGTTAGCACTCACCAGGTTTCCAAGTCGCTCTCACTCTCTGTCTGAGCTGTCCAGGATTCATCAGTGTTTTCCCTCTCATCCCAGCTGGTGTGACACACCATTTGGCCTAGGTGTTTGGGGACTGGCATGTATGGGGACTGGCGCCTCCCATTCCGCAGCGAGTCCATGGGATAACTCTGTGATTTGACATGGCCCCTGGTGTATAGCAAGCTGTAGAGTGTGGGCGACAGGAAGTGTGTGTGTGGGACACAGATGGTATTAGCAGCAGAGATGCCTGTGCCTGTTTTTACAGAGTGGATCCCTGGGAATGTTTCAGGGATTTCCACCACTGCTGTCGCCTGTCAGTCTGTCACCCTTTTTCAGTTCGCTGAAATAGAGGACACAGTACACGGTTTCTTGACATTTTCTTGAGCTATGTTTGCATAAAGCTGGAGACAACCTGAATCCCAAGAACAGTGTACAATAAAACTTCACTAGCAATTTATACTTAAGACATTTTTATTTTGAGATATACAAACTTGCATCCTTTTCTCACAGTTGAAGCGAAACATGACCAATGGCTGTATAGCAGATTTAATTCACAGATCAAATATTAGACCAGAAATACAGTTTTGTAATAATTCCCACCAGAAGAAAGATCAATACCATCACAGTGAATAGCTTCCAGGCTGACTGAATCAACAGTGAAAACAAGAGAAGAAAAGAGAGAGGAAACACAGGCAGATCATAGTAGCACAGCAGACCTCTCAGGTCTTCCGCAGCACAAGTGTTGAAGTCAGCCCCACCAAAAACCTATCAAACTTCTTCAGAGCATTATTGATCTCTCTCTCTCTCTCTCTCTCTCTCTCTCTCTCTCTCTCTCTCTCTCTCTCTCTCTCTCACACCAAGTATTTTCCTCCAAGGATCTGCAAGCGGGCACTTTGCTCCGGTTACCCACTACTCACTCACTAACCCTGCTCTGCCATCAGCCATGAATCTATAAGACTTAGTCACACCTGTGTGGCACGGAGCAGGTCAATGAGGAGAGAGTGAGTGTGTTGTTTTCTCCTCAAACATAAACGTCTCTATCTTCTTCCTGGTTTATCCTTGTTGGGTTCGCAGGGAGAGAATCAAGTCCCTGCATTTTCACATTGCAGTAGTTTTCACAATTCCAAGTCATAAATTTGTAAAAGGATCACATTGGCATTATTCTTTTGCTTATGATTGTCTGAATCCACTGAATAGGGATGGGAGACTGGAGATTCCTGTTGGGATACATTATTATTTATAATATTGACTTACACGGATTCCCACAGCCAAGTGATTTTCATAATTACAAATTCAATAATACAAATGTATACTGGACCTGTATACCATATTTATCCCCACACATTTCCTAATTTCATTAATTTCTTTATCTTCATTCAGATCTCCTCGGTACACAACTTACAGTTAAATGCTGAGTGTCAGCTCTGAGAATTTCAGTGACCTTCCTTGATGTCATTAAGTACTTGTGGCACATCCCACAGTGCATTGCCACCTCCAGCCTCTCCAGTTGCGACCCGGAGAGCTGAACCAGAAACAATGGGTGCAAGATGCACTGTGGGAGAGGCCGCGAGGACTCCATGACCATCAAGGAAGGACATGCTTTGCGCACATGGCCCATTGGCACACTTCAGCACCACATACTTCACAGACAGCTCCCAGCACTGCCACTGTATCGTGAGCTGCTGGCAGTTCAGCACCATGGACAGTTCTCTACTCACGCGCATTGGTTCAGCAATATAATTCATTAATTAGAATTAGAATAGAATTGAACGGACATTGGTCTTTTTTCCGGGGCTATTTGAGTAATACAAACTAAATCAGCAATTGGTGTTCAATGTTATGATGACCAAACACATCAGTAAGTGTTGGCGTAGCACTTGCTCCTTAGAAGGTTATGTTTAGGAATTCTGTACTTCTGTACTGTCAATACTTTAAAATGTTTTAGATCATTTGCTCTCCTTTGCTGTACAATGTAGTGTCTAAGAAATAGCAGGTAGATGTTAGGAGAGTGAAGATATCAATAATGAATGGAATTTGGACTATTCATTGTGTTACAAAACTCCCAACATCGATTGGCCCAGTGTAAACTGTTGCACTCATATTTCATCATTGCCGTTCTGGAGAACATGAAACCAACTTTTTAAATAGAATTATTTTTACAGAGTCAATACACAGTACAGTATTAATGGAAAGTAAAGTATGTCTACTGTGCTCTAATAATGCTGCGCTGCTACAGTAAGCCTTTTTACTTATGCATTTAAACTGTCTGCTCTTCACTTTCACCTTGGGAATAGAAGCAATGGTTTCTTTGCACTGTTATAATGTTCTGTATTGATCAGACTTAATTTCTTACTCAGATTTGGGTTCCATAGATAGTGTTATATTCAAGGTTTTATAACATCTCAGGAATGTTATATTAACAATTTACTTTTAAAGATCTTTTATTGTTTGCTCCTATTTTTACCTTCAAGATGTGTATTTTTTTCTTGATTTTGTATTAAATTAAACACACGCACACATATATATATATATCACACACACATACATATATATATATATATATATATGTGTGTGTGTGTGTAGGCAGCTACACCTTTTACATTTGGTTTTATCTGTGAACAGGATTATTCAGTCAGCAGGGAAACTCAATTGCATATCAAAGGGATAAGTAAACAGTCTGACAGTGGCTTGCTCCGTGCACGCAAACATAGCCGAGGCCCAAAGGAGAGCCATGCGGTTGATTCATTGCCTTAGACAGTTATTCTCCTCAGCCCATTCTGCCTCCACTCTCTCATCTCCTCTCTAGCCAATGGTTTCTGAGGGAGTGGGAGGGTTTCAGAACCTTGGCTAGCTCCTGTTCCTGGACTGCTGCTCACTCTCCCTCTGCCATTTCTTTCCACTGAAGCACTGAGGAGCTGTTCTTTCAGCCTCTAGTTGCACACACTCACTTTCTGTGTGTGTGCGTGTACCATAGACATGGCATGCGCACCCGGAGTCTGTTGTTGGTAGAGCTCCCTAGACAGCCCCCTACAGAAGGACTGCTGCTCTGGCTTTTTTTATGATGGATTAGAGGTGCGTATGTGTGTGTCTTAGCATTTGTGTGTGTGTGTGTGTGTGTGTGTGTGTGTGTGTCTCTCTGTGTGTGTGTGAGTGTTCTGTGTGTTAAGGGGAACTTGAACTGCACTTATTTGAACTATGAACCAATCTTTTTCTCCCTCTCTCCCTCTACCTTTCTGTCTCTTTATCCCTGTAATTTTGAGTATGGTTTGGCCCAGTCGTTGTGTACCTTCCTGACAGTACTTACAATACTTGTATTCACTGCTGTTGCAGAAATTAATGGCAGGTCTCAGGAAGTAAACAGCCATGAAACGACCCATTCAGGCTGTCTCTAAATACAATACACAGGTTGTTTATTTATGTGTGCGAGTGTGGGCTGGTGGTGGCTTAAGCTGCCGTTATTTTATTAATTATTGACTGGTGTGAAGCCGGTGGGAAGGGTTTGCAGCCCTTGCGGGATACCACTACTATGATTATGACTGATTTACAACCCTCAGCCTTTCTAGTGATGACTCTGCAGGACTCTCCTCTCTCCACCTCTTTTCACCACCCATCTCTTTCTCTCTTACCCCACTCTTGCTTTGCATTCAGCATATCTTTTTTTGTCTTTTTTTTCTGCTAAATCAAACCAGACTTGATACGGGCATAATAGAAGCTTACGGCGAGAACTGCTGACTGGAGCTCTTTGATGTTTGGGCTGCTGGTTTTGCGTCGGGTCATGGTGTAAATGTAGTGATGAGGTCATGGAGTGTCAAGCCCAAGCAGCTTAGTGCACTTAAGGTAGCTGTGGAATATCTATGTAAGCTCTTTTAAAGTGCATAGACTTTGACTGATGGCATGTGCAACTTCTGAAGTTTTTCAGTGAAGGAAAAAATCTAGTAAATTATGGAATATTTTAAGATAGCAATTGTGCTCAGTTTGCATTTACAGTAACGCACCATGGTGTGTCTGTGTAAAAGTGTACAAAGGTATTGAAGAGATTACACCATTTTAGAAAATATTGTTTTAAGTATTCAGCATATGGGATTAAATTCATTGTGCACACAAATTCTAGGAATGTTTGTTTCATTAAGAATGATCACGTCCTTCAGACTGCCTACAAGTCCTGTTTGAGAAAGTTTAATGTGCATAAGTATCCATATAAGTTTATGGGTGTACATTTTGTGCATGCCCAGTTGATGTCCCCCGGACACCACTTGTGACCTCAGGAAGGGTAAAGTCAGTATGCTGATGTGGCAGCTAATGCCGATCCCACCCCTACAGATGGTCCCGATAGGCCACGACGTGGTACGGGGACAGCTGCTGGGTGTCACAGAGAGAGAGAGAGAGAGGTGAAGGCAAGGGAGTATAAGATTGCATTTATGTTCGCGCTGTGTTTGTGCTGTGTGTGCTGTACCTTACCTTATATCTACAAAATGTCAACCGCTCAACAACAGTGCTGTTACATTGAGCTTCATTGGAATGCATTTTCATGCATATTGCCACAGTATTCATATTTGCATAAAGACAAATACAATAGTGCATTTTCTCTGCAGCAACCCTAGCTGTGTGACGTTTGTTCATCTGTGGAGCAATAGATATGCCACAAATGTGCAAGCGACCCTACTCAACGCCAGGGTGGACTTACGTGTTAAAGTGAAAGAGAACTTAGGGAAAGATGAAAGTGAAGTGACGGCAATAAAAATAAATGAGAGAGTGGGGCAAGGTAATGGAAGTGGTTTGGAGAAGACCAGATGATTCGGTGAGACGGAGGAATGAATGCAAGGGGATGAACAGGGGGAGAGAAAATGTTTCCTCTCTCCACTTAACACAGTCAGAGTCTAGAAAAAGAGACAGAGAGGGAATGAGGTTTGGTGAAGGTGCAGAGAGCAACCTGTGGCTTGACATTGGCTCACCTTGGCTGCCAGTCAGTTGGAAGGAGGGGTCATCTGTCTCCCCCTGGTCCACTCCCTACTGTTTTAATGAATTTACTGGGGCCTTGGGAATGGCTAATGCACTTGTTTATTGAGGTAGGAAAACAGGTGGCTGCAATATTCACCTCTAGCAGTCGTCTCCAGCAGGGGAACACAATAGTCCCTCAAGCTGGGGCTCATGTGCAGTTTGGTTGCATTGTGCAGTTTGAATCCAAAGCATGCCCTTTGGTATGTGTCCCCTGAGCTTCCTGTCATTCACCCTGGCTCATATAGTATCTTATACAGTGCATCAGAATTCTGTAAGAAATTCCAGTTTCACAGGTTAGTGAAGAAAAAGGTCCCGTGGTAATACTAATACTCAGATGAATCACATGTGGGTTGGGGCTTTCCTTTCCGCTCTGTCTGTCCGCCTCCTCGAATGGCCTATGGCTACCAAAGCATCCCATCCTTCATTCATATGCTCCACTGACTGTGCTGCGTCAAGCAGGCAGCCCGCAAACACAAGGGGATGTATCCTCAGAGAGATTGGACGGTGAGCTGCAGGGTGCAGGGGCAGTTGCGGGATGTGATTTGGAGGAGCGACGAGAATGCAGCTATCATCCGTTCGTATTAGAGGAGCAGGGAGTGATGGGAGGGAGACAATAAGTCCCAAGATGCCAAGAGGGCATGCAATATGCCTCCAGATGCAACGTGAGCAGAAACATATCACACATAGTCATGTTACGCCAAGCATGAGAGGCAAGGAGAGCGAGCAGAGGCCGAGAAAGAGAGAAAACGAGGGACTAAATCCTGAAACAGAGACCATTACCTCCTGTGCAGTGTTAAATGCTAAACATGTTTCTGCTTACTGGAGAGCATGGCTCTCACAACCCTTCAGGCGTTTCCCTTGCATCTGACTCCTGAGAGGAGGCAGAGGAGGCGGTATGTCAGAGCTGGCTGTGGGCTGCTTGCCTGCCTGAAATCTTCCTTGCCTTCTTTCCCTGGCTATTGTTCAGTTCATACACAATTATTTAATTTGTCTTTCTCTTTCCAATTGTTTTCTTCTCCTCTTAAGCACAGTGGAGAACTTGAAACATGCATTGGTTCAAGTTGAGTGATCAAACTCACAGGACCGACTGTGACAAGATGGGCCGAGAGCATGGCATTGCTAGCAGATGTATAATATACATAATATAACAGAGTTGCATAATGATTGACATATTCCTCTGTCAGGTTGATGTATTCAGTATGTTAGTGCATGACTGGTAATGAAATAAAGAGACTGTTCATCTTTTGGCTTCATCCACTGCTAATTGTATTTCAGCTGACTATATATATATATTCTGGCAGTCCTGTGATGGCCCCTTCCACACAAAACTATGTAGGAAGACACAGCAAGACGTGTACAATAGCATATATATTTTGGACAAATGAACAGTCGGTTCGAAGTGCGAAATATTCAGTGTTAATAATAATAATATTTAAATTTTGTATAGCGCTTTTCTGGACAATCAAAGACGTTTTTTCCCAAAACTGCGAGTTTAATTGTCCTTAAACTTTAAGCACAAATACAAGGCGTTTTTAAGACGGAGCTGGAAGATGAAAACGACCAGAACGTCAACCTGGTAAGTGTTTTTTTAAGCTAAACGTTAACAACGTCGTCCTCTCCTTTGGAGTAAACTTATAAACGAACCCGTGTGTTTGGGGTTACTAATTGAAACTTGGTGTGGGGCGTTACATTGAGGAAATCAATTTATTCCACAAAGTTATTGTATTTGGGAGGTTTTAAGCATTATATCGCCATTTTGTCAGCGTCCAAAAAAAAGAACATACCGAAGCTATTGTCCAGAGCAATAACCCCAAAGTCGTGTATTAACTAACGCTACATGTTGACCTGAAAAACAGTGTTAAGGCTTCTAAGTTTGCTAAGAGCCTACTTGTGTGTGCAGAAACATGTACGGCTGGGTAACGGGACGCGGCTGACGTCTTAAGAAACACGGCGACTTTATGCCAGAGGTGAAAATCACAGGTGGTTTCACTTGTAGGTAAATAGAGCTCTGCTCGATAAAGATGACACGATGAAGCTGGAACTATGCCGGCAATTATGAGTCCACCGAACTGCATAATAATAAGTAATACTTTTCTTCTGTGAATGCTTGCACAGTCTACTCATGCAAAAATACGTATACATACTGTGTGGGTTTGTCTTTTTTATAATGTAATTTGATTTGCCACATAGTACTGGATGTGATGCTTGAAGTGAGAAAAGTGTGTGTGTGGGGAGGGGGGGGGATCACTGTGCTGTAATTATTACATAATCAATAAACTGCAAGGAGGTGTGAAAAGTAAAAAAAAAAGAAGTGATAATAAGCAAACTATGGTTTTAGATCTGAGATCATTGTATTAGGGTTTATTGTGAAAGCCAGAGCAGGGTTTTGAGTGCATTCAAGTGTCATAAAACATAAGGACTCAGCCGTCATCAGTGATGTCATGACTGGACAAGCAGCATCTTGAACATAAAACATGCCCAGCGGTGCCAAATTAAAAGGTCAATCATCTCTGGATGTATGCTATATTGATTTCTACTCTGAAGTCATCTTACTCGGGTGCGGGAATGTGCTGCTGTATACCGTCTTAATGCTCGTTTCTGTGTGTCCGTCTGTCCAACAGTAGATGTGCTCAAAGTGTTGTCTGTGTGTGAGTGACTGAAGGTGTTTGTGTGAGAGTATTAGTAGATGGAAGAGAGTATTCATGGATCCTAGCCTGTGGGCAGGAAACATCATCTTTTCTTGTTTACAGGAAAGGGATGTCTCAGAGTGTAGGCTGCCTTTCGCAGAGATGCTGCCCATTGGTATGTGAAGGCTTTGTAATTGAATTAGCCCAGGCCTTATGGCCTAATGTTGGAGGCACGCTGAGTTCCAACGCAACACTGCTTTCTCATTATTTGTGAAAGGAGCTCAGGAAGAATCGCATGTTGAACTGCGTGTCCTTGTTAAAGATGGAGAAGACATTGGGGTGACTTGTGTATTTTTGTGGAAGAAAATGCGTTTGTTTGTGCTTTTGACGTCAAAATGCATCCACTATCTTATACTCCCAGAGTTTACCTTGGCCTGCCCCTGTACCACATGTGGTGTGTTAGTGATGGGTCCGTCTGGGTGCTAGATCTACCTCAGTGCTGGATGTGGTGATGATTGCTTCATCATCAGGCTGTGTGTAAATCTGGGAATGTTTAACTGCTGTCAGACATGTCCATCAATCAAAGCTCTTGGGGCACTTGGGGAGCTTGAAAACTGGTGTGGCTTACCCAGCAGAGAGCAGATGTGTGTGTTAAACACGTGAAGATATTGTGGCATCAAGAATACATTCCCGATCAGTGTTATTTGGCACCAACTCTTGCCGGTATGGAGGCACATATCGGTTTCAATTCTTTAATCTGTCTGTCCGGTCCCTGCCTGACCTCTCTCACACGTATCCATGCTTGCACAGGCGCACAGTGATTGCCCACAGGTGCTGGCTACAGCTGAAAATGCTGGGGCACAGTCATTTATTTCAATCGGCCTTCTGTCAGTTTAGCATAGTTTAGCATAGCCACCTGAGGATTGAAGAAAAATTGGATGTGGATTTGCCATTACTCAGATATCAGCTAAACAGCACTTTGCCGCCCCTGATCAACTGTCTGTGCTGTATTACATCACTCTTAGGTTAAAGGCCGCAGCCCATCCATCTAATTCCCTTACAGTTCCATTCAGATGCATGTGTTGTTCTTCTAGGCATCTCCCTGTGCTGCTGTATGTGTGAGGAGATGTGTGCGTTTGCGTGTCTCTGCTTTTGCATTTACTTATTGGCTGCTTTCCCCAGCTTTCTTTTTTGCAATCCAACCCAACGGCTCATCACACAAAATATGCTTAAGACACATTTATTTCTCACATAATGCGGCCACAGTAATACATTCACCTCTAATGGCCTACCATCGTTCCGGTAGACAGTGGTTGGAAACGATGGTACTGTGGAGGATGTCGGTGTGTCTAATGAGAATTAAATCATGGATGGGTCGGGAGCATTCGAAACACTGCTGTGGTTTGGGTTTAGTGCGTGCACACTTGCACAATGAGGATGCGGAGCATTTAAGGCCCCACAGCATTGCAGACAAATGCATATGTAATATGTAATTGTGCATAATTTAGCACGAAAAGGCAGCCTTGTTGGTCATGAACTTAGCTGTGTGAATTGGATGTCTGCAATAGAAGTAATAATGAAGTTAGGGTTCACTCAAATTAAATGGGGCTGCATGTAGGCGAACCTATAGATGTAAACTGCAAATGATAGTGTGGTATGTGGTATATACATATTTTATATATAAATACAAAGAAGGCATAAGGGAAGAGGAAGTGGACAAGAATGGAGGAACACATTGGTGAGACTGGAGGTTGGACAGAGGGTCCATGTAAAGTGGAGTTTAAATTCCCTGACTGACTTCCACAAACACACTCTGTGTTAGACCCCTGCAAGAGAAATAGGCAGAGCAAATTGCTATAATTTGATATTTAGATAAAAAGCATGTGCTTTACTGTCCCTCTGGCTTTCTCTCAACAACCGGCCTCTTCATCCTTCGCTCTCCTCTACTTCTTCCTCTGGTTTCTCTGACTGTCTGTTGTGTATCTCCTCCCCCACTGAGTGTGTTTTAACACTGTCCTATTTCAAGGCAAATGGAGCTTGAGGGGCATTTTGACTCCCACGGGTGACGACCGTGTTTAATTGTGGTGCATCCAGCAGAGGGGACAAGAGACTTTACACTTCCCTCTGTCTTTGTCCTCTAGGGTATGATTTCGGGTAGTGGTGTAACTGCCCACTCCCCTCATGGTTTGGCACGCATGTGAACCCTGGATTAATAACAGTTTGATGTAAACCACCACAATGTGAAATAAAGTATTTACCGATGATTGTTATCCGCCAATATTGAGTTAAATTGATGATCCATATTAAATACTAAGACTGATTGACTGTTGAATGACTACACAGCATCCGAGCTCCTTCATTAATACTCCCATACACATTCATAGACAAATTCATACCAACGGAACAATTGTTATTAGCAATTTATTTTAATCATATTCAGATGTATTTAGATGTACCTGATATATTAATTAAACATTACAGCGTAGTGCAGCTTTTTTTCCACCTTGTCTTTTTTTATTTTTTATTACTCAAATAGTAGAATTGGTTGACGCCTTACCCTCTATAGTGTGTATATGGCTCAGGTATTTAAAAATAAATACATTTAAAAAATGAGCTGGTAGATGTTGCGGGTGAGAGAGAAGTCTGGGTCAGCCTGCTGGACCTGCTGCCTCCGAGACCCGACCCCGGATAAGCGGTGGAAAATGGATGGATGGATGGACATTTAAAAAATACCTTAAATGCGTAGCTTTAATGTTCAACTAGCAGGTCAAAGTAAACTAAACAAGCAGCACAGGCTGTTTTCCTCTTCTCTAGGATGCATCACACACAGTTGGCCAGTATTTGGTCTGGCAAATGACTGATCTGTTTATATCTGCTCGGCCGCAAGTCATTATGGCTGCCTGCCGCTTGGGCGACATGTCCCGCCCTGTGTGGTGTTCCCGAGGACATTCATCAAATGCCTAATGGCCAAAACAGGCCAGGCCACACTCTCCTCGATACTTGTGGTTTTTGGCAAACATGTCAACAATTGCAGATGGAAAGAAGATGGAAGACCAATTGCAATCCTAAATCCCTACTTCTATTCTTGGCATGCACCTTTTACTAACGCATGTTGAGATGAGGAAACCTTTCAAACCTCGTTCATTCTCATGTTCAGTTTCTATCAAAATGCATTGTGATGTAATTTAGACCATTTTTTAAATATTTGTATTGTTTTAATTTGTCAAAATCAGTCAACGGTCTTGTAGGGCCTAGATTGGTAACTAATGTACCATTTGAAGCCCATAGTTGTTACAAATAAGCCCACTTCATCACATTTTCTAAGTATCTTAAATGTATAAACTTAATAATATTTCAATATGTGTATTAATTATGTCAATTCTGAAGCCAATTCAGGTGAGTTCAATATTATATTGTATTCATATACATGGAATACAAATCAACTGTATGAAATAGATCTATACATGGTGTACTAATTCAACATGAAAAGTCTGAATTGGTGCTACACGGTGGTGTAGTGGGTTGCACTGTCACAGCAAGAGGAGCCCGGGTTCGGTTCCCGGTCTGGGCAGTCTGTGTGGACGGGTTAGGGTGGTTCCCTCCGTGTTCTTCCTCCCACAGTCCAAAGACATGCAGCTTAAGTTAGTTGGAGCTCGACTGCTTGTAGGTGTGGATGTGAATGGTTGTCTGTGCCCTGCCATAAACTGCCAACCTTTCCAGGGTGTACTGCCTTGGATGTTTTATGTGGGCTTGTCTGGTATTTGGGAACTTATGTTTGAAATAGGTAATGAATGTAGATGAATACTACAAATAGTGTCTTTCAGTGTGAAATGTGTGGGGCTGGTACAACATGCCAGATAGGACTCATTTATCTAATTTATAGTCATACTGCTGTGGTAGGGTATGGTTGCAAGACAGATACCAACATTTGTGTTGGAGATGAGAGGTATTCAGCAACTCCTTCTGAGTGAAACATGTCAATATCATTTCCCAGATCAGTTTTTTGGCAGTTCTCTGGCCATACCTTGTGTTTTACGAGCACCAACCATGGCAAAGGGAGTTACAAACTAGCTGATGTCAACATATCTGTACATTACTTGATACAGAGCCTGAATATGAGTGGCAGTTCAATTTTAATCACCCCTGATCAGCAGCGATCATCTAGGTAAACAGTGCACGGGGATGGGATAATTAATCATCAGTCCCTTGTCCTCAATTAGCCGACAATTGGAGAGACGGAAGGGAATATTCCAATCGCTGAGCTGCTATAAAGGCGGCATGTTGATGACACATCATAGTTAAAGACTTCCACCATTCCAAGATCTAATAGGCAACATCTTGTTAGCAGTTCCTCCGTGGATAGTCTGGATGTGCAGAGAGCTGAAATGTGAGCAGAGAGAGAAGAGAAGAGGAAAGGGCAGGAGAGGTTTGCTTTTCTCTGTGCACATGTGACTGGTCCTCTTGTATATACAGTATGTGTAGGCGTGCACTCAAGTTGTTTTTCCATCGGTGGCAAAAAAGGATTAATCAATATGATCTGACTGCTGTGAGCAAGTGACTGAACTGCATCAGCATTTTCAGACTGGAACAAGTGGCACCACTCCCTAAAATCAATCGGTCAATGAATTGATTGTGTGTGTGTGTGTGTGTGTGTGTGTGTGTGTGTGTGACCAGAAAAGGGTTTGCATACTTGGACCATTCTAGTAATCTGATTTTTAATTATCCTGCTCCAACATAACTTTGGACCATCGACTCTTATTCACAGAAGCTGTTGATACATCAGATGTAGGTCGATGCGCTTTCAGACTTGTTCTCCCCTGAAGACTTGTTTCTTGCAACAAACACCCAGTCGTTGTAGCCTTTTGATAAAAATAAATGAGCAATACGATATTTTGTTCCTTGCATTTAGCCCATCCGGTCAGCTGACATTACCCTTGAATGTATTGGCTGTGAGAAACAGAGAGAGAAGGAAATGATGTGGATCCTATGCCGGGCAGGCAGGAGACACACTGTGATTAAGGGAAGGAGGCAGTAAAAGTGCAGATGCGTGAATACAGGAAGAAAAGTGAGAAAGTAAATTTGAATGTAAAGATAAAAAAGAAAGATGGAAAATAAAAGAATGGCTTCCCAGGCAGGCTGGCATACAGCAGCTGTCAGATTAGTGCAGGGTGAGCGATGGTAAGCCAAGATGAGACGGCTGAACTTTTCACTTTCTATCCCCGGGCTCCCTTTGGTGGTACCGTGGTCACTTTTTAAAAACAGCATTAGCTGTCACTCTGCGTGAACTTGGGCATCACCGCTCTCCCACTATGTATTCTCAGTGCCAGTCCCCTGTGATGCTGGCTAGCAGTTAGCTGACAGCACAACAACAAAGGATGATGACAAGGGCTGCACCAGCTTAGTTACCTCAGATGGCTTCATGTCTGATCTTCCTATTAGAGTCCTCGGGTGACTCTGGCAGTTAGTTGGCAGCTTAACAGGGAAGGAGCGTTCCTTTCTCAGAGGATGTTGGGAACATCAGATCCATATTATTCCATTGCTAATATACTGTACATTGCCGTGCACTGCACTGAGCCATCTTTTAGTGTTATAAAATATTTTTCTCTCAGCATTATTTGATTTTCCTTGAAAAACTGTACAGGAGAGGAATGTAGCAGTTACAACCTTGTTGGCCCAAATAATTCTGGGGCACTCGATGCTACATATTTGAAGTGCATACCTTTTGAATTAAACGATGGAACCCTAATAATTGAACAAGTAAAACATTAGGTTGTATTTGTCATCTTACTTTTACATATTTGAAATGTCATATTACCTTGCATTGGTAAGGTGATGCGTCTATAGCAGATCTTTATTACTAGGTTCTCAGGCCTGGACGTTGAACAAAATCTGTGAAGTCATCTACTGTTGAGACAAGTCTTTTCCTCTGTCCAGAGGCTTTGAAAGGACAGATTATGTAATGTTGTAGAACGTAACACAAGTGAAGCTGCATCAAATATTTTTTTTATAATCCACTTTGTGAGTATATTCTGTAATGAAACAAGGTAACAACAACACCACCATTTCACCAACATTTCTGTTGCTTGCTTTAAATCCAAAACCAGTATTTCAGGGCAGTTTACTGGTTATTGTGTGATATTTTTGGCCCCAGAAATTGTTGCATGAAATTTGATAAAATCACATCCTTGTTTGTCAGAAGGAGAAATGACATTGATATTGATAATGTTATTTCAAATGAATTTACAATTGTGGAAGCCACTATTGATAAATTGGTGGATTGATTGACAAGGATACACTGTCTCGTATTCACCGTTATTAGAAATAGAAATAATCCCTTATTAGTCCCACAGTGGGGACATTTATTCTCTGCATTTTAACCCATCCTTAGTATTAAGGAGCAGTGGGCAGCCTCGTGAAGCGCCCGGGGAGCAACTAAGGGTTAAGTGTCTTGCTCAAGGACACAACGACACAGACTGCCGGAGCCAGGGATCGAACCACCAACCCTCCAATTGAAAGACCGACCCCCTAACCACTGAGCCACGGTCGCCCCAGGCATATTGTAAAATATCACTACTTCTCAAACAATCTGTGGTAACTACTCCAAAACATATATTTATGTTTTTAATATAAGATTTGTAGTGTACTATTCTCAAAGGGTCCATCAATAATACCATAGATAACTCTCATTAGAAAGTCATGTTGTTATAGAGCAGCTTCTGAGGCAGGATTAGCGATGCCTTCCTGCCCAGAGACAAACATGACAGACTGAATGCAGTGGTGCTGTAGTCCAGTGCAACAGGACTCATGGTTATCGGTCAGCTGGTGCCTGCACATTGGAAAAGGTTCAGTTAGTTATTAAAAAAGAAAAATTGATGGAGATCTAATTTATAATCCCTCCATTTAATGTTTGATCTACAAAATGATGATTCAGATCTAGCTGGACAATGGATGAAAAAAAATGGACAGATGGAAACAAAATGTTGAATACATTTTATTAATGTATTAATGAATAGCAGGATGGCTTGGATGCTGATGAAAGGTATTGTGATTCCAGACCAGCCGTGCCCTAAAATAAAAAAATTCAGATTTAATATTTTAGTACACTTGGCAAATTGTTCCGTTTGTAACAATTTTAACACAGAACAACAAAGCAACATGCTTTCTATTAACCCACATTGACAAATGTGCATACAGGTTGGCATCTGTGGATGCATCGGTTCAAGGAGATTATTTTTCAAGATTCAACTGAACTCTTGTAATTCAGCCACCAGTTTTACAATGTGACAGATTGGAGAATTAACTTTATCCACTACTACTGCACACATTATCATTGCATAGGAGCCAAAATAACAGCCACGCTCCGCATTTTTGTGGCATAAATAAATATGCATGCTTGTCAAATTGCTGCACTGATGCATGATATTTATATTTCATATGCCTAAACAAAGCCTAGGATGTCTATTATAGGCTTTGTTTAGGCATATCAAATATATGCATGTCAATTTAATAAAGAAATGTGGGAATATTCATTTGCATGTAGATTTGTAAACTCCTTAAGGCTTAAACCCATCATAATGTATCTTGATCCCACCCTTAGTCAATATCAAAAGCATAATCTAACCCTGAAACAGAAAATATTAAGGTTGTTTTAATGCATGTATCAACAAATCTATCACTCAACTATCTACACATTCAAAAGAGACCCTGATGGCCTCATCAGATGCCAATACAGGTTAGACGTTACTTAGATTGTTTGTAGTTTAAAATATTAAACCCTCATAGTACTGCAATGTATTTGACATGTGAGCTGTCTGCCTTTCTCACTTCCCAGCTAATAGTAATAACATTTATTCAAACAAAATCATCGTTTCCCCCCCCTTCCTCTTAGCCCTGGGGCTTTGCGTAGGGGCTTTCTGTCTGTTTGGAAGGCTGACAGCCTGAGCTGCTGTTGTGAGAGGCTTTGGCCTCAAATACCACGCTAAGGTTTCATTCAATCAGTCATTCTCCCTGTGTCTCAGCATGCTATGTATCGATGTTGGTTTGAAGGCTTTCTCCCACAGTGAGCCACTGAAGTTGATGTAGCCTTAGGGCAGAATAAGCAGCCATCCAGCTGTGGATTGATGGGGAAGAAAGACACATGCACATAAACACACACACACACACACACACACACAAGCAATCTGCAGGCCTGCTATTGATCCGATCATCTTATTGCTGACTCCAAATGTAGTGCACTCATGTCAAAAAGGCTGTGGAACGCCACTCGGCTACACAAGGTGCATTCAATCAAACTGACCAACGCTGGATTTAGAAAGTATAACATCACTTGAAACGCTGTAAGTAATGCTCTTAGTATCATCCGTTGGCACGGACGGTTTCTAGCTACATTGGGGCTATTCTTTTAACCAGAGTCCGACACAGTGCCCACTCTGTATAAAACAGACAGTGACTCATCACTTCCATCAATCTTCATTGCAAACAATGAGGGCAAAACGGCATCACTGATCTATTTTAACCACATATCAACTGGTCTAGCTTGGGTATAAACGCAAACACATTGAATCAGTGCACATCAATGCTACGCTGCTGTGTGCTCAGGAAATATTGGAGCCATAAAAATGCAACTGATGGCCCTGTGCTGCAGTGCACAGTCTGTAGAGACAGTTCAATCAGGAGAGACTTGTTTCAGAGTTTAACAATAATTTATTGCAATTCTATATATTTGAATAGTGCAAAGTCTTTGGTGATTGGACTCCAAATTAGGCTAAGCACGGGGGTAGTGATGCTGATATCTGCAAAGGCAGAATCCCCCCTGGAGTCCAGACACTGGTGGTGGTGTTGAAGAAGAGCGTTGCTGTAACCCGATGATGATGGTGATGAGCAGGACTGATGCTGACTGGAGGAGCCTGGGGTGGAGGAGGGTCGCATCGGTTTGACCTGAAATGACAACTGACAGCAGAAGAGAGGATAACCTATTTTAACATCCAGGACATGGTAAAACCTTACACCCCAACTCGTGCGCTCCGCTCGGCTTCTGCCAATCGGCTTGTAGCTCCGTCACTGCAACCTAAACACTCAACAAAGTCTCGACTGTTCTCTGTCCTGGCTCCTCGATGGTGGAATGAGCTCCCCATT
Organism: Cottus gobio; assembly: GCA_023566465.1. Lineage (NCBI taxonomy): Eukaryota > Metazoa > Chordata > Actinopteri > Perciformes > Cottidae > Cottus > Cottus gobio. The sequence goes on along the minus strand of CM042233.1, from coordinate 17,442,334 downwards.
GACATCAGAACAGCAGAAAATCTCTACATCTTCCGTCGCAAACTAAAAACATATCTTTTTCGACTATACCTTGAATAAAGAAAGTAGCACTTAGTAGCACTGAAATGGCTCTTACTGATAGCACTTTGTAGTTGAACTTTATTGATGAAATTGTACCTTCTTGATTCTTGTTTTGATTCTTGTTTGTAACCGTAGAATGCACTTATTGTAAGTCACTTTGGATAAAAGCGTCAGCTAAATGAAATGTAATGTAACATTTTGACAACGCTGTGATTGGCTTGGAAACTGCTCCGACTCTGATTGGTTCATTTAACATACACACCCCCAATTAGCTAATGGAGTTATCGCTGTGAGACTTGGAGACTGAGCTTATGAATGAACCGGAGAGTAAAGAGTGTCTTCCTTTAGGGCTGGGCGGTAAACCGTTTCAACCGGTATAGCGGTTTCAAATTTCCATGCAGTATGAATTTTTCATTTAGCCGTAACAACTGTTGTCGCTCTTCGGCAGGCAGCAAAATATATTGTTCACCACTGAGGGCGCAGCGGTCGGAGCTACTTGTGTTACGTACATTGTGATGGAGTCATGGTTATAACTTTATGACAACAATTAATAACCCACAACTAACGCTCTTTAACAGGGTAAAACACAACGACACAACAGTTTGTGACGCATAAACAATTTGTAACACTAATAATTGTACATTTAAGAAATTACTGTACAAGAAGAAACTCCGTTGCTACATTAAAAAACGTAAAAGAGCGATGCAGGAGGAACAAGAGAGACCAGAGATACACCAACACAACTTGTGCCCAGAGAGGAGCTGTGTCTGCTGGCTGGAGGTTTTTTGATTCTAAAAATCCAACGTAGATCAGAAAACAATTTATTGCAAAGTTTGTCGAGCCGCTGTTATTGCCTCTGTTGGCAACACTAGCAATTTACTCCATCACCTCAGCAGAAAGCATGTGTTGGAGTACAAAGAGTGTATGTGATCACGGTCCTCGGATTCAAGACAGACAACCAGTCATGGCAGTGCGAGTGAATCAGTGAAGCCACAGTGTCAGACATCGCTTCAAGAGGCATCTGATCGAGGCATCTGATCGAGGCATCTGATCGAGGCATCTGATCGAGGCAGTGCTTATGACTAAACAACCCGGTCTGGGGTTCCTTCTGTGTCCTTCTGTCTGGGTTCTCCGGCTTCCTCCCACAGTCCAAAGACATGCAGCTCAGGTTAATTGGATGTGAGTGTGAATGGTTGTCTGTCTATGTGCCCTGCAATAGACGGGTGACTTGTCCAGGGTGTACCCTGCCTTTGCCCAATGACAGCGCCCCACGACCCTAAAACAGGATAAGCTGTTTGGATAATGGATGGAATGGATGGATACCGTAAAACCGCCAGAATCTTAAAAAATACCGTGATATGAATTTTTGGCCATACCGCCCAGCCCTGTTTTCCTCACTGAACTTACACTTGAGCTCCAATTTGTTGAGACGTTTTAATCATCCTTGATTTAATATTTGTCATGTTGGACCCCCCTAGGAATGTTTTAAGCTTAGATGGTCAGTTTACCCAAATCGTAAAGAAAAACCTCCGTACTACCCCAACTTGTGTGTAGCATGTATCTTTTACTGAGTTTTCTTCTTTTGTTAAATGGAGGTGATTATTTTGTTTGTGCTGCTCAAAGCATTGAAAACATACAACTTTATACAAACAATGTCTGAGATATTCTAAATAATATACAAGAATCTGTCAACAGTTTTCATTTATTTCCCCAGTAGAAAGGCGAGTTACATACCTCAATGCATTAATAAGAAAACTCAGTTCTTTGTGATTTTGGCCAACCGCCTCTTGTTCTTGTATTTCTTGCACATTGAAAATATGATTTTTGTAATTACATTTTTTGATAACAATAAGGCTTTCTGCTAAAAAACAGCAACATGTCTAACTTTTCCTCATCCTGTTACATCCTGAACAGTCAAAGTTACTCATAGGGAAGCATGCACCACTGTGGGAAGTCATAAAGGCCAGTAGTTCATTATCAGACTAATGGACAAAGTAAATCCTATAACCTACTTAGAGAAGGGCTTTGTCTTTGTAAGCCCTGCTCTCTCCTGCACACGAGGACAGCACTAGGAACTCTCCATAATCTATTTAACCAACATGCTACTTTCTTCATCCTTCCCTAGTGTTATTTTTGACTTGGATGTCCATAGACAATAGTTTCATTTGCATGGGATTTTTTATGGCTCAGTGTAGTCAACTAATACATAACTTTGGCTTTATTAGACAGTCAAGTGTGCATGTGCACACACACACACATACATGAGCTCAAGTCTTAACACATACAAGGCAGCATCAATGACAGGGTGTAATGGATCCACCTCAGGTTGCCCCCAGCACACACATCTACATGAGTGGCAACAGGGCTGAGGAGGGTTGGGTGAAGAGACAATAAGGGAGAGTGAAAGCTGCAGACAGGAAGACGTATACGAACGTGTAAGTACTCCTCTTTCTATTATCCAGCTACAGCAGCCATTGTTATTGCACATGCTCTATTGGGGCAGGACGGTGTTTCATCCTGCAGTGTGAGTGTGTGGGTGTGTTGGGGTTTAAGTTTGCCCGATTATTTGGCAAGAGGTATATTTATAGTATCACTTTGATGATTTTGTACCCATAGCAGGGAGGTGATTAAAAATAGCAATGTGCTTCCTCTGAGGCAAAAGAGGCTGTATTAACTTTGATTGCTGCATCTGGATGTTTATTTTAGTAGGCAACTTTCAGTAATCAGTATGGAATTGGCTTAATTTTTCCTTTCTCCTAATGTCACAACAGCGTCCACTTCAAAAGTAAACTATTTGATAAAATGAAGGGCTTTCTTTCTCTCCTCTTTTTGTAATCCCTCTCGTCTCTTCTCCAACTGATCCTCTGTGGCTCTTGCTTTCATCCAGAGACTGTTAGTAGGGATCATCTCATGACATTACCTATGCAGGCAGGGTAATAGGACCCATGGATTGATCGTTCCTTTCCTCCAGGAGGAGTTTTGGCCTGAGTCTCATGTTACAAAGCTGACATCATCTGTAGTACCCCTAACTCCCACAAGCATACTTCATCCAACCCTCTAATCCTTCTCCTCCCGTGAGAAGAGATTTGCGTGAATGAAGGAGGTACTTTAAATGTCACATATCTCATACTGATATTGAAGGCATGTATAAAAAAGAAAACCAATTTTTTTTTCAGACCAAGTACAATAATCTACACTTGGGTACTTGCTGTTACTGAGTACCTACTGAATAATACTTAATTAATTAGCACTTAAATAACTATGACTTTTCCTCATACATTGCTGATTATTTGTTGTGATGTGAGGGGTGACTGTGGCTCAGTGGTTAGCAAGTCAGTCTTTCAATCAGAGGGTCGGTGGTTCAAACCCCGCCTCAGCCAGTCCATGTCGTTGTGTCCTTGAGCAAGACACTTAACCCTCATTGCTCACCGTTGCTGTGACTACGGTCTACTGTATATCATGTAAGTCGCTTTGGATAAAAGCGTCAGTGAAATGTAATATGAAGCTTCTAAATCTTTCTCTTAGAAGGTTTTAAAAATGGCATCCCTGATTTGAGCCAGGTGTGTGATTTATCAGTTATGAAACGAGGCTGTGAGTCATGACCAAACATGACAGAGTTGTTTTGTGTCATCCCCAAAAGGGCAGGAACAGAATGGTAGCTAATTTAAGCTCAGAGATCAAGAGCAACGATACATGCTCACAGATCACAAAAACAAACACTAAAAACTGAAGAGAAAAAAAACACAAAAAGCCTCCTGAATTATTTATGGTTCTTCATGAGCAAGTTTTACCTTCCCACTATCGCATCAAATGGAGTGTGACCGATGATGACAAAACACACTGTATATGGAGAGACAATGACACTCCCAAAGCAAGAACCGTGGAACTTCTTTCACTAGAGGCAGGTGTCTCTCTTTTGCTACAATGGAATGGATTAATAATACAAGGTCCTACAAACACTGATGATTTATTCCCATGGAGCCAACATGAACACTATTTTGGTTTAGTCACTGTCTGCTGTATGGCAGCCTGACGGCAGCAGGTTAGCCAGCTGCTGTCAACTTAGCTCCGTAGGAGTTGCTGCTAACCGACGGGCCGATGTCTCACTTCCTGTGTGGATTCCCAGTTAAATGTTTGATTTTAATTTAATTTATGAAAGTGACATTGTTAGTGTCTGTGTGCAAGGCAGACAGCAGCGGTACTGCTCTTTTTAAATTTGATTTAAAACATTTTTTTATAATTAAATATTTATTAAAATGTTTGAATATCTGTTCTTTTTATTCAATATACGTTGACAGCCCAGCTGTCAAATAGATGAGAAACTGCCCAATAGATGCAGATTTATTTAAAAATGACACATATCCACACACACACACACACACACACACACACACACACACACACACACACACACACACACACACACACACACACACACACACACACACACACACACACACACACACACACACACACACACACACACACACACACACACACACACACACACACACACACACACACACACACACACACCCCTCACAATGCTCTTCTTCTGTTCTGGCTCTAAGCACCATGGTAACATAAATTGATACCCTATAGCTGCCTGTTTAGGTTGGAATCCAACTTGGCTCCCTCAAAGCGTGCTTTTTTTAAAGTGCCCTTTGTTTTGTAAATGTGCAGCCTTTTGTGAAGTACCTGGTGCTAAAGGTACAACTGTAAACTATACACTGTATTGCCATTTTAGAGTAAGTTTGTGATACTTGAACCGAAATCAGATTTTACCCCTAACTAAGTCAAAAAAGAACAGATTTATGTGTGAGTGAGTGCATTCCCAGTAGTCCCCACTGCCACTTGTCCTGAGTGGTACAGATGAAGAGATGGGAGGGAGAAGATGGAGTTGAAGGAAATGGTTAAGGCCCCTTAATAATTGATTTCCACCAGCCAATATAAAAGTTCTTCATTCCACTTGAAATAATACATGAAACGTCTTCCACAGACACACCCGTGTCAGTTTTTAAAGGTTGCCTCTCTTCCACTGAGTTCTTTTTTAATTTTTATTGCGGTCCCATATTTCATCCAATCAAAATTTTTCACAGATTCCAAGCGTGGAGGGGTTGTCTCGACCGGTTTTCAAGGTCTACTTTGAAGAGGAACGCTGGGCTGCTGGGCTCAACCTGCAGCGCGCCAAGCGGAGGAGCACATTGACCTCTCGGTTAGTAGGCAGCATGGACTCGTGTCATTAAAGCAGCACATTTCCTCACACACTCTGAATCCTGTTTTTGCAAACAAGTTATGTTTCGAATCCACGAGTGCTGTTTTTACGCCTCGTGGACGTGCAGACTCACCTCTGTAGCCTGCTGCACTCAGCGTCTCCTCATCCCTCTTTGTGTGCAGGTGTAAACCTCCTCAAAGTCACGTTTGTTTGACGTCTCTCTCCCGGTTTATCTCTGAGCAATATGCACTATGTGCAATATGCACTATGTGCACAATATGCATCCCTCCAGCAGTCACTGGCTGCAAGCTCCCGCAGATAACACTCTGACACAAGCAAACGGCAGCGAGGGCTCTGACTTTGCACGTCCATATTAGGACTCAGGATGGACTCTGTTCCCTGCTGAGAACGACATAGCTCTGCAACACGTGCCTTTGGGTTTAAATGAAGGCATTTCTATGCTTTTATTCTACACTCTTGTGATTTGTTATTGAATAAAATGCATTTAAAGGGGTTAAAAAAAGAACAAATATAGAAATCTACCCAACAAGTAGATATTCAAGTGTAGCATTAAAACAGAAGAGTTTTTTTTGAGATCTATCTCACAGCTGTTTTTGTGTATCTTTGACTGGGCATATGTCTGTGGCTTTGATTCATATTGCTGCTGCTATATCTGTCTCTGTTGGTAGTTTGCTCTGTAGTTTCTGTACCTTGCATATTTTACAAACCAGGCCTTTCAGTTGGCCTCTTCACACCAGCCTTGACAGGTGTTGTCTGCGTCTACTCACCTCTCTCCAGACGACTGCACAAAGCACACACAAGCGCACATACATCACACGCACAGCATGTGCACAAATGTCGTGACGAAGGCAGATTTGGTTATTTTTCCTGGTATAGTATGCTTTCACTGCCAGAGCTGAGCTACTTTTATAGATTCAACTTGACAAGTTGAGCAATTATTTATTTTTTCATACTCAAAATGACATGAGAAAAAAGACTCCATGGTAAAATCAATTATGCTGAGTCGTAATGGCCTCTCCCGTATCGGCTGACATCTCCATTTATGTATAATTGGTTCATGATAGCGGTCTCTTTGCCCAGCGAGGCAGCCTTATGAAGTGCATCTCTCAACACAATTTACAGCAACACATATGTGCATTTTAATCCCAGATACATCTCTTGTGCTTTATGATCACACTAGAAAATATATGTGTCATCTATACGAGAGCTTATCTATATGATGTTGGATAGTGGCTGATATATAGATGTATCTGAACATGTCTACCATTCAGGGTCGGTTTTCCATGTAAGCACAAGGCCAGTGAAGTATTAGGCGGGTCTCTCCTTCCATCTCTGTCTCAGCACATGTTTTAAGGCTAGTTTCCATCGCTGTGGCCTCATTTCTATTGCCTTATCTCTTCTGGTGAAATGAGAAAATGTGAAAGTGGGAATTGACTATTACAGAACACTGAAATAATTAAAACAGAAGTTCCTTGGGGTTTCACAAAGCGAAGACTTTGTTACTCCATATAGGTGTCAGTTTCAGGAAAGAAGTGTTGAGGGCGACCGACTGTGAGAGAGGTCCTTGTCCTACACGTTTCTGGGTCTCCAGCCGCTACTACTTAAGCCTTCACACCTCAGGCCAACCTGATTAGGCCACCTCTGCCTTGTTTTCATCCACTTCCTCTTTATTAGCTAATTGGCTTAGCTCTCTCAGGGGGCCATAGACACACCGGATCAGCAGACCAACCTGTGCTCTGTCTATCTCTGCCTCGTTTTCTACCCGACCCTCTTCTCTCTTTTTCTCTGCCTCATTTAACTGTCTCAAAATCTCTTTTTCCTTTTCTTCAACGTATCTGCTTCACTTACAGCAAATGGCTGAAATGCATTAAAGAATCCAAAAGGTGGTTCTTTATTGATAATCTTATCAGTTATTTTGCATCACTAAATAATAGCTTTTTTATATATTACTTAAATTCTAAATTCAGAACAGGACTATAATTATGTATATGTTTAATATAACTGAATATTGGGTCCAGAGCCGCAACATTAATGTTTACAATACCAAACTCACTATATGAACCACAAAAAACTGGATCGGGTATCAGTCCTGTGTTCTCCTCCCTCTGCTGATGTGTTGCACTGCCTACAGTGCTGCTGGTTGAGTGAGGAGGAGCTGCTTTGTCTCAGCCAGCAAAGCAGTTTACAAGAGAAAATTATGAAACCATTACATTCACACATTCACAATTGATGTTACTGACTGACACGCTTCACAATGGCAGCTATTTCTTTACTTAATTATCATGAATACCTTTAATTTCCCATCATCCATTGTGTCCTTTTCCGATAGCCTAGGAGCTGTGTTATGACACTACAATGTGTTATTCGCTTTGTGCTTGTGTTAGCGACGAGTCTGCAACAAAGCAGATTGAGATATTGCTTTTCGACATGTTTACATGTTACACCTATTCAAACAGGTTTTGTTGCACTTAAAAAAAAAAGTGTAAGAAGTGTATTTGTGTCTGGGTCTGGGCTTATCTTTGCGTGGTCTTCAGGTCAACTGGTACACTTCACTGTTTCCACTGCAGCCGCTCTGCTTTGCTATTCACGTGTGTGTGAACAAAGTACAGATTAAAAGAACAGATAATGTTGGAGTTTATCAAAACTCCAGTCTTAAATAGTTTTGTGCTGGTGCCCGTTTAATACCTAGACACATGCATGCATGCACACATGTGCATTAAATTCACTCTACTTAAAGTAAATTAATTATTCATGTTGTTTTCCGCGTTTAGAGATGGATCTCCTTTTAGTCCATGTCCCTTGGGGAAAAACGTACAAATGCCCACTCTTAATGAAGGGAAAGTTTCACTACTACTTAGCTGATACTGGTTGTTGAGTCATAAAAATAGGCCGCATCATCCCTGACTTATCACTGGCAATATAAACATAATAACTCCACCGGGATGCTGTATTACACTGTAATTGACCCTTCCTCATTTGCAAATTGAGCCCATAATTTCCAGCTCATGTGTGGCAAGTCTTTAGATAGCGAATGAAAATATGGGACGAGCTTGACGTTATCGGTATTAGGACTGTCAGCATTGGCCAAAAAAACAGGCTTTCTATTTAATATCAATTTTTCCCCCATATGTCGTAGCTGAATATGACGTGCGCGTCGGATTGAGCTGATCTTTTGTTGGACGCCCAGTTTATATTTATTCAGTCTTTATTCAGTCGGTTCATTGTCGGTCGTATGAAAAGCATGGCTGATTGAAATGAAGAGTTATCGAATACCTGTTCATTTCACTTCAAAACATAAGTTGATACTGTGGCAGCTGGCACGTAGCAGAAGGTTTTCTACTTGCTGTTTCCAGTAAATAACAATACACATGTGTTTTCTGTTCTTAAAAGTTTAACAAAGTCGAAAGATAGCAAGTGCTATGTGCCTTCTGTCATTCAACGTAGAGGCCTGTGAACTCTACATTACATTACATTTCATTTAGCTGACGCTTTTATCCAAAGCGACTTACATGATATACAGTAGACCCAGCAACAGTGAGGTTAACAGACTTGCTAACCACTGAGCCACAGTCGCCCCAACTCTAAAACACACATTAAATGTTGTGGAAGATTGTTGCTCCTCCACCACAAGCATAACACAAGAGCAACCAGACAAACCTGTTTCTCTTTTGTTCTCATTTAAAGGTAATGTTTTTAGTCAAATTTTGGAAGGTTTTGGCCACGCTGAAATAAACTATAGTCAAAGTCAATTTAAGCCTGTGTGATATTTGTCACTTATTGTTTGAAGCTTTGCTTATTAGAACTAATTTGTCTTTATAAAGCTGCACCTACAGGAGAGATTACGATAAAAGGCATTTTGTGTTCTCCTCCAGAGCGCGAAAACAAGTTCATGGCTGCAAGACATGCAAACACAAAGTCACACATTCAAACCCCATGTACTGTAGATATATATGAAATTGTATGCAAGGATGAAACAATTAAGTCTTTTCAAAGTTAGACCATTTTTATTTATACAATGTTGCCAAATGATCAAGGCCTGTACCGAATACATTTTTTTATTTTTTATTTTAAAGCTTCTATAAAGGCTTTTGAATGAAGCCTTGAATGTCTTGGTATATCCCTTAGCAACTGTGCTGTAAAATTGGGTTTAAATGGAATGAAACAAGAAGCTGTGCAGCATTTTAATGTTGCATTTGAATGTTAACGTTATTATCGAAGCTTTAAACCATTCAATAAAGCCTTAACATGTAAACAAATCTGCCATGGTGAAATGTATGTAGAAAAGCATTTTTTTAAGTAAGCAAAACATAATGGTATACAGCTTAACAAAGGCTATCTATGGGACAGTATTTATGTATTTCATGTTTTGATAGTCTGATACGATGCAGTTTTCAATTACTACAATTCATGTTTCTTGTTCTTAAAAACAGCAGCTTCTTTGTGGCGTGGGAAGAAAACAATATATGGTATCACTGAGGAAGACCAACTATACATATGGGTATTATTTGCAGTGCCGGGCTTCCCACAGTCGGGCGCCACCAGGGCCCTTGAGGGAACCATACGGGACTGATTAGCATAATGTTGAAATGTATATTAATGACTTCTTTGATAAAAGGCTTCACTGTCCCACTGGCTTAGCAGCTACAGCATATATAACAGTTTGCATAAGTAGACCTTTCATTTTGTGGTTATATGCTGACATTGGTCAGAATACAATCATCCTTGTCTTTGGTTGAACCAAATGTGTATGAACCAAATAAGCATAAAACCTTTATATCACTGACATGTATTTTATAAATTACAGTATTCCTCATAAGTAACTTTCTCAGCATAGAAAGTGTGTAGAGTAGTATATTTACTGATATTTTTAAGAGTACAGGCTTTATGACTTTGTGATTGCACAAATATTCCAAAATTGCATCACACAAAATCCCATGAGTCAAATGAGCCAAATCACTCTACAGTATGCCATCATATTTTATTCATACATGAGCTTTTCTCCTGGTTCTAATATTTTATCCAACTTGTGTGTTGTATATTGCTTGAGTTTAGTTGGAAATGGTCCTCATGTCATCCCTGGTGGGATGTGTGATGATGGCTTGGGTAACCATTGGCTGCATTGAGGGAATCCCATTGATTCAGAGATGAGATTAGAGAAGGATTGTGGTTCTCATGACAAAGTGTGACAAAGTGGTTTGAGGGAGGAGCAAAAAGAGAGATTATGCTTTCATTGTAACATGTTTTTTTTGGGACCATTTTGAGTTTGTTAGTGCAAGATACATGTTCTAAAATGACAGCATTGGCTACCCACATACTATCAAGGAGAAATGAGGAAGCCTGTCTGTAACCAAGGCACGGTGTAGTCCGGAACGAACCAGGCTGTCACACAGGAAGATCAGATTCAATATGCTTTATTGTGCTCTCTTTTCTCTCGTGCAGCTACTCGGGCTCGGCTTCCGCTCTCATCCGGCGCTCCCGAATGACGTCACTGCCGGGGTTTAAATACACACACACATTAGTAGCCTCAGGTGTGGCTCATTCGCCCCTATTCCCCACACCTGTTCCCTGAGCCGCCCCTCTCTCTTCCTCCCGTGCAGCCGCCCTAACCACGCCCCTGCCCCACACTGTCCAACTACGCCTACACCCCATCCACTGCTGTTTTCTCCCAAACCTCGCACTTGAAACAGTCGAATCAAACAGTTGAATCACAAGGATACTGCTTTTATATGTGGGAACATGTAGTGTCCTTGCACTTATATTCACATTGTGTAGATACTGCATCCACAAAGACGATATACACTCGTCACTCGTGATGTACCTGCTATATTTATTGTAATATACTGTATTATGCTCTGTTTAAATCTAGAACCTTTTTTCTAACACATGTTGAGTAAAAGCAAATTAAATGAATGATACCCACACTCATAGTGAGCGAATCCGGTCCACTTTATGTTAAAAGACAGTTGCATTGCCTGTCTTTCATACACATTTTGCATATGTACTGCACCTCTAATGTGTGGCTGTTGGCTGTGTTTGATGTTTGCTTTGCAGTATTATGTGCAGTATATTAATGCTTTTGATCAAGAAAGGCTGCCAAGATGTATCTGTCACAACAGATCTACACTGACTACTTCTACTTTATACAGACACCAAACAAGAGGAAACTATTTAAACAAAACTTGATATTGGCAGATACTCAGTATTCCAATAGTTCCAATGGAACCTCGGGGTGGGAATCTCTAGGCACCTCACAATTTGATTGAGGGCTACGGTTCAATTAATACATGTTTATCTGATTCTCAATGACTGAGTAGGGGTGCAAATCATTGTCAAAAAAAGTTGCAATCTACTTTGGGATTCACTTCACCCTCTCTGAGTTGGGCAGAAGAAGAAGCAAAGTGCTTCCAATACGTTAGCTTTAAGCTAGGTGGTACCAGTCAGATTGTATCCATATTTGGCTGCTCAAGCTCAGCCGCCCTCACCAAAACTGTGCTGGTATTTATTGTAGCTTAGAAAGTAAACAAGACGCACATGCACGTACATGCTGCATTCAGGGGCAGCTGTAAGGAATGGACAGCCCGATGTTACCGACTTGTTCCAGGCAATCATAATGTTGAGAATTGAGTTTAAAATGTCAGATTGAGTTTTCTGCATCAAGTCATAGAGAGAACTACAATGTATATAAGAATCAATTCAGGCATGCACTCGTTTCTGGTGTGTAACACAGTGACACAGTTTAGTAAAGCTAATAAGGTAATTTAATACGTTGAGACTGCTCGTATTTTGTTCCCTCAGAGTTCTAATTTATAAGGTCTCTGTTTAATTGACAGACAATCTAAGACAAAGCTAATGTTGTGAGGTGGTGAACTGAAAACCAGGAGGAACGTAGAGTTCAAAGAGATGGATAGAGAGAAAGAGATGCCAGGAGTAAAGCAAGAGAGCTCACTGGGAGAAAGTGTCAAGAGAGCTCTGGGATTCCCTCGTTCGGAGAGACGCTGATCATAGAGTGCGTGGCTGTTGTGGGATCAAAGGCTTTGTCAGTCAAAGCCCCTTGACTCTGTCTCCGCAGAGCCAACTACAGGTACTAAAGGAGGCATGGACGTGGAATAATTCATGACCAGGGAGGCTACCCTCAAATGCTCTCTCTGCCCAGAATGAGACTGCATCTGGGGTCACGGGTCTCAGAGCCTCCCCTTATCAGCCCCCAGGCATGGAGTTGAGAACAGCTGCTGGGTTTGGCTTCTGTTCCTCTCCTGTATTATCTGTTTTAACACACATCAAGCACAGTCTTGTGTTTGGCACAAACACAGTCATGCTGTGAAGTGTTTGTGTGCGGTATAAATGGCGTGTTTTGCATGTATATGGGTGGGCAGGTGGGTGGATGCTTGGCATGAGATGCATTGTTTTTCTATCCGTGTGTGTGCGAGAGAGATATTTTTAGATTTTCTACTAATGCTTTAGTGAACCAAACAGTTAATCCCATTCTACTGATAGATCCAAGTTTCAAACAACATATGGTTTGGGCTCGCTGGAAGCGTATATGAATACTATTGAGTCATCTTCTGGCAGTTCTGTTGCACAAGGCTGATTAGAAACACAATCAGCCAGGATTTACGTGAACTGAATTTACATTTACTGGAATTTGAAATGATTCATATTATCATACTATTTTCTTTTTGTACTGTGCTGAAATACTTTTTTCCCATTCATATTTAATGACAACTTGAGGAATTCAACTATGCCTTATCTTTCTGTTAATGCCAGTGTCTGCCGACAGCAGAATCTAACTCATATAATCAAGGTCAAATAATTATTTGTGGAATCAAATGGCAGCTTTTTCCAAAAGAAGAGAACGACACCTTGTACAATATGTTTATATGGTGAGCTCAGTGTGCCATATTCCAGTGAAGTCTTCTGCTTATTTAATCCATAAAAGGTTGATTTGGATCCTTAGCCAAGCAGTCTCTGGAATATTGTGTATTTTGAGTCCACTAACTGTCGACTTCTTCCCCCACTCCACCTTCCTCGCGTCCTCCCTGCTTATACAAACAAGGACAAATGAAAATAATAGTAACGCTAATAAAATATCCTATTTATAACCCATGTTTACTTTACAGGCCACTGATGACACTTACCAGTACAGCGTTTTACATACGCAAAGGAAAATAAACAGCCATGTTTCTCATTCACTGGGGCCGTACACAAAGGTAGAAAGGGTGACTGTGGATCATTACATTTCATTTAGCTGGCGCTTTTCCAAAGCGACTTACAATAAGTGCATTCCACCGTGAGTACAAACAAGAATCAGAAGAAGAATCAAGAAGGTACAATTTCATCAATAAAGTTCAACTACAAAGTGCTATCAGTAAGAGCCATTCCAGTGCTACTAAAGTGCTACTTCCTTTATTCAAGGTATAGTCGGAAAAGATGTGTTTTTAGTTTCCGACGGAAGATGTAGAGACTTTCTGCTGTTCTGATGTCAATGGGGAGCTCATTCCACCATCGAGGAGCCAGGACAGAGAACAGTCGAGACTTTGTTGAGTGTTTAGCTCGCAGTGACGGAGCTACAAGCCGATTGGCAGAAGCCGAGCGGAGCGCACGAGTTGGGGTGTAAGGTTTTACCATGTCCTGGATGTAGACTGGACCAGATCTGTTCGTAGCACGGTACGCCAGTACCAATGTTTTGAAGCGGATGCGGGCGGCCACCGGTAACCAGTGAAGGTCGCGGAGGAGCGGAGTAGTGTGGGTGAATTTCGGGAGGTTAAAGACCAGTCGAGCTGCTGCATTCTGGATGAGCTGCAAAGGTCGGATGGCACCAGCAGGTAGACCCGCCAGGAGGGAGTTACAGTAGTCTAGACGTGAGATGACCAGAGCCTGGACGAGAACCTGTGCCGCCTTCTGGGTGAGAAGTGGACGTATTCTCCTGATGTTGTGCAGCATGAATCTACAGGAACGAGTTGTTGCGGTAATGTTGGCAGTCAGGGAGAGTTGACTGTCAAGGGTCACACCGAGGTTCCTGGCAGTCGGGGTCGGGGCCAAGACTGAGTTGTTGAAAGTAATCGTCAGGTCGTGAGTGGGGGAGACTTTTCCTGGAAGGAAAAGTAATTCCGTCTTGTCAGGGTTAATCTTCAGGTGGTGTGCGGACATCCATTGTGAAATGTCAGTCAGACAGGCAGAGATTCGTGCTGCTACCTGTGTTTCCGATTGGGGAAACGAGAGGATCAGTTGGGTGTCATCAGCATAGCTATGGTAGGAAAAGCCATGTGAGCGAATGACGGCGCCAAGAGAGTTGGTGTACAGAGAGAAGAGGAGAGGACTGTTAAGTTCAAACCTCGGGAGAGCGCGTGAAGAGAGAGTCCAGGATATCGTTACTTATAATAAAAAGTATTTAATAAAAAGGATGATGATCAGAATATAGTTCCCGGCCGGGGGTGTCTCGCTTCAAGCAGTCCACAGGCCACTCTCAGCCATGCTGTAAGCAGTTAGCTGTCTGTGCTCTCCACGAGAAGGAACATTTCACCCCGTACAAATGTCCGCACGAGTTGTTAAATACTCTCATTCGCTGAGCTTAAGGCCTCTCCATTGGTTAGTTTCCCAGCATGCAAGATAACATAGCATGCTAATGGTTAAACCCTTCTCAGGGGCGGAGTCCTACTCAGGTAAACAGTCCTACTTCCTGCTAGCTTTGTTACTTCCGGTATTTCCGCCATCCTGTGCTTTACGACCTATCACCACGTGTCTATGCCCTCCATCTTTAATTTATTCCATTCACACCTACGATTTTACAGTAACATAAATCCCAGTGTCTTTCTACTATGCTACAATACACATCTTCATAATCTTAATTAATATTCCTATTAATTATTATCCTTCATAAGTATTGTAATTTAAACATAGACATTCTTTATATTCTTGTGCAAGTTAAAATAACTATTACAACTCAACAGGACCCAGGATCGAGCCTTGAGGGACCCCAGTAGTGAGAGGACAAGGTTCAGACACAGATCCTCTCCAGGTTACCCGGTAGGTGTGATCACTGAGGTAGGATGAGAGGAGGGAGAGCGCAGTGCCTGAGATACCCAGGTCCTGGAGGGAGGAGATGAGGATCTGGTGGTTCACTGTGTCAAAGGCAGCAGAAAGGTCCAGAAGGATAAGGACAGAGGAGAGAGAGGCTTCTCTCGCAGTGTGAAGCTGCTCTGAGACAGCAAGGAGGGCAGTCTCTGTTGAGTGGCCTGCCTTGAATCCAGACTGGTGAGGGTCCAGAAGGTTGTTCTGGTGGAGGAAGGAGGAGACTTGATTGAAGATAGCTCGCTCCAGGGTTTTGGAAAGAAAGGGAAGGAGTGAGACAGTTCTGTAGTTGTTGACTTCTGACGGGTTGAGAGTGGGTTTCTTCAGGAGAGGGTTAACTCTAGCCTCCTTCAGAGAGTTAGGGAAACAACCAGTAGAGAGGGAGGTGTTAATAAGATGGGTGAGAAAGGGAAGAAGGTCAGGAGCAATAGACTGGAGGATGTGAGATGGGATGGGGTCAAGGGGGCAGGTGGTTAGGCGGGCAGAGGTTACCAAGGTAAGGACTTGATTGGGAGACAGAGGGGTGAAAGAGGAAAGAGAAGGGGAAGAGGATAATGTTAATGGAGATGTAGTTATGGGAGGGGGATCAGTGAATGAGGAGCATATGTCATCTATCTTTTTTGTAAAGTAGTCGACAAAGTGGTTCGGTAGAAGGGTGGAGGGAGGAGGAGGACAGGGGGGGTCAAGGAGGTTGGAAAAAATTTAGAAGAGCTTTTTGGGGTTTTATGCCTACGGTGTATGCATGTATGTGTCAATGTTATATACTCCTGATGGACAGGTGGAACCTTAGCCCCTCCCTTCAGTTTATGAATGGGTGTGAATGGGTGAATGATGACAAGTAGTTTGAAAGCACTTTGAGGGGTCGGAAGACTACAAAAGTCCATTTCCCATTTACATATGCAATCATTACACAGTGATGTTATCTCTCCAAATTGAACTCAATTTGTGATATCTCTCTTTATTTTTGTACAGTGTGGATAATCTGATTGTGAACATTGCACATTCTCCAGTCAATATATTGCTTATTCCATTCTCTTTAAACACTGTATAGCACATGTATACAATTTTTTTTTCTATTTATAATTCTGCACTTTGCATAATACAAATTCTTTGTATGTGAAAACATATATAGCAATTCACCTGATTCTGATATAATACTGACCATTTCCAATGTGTATTTTGCAGTAGCGGTCTGTGCATTTTCTACCTGGGCCTTCAGTGCCGTCTGATACCGTATACATAAATACGCGCATGACGGGATGCTACGTCATTAATGGAAAATGCATGTAGTCCACATCAACAAGAACCAGTCACATTTCCCCCTGCCTCTCCAACCACCTCCACTGCGCTAGCTGCGCGCGCAGAGCTAGCTCAGCTAGTGCAATTACGACTGCAGATGTAAAAACACAAAGAGCAGTTCACTCAACAGATGCTGTTCAATTAATAGAAAGTCCATCCTCCTCTCTTTGTGAAAAACTATAAAATTATAAAATTATTATAAATAGCTATAACTTTGTGATTCTGTTTAGGCCAGCAGAGAAGGCTTAGCTGGCCCTGACAGCCCACCACTGGTATTTTGTCACTGATGTCTGTCACATTTGGGGTAGTGCTGTGGTTCCTTGTTTATCTACTAATTGGATTTTATTATCATAAAAAATGATGTTCAACCTGCCACATGCAGAATGGTTATTCAGTAAATTACAGTGGTTTAAAGAATATTTGTTGAGCCTAAATCCATTGCTCGGGATGATGCTTAATACTAAAGTCATTGTTTTCAGTTTGTATTTGATTGTTGCCTTGTTAGAACTTGCTTGGTAACAACATGTTATAGGAATGTTACATTGTGAAGAGCAGCTTGCTTCTCCGTTTAATTTCTCATCTCTGTGCTAACTTTGAGCTTGAGAAGGAAGCGTAGCTCGTAGCACTTTGTGTGTGCACCCACTTGTACCAATGATTAGGGAAAGTTAGTTATTTTTTTGGGGGGGGGGGGTTGTGATGTGGCATTGCATTAAGATCTCTCAACCAAATCCAAGTAGCCCCTGTCTTGCCCAAATCGCTTTGGAAGGCATAGCAAGAAAGAGGGTTGTTGTTTTCCTCACTAATTTATTTTTGCCTTCCTATTAGCTGACAAAGCAAAGGGAACGAGAGGGGTGCAGAGATTATGTTGAGGGAAGCTCGGATTGGTGGTGAACAAGTGGTACATTGGACAAACTCTTTCAGTCCTAGCCTTCACTTCTCTTTCTGCTCTGCTTCCTTGCAATAACTAAACACTTGTTTCAGCAAAACCAGACCTCTCTGAAAGCAATGCATATTCTAAATGTGAATATGTATTTGAATAATACACAACCCCATGTCCACTGAATGCACTGTATAACCAGTTTGCACATACAAAGAATTTGGCTTGTTGATTGGTGCATGGCAATACACATAGTGTGATCTAAAATGAAATATAGATGATCTAAAAGCTTGAACTTGTGTTTCTTCCTTATTTTATCAATATTCACATTTTTGCCAATTTTGACCAATATAATAATTGATGAATAAAACCATGATGTGTCTTTTCTTGCGTCTGATAAGAGAAAGGTTTTCTCTTGCTGTTTAACAGACTTAATGAACTGCATTGTACACTGAAAATGTAATCATTGGATGTAAACAGGATGGGTAGAGGGATGAGGATATGAGTGAAATATAATAATTCATCATAATAATGATGCAACATCAATTTAGGACTTACTAAATAAGTAAAATAATAATGACCCTGTGAACTACAACACCTCTCTATTGCCTAACCTTGTCATCTGTTGGTGAGGGATTATAGGATTATGCTGTGATTTGTATTGCAGCACAGGGGCACCTGTCATCTCTCTATGTACTTTCATCGTAGTCTTGACAGAAAAGTCCCTTGTCAACTCATTAGAATATCTCTTACTCTCTGCTACTGTTTTTAATAAATAAATGAAAGGGCACGGAAACTGAAAAAAATGGGTCATGTTGAATGTGCTATGCAGAGTTTGGGAAGGGAAAGACGGAGCAAAGTGAAAGAATGGGGAAGGAGAGAGGGCACTAAACTTGAGGCAATAATTAAGTGGATTATGGAGGGTGCCCTCGAGGGTACATCTGAATCAGCACTTTGCATTTTGATGGAATGTGAGACAGCATGGAAGCCACTTTTATTAATGAGTTTATTTATGTGCGGGTGGATGGCATTCGCCCTGACTCGCGACACGCTTGGCCGGACTCTCCCTCATACTTGCAAATTGCTGGCAGGGGGCAAACAAAGGGGACTCGAGGTCGCATCTACTCAGTGTACTACAAGCTGTGGAGACCAACCATGTAATGATCGACTTATTTACATAATGTCCCTTCAATGCGCGCAATCGTATGCATTTGTATGGGTTCATTACAGTTCGACCAATATAGCTTTTTGGAGGCCATACAGACACATTTGGGGATTTGAGCGGCTGATAGTTTGGATTACAAACCCATGTAAAATTAGTTTTCAAGGCGAGACACGTTTTTGAGCAAACTGCTTTGAACATTGTCTCCTTAAAATCAGGAAAACGTAACTTTAGGTTAAGGGTTCATCGTTGACAACCAGTGTTGTATTTAACTACACCATTATTATTATTGTGCGTAGTTGAAAATTGTTCCTAGACGGCCATTCTCTGACTTCTCTTTAAAAGGGTTTCCTAAATGTCATATCAAATAGGGATTTAATGAAGGTTCAAGAGTACTTTTCTTTCTCACCTTGTTCTACTTTGATGGGTTTGGTTGCCTCTTAATAAAGACTGTGTCTGAGTAGCCAGCAAGCCTCCCCAGAGAGATGTATTTACAGCAACGTTTATGAGGGCACCTGTCTTAAAGATTTAAGACTGAGCTTTTAAGGCTGTTTGCAACATAAGCACATGTATTGAGTTGGAGATCATCGAGTGCTATAGATTGTGCATTATGGCCTTTCCAACTTTCTGTCTCCCTTCTCTTTCTTTTTCGCATCTTGTGAGATATGTTAGATAGATGATCTCTTCTTTTCATTCACTCATCAGTTATAAAATATGGTAGTTTTGAGTGATTGGTGCTGCGGTTGGCCTGAGTGGTGTGCTCTTGCTCACATGGACACATATGGCCACAAACACACATCAATCCCTCCATCCTCGTATGTGATTGTGTGAAATGGTTTAACACGGTTGAGCATGAAATGACCAACACCATGGGAGAAAACCTGCAAAGGATTTGACATCTGATTGGCCTGTGGCTCACGAAATGAATATTCATGGTACACTGACAACAAACACATCCCAACAAACAAACGTGATTTCAGGAACACTACCCTTCTGTGACAGTGCTGTGGGTCAGGGCGCCGTGATTACATTGCAAAAAGTTGAAGTTGAAATGCTCTGATTTCCAATTTAGTGGAGTGTTGTGCGATTATGTGGTGGTTCTGCTTTCATTTTGTGAACTTGTTGTCATGGATTGGTTGAGAGGCTTGGAAGTGTTAATGTCAGAGAGAATTTGGTCTGCATTTTAAAGTATTACTTTAAAGTATATTATATATACAATATTTGTTTTTGGGAGTCAACTGCCCTTAATTTAAAGTCCTAAATCATGTATGATCAATGTCCTCTTCCTGCAGTAATGTTTGGAAGAAGCGAAGAACTGGCTTGAGGACTTCACAGAGCAGGAGATGTCAACATTGCGCTCTCTCTGAGCGGCTAACAGTGAAATATGTCAGTGAATCTTTTTGATTCTTTCCAGGGAGTAATTATCGGGCCATGTAGGACTGAAGTGTTTAGTCTAATGATCAGAGGAGAGCATGAATCTGTTTCCTGTTCAGTTATCAGCATCGCAGCTTGGTCCATGGTTTGATCCACTATGGTTGAAGCAGCACACAAGATTTGTGCATTAATCCACAGCATGGTTAAGTCCTAGATCTTTCCTTTTGTTAGCCTTTCACTAAATCACATCTCTTTAGTTTTTGACACTGTGCCTGAGAGGTTTTGTTTTACATCTTTTTCTTTGGACAATAGAGCTAAATCAACATCCTTGACACTGGTTATTATGAGCTTCACAAATATATATTTATAGACAGTAAATCTTAAAAATAACCAGTGATATTTCATTTAATATGACTTAATATCTTACCTAAACTATTAAAACAAGAGCAGAAATGATTGAAAACAAATGGAACTGGTGCCTACAATTCTAGAATGAATATGGGAAAATATATATGATATGGGCTATATATGTGAGTAATATATGAGTAAACAGTTTATTTTACTCTTGTAAAATGGAGTAAATAAAGTTGTCTTTAGTTGCCTACAGCTCAGGCTAGTGTGTATAAGCATTACTGAGCTTTTTTTCTATCAAAGTTGAGTGCAGGCATGCCATCACAAAAAATGTTCATTTTTAACCGAGACATATTGCCAGAGCTAATGGGTTTCCTTTAGCCTTGTTATGATGGGTCTACATGTGAAGAAGCAGATAGTCAAAATGTAAAAAGTCAATGGTGGTGATCATTCGTTTTCATCATTCGAGTGTGTGGAACAACCTTGTTCCCTTCTCGCCACTTACAAATTTGCAAACCGCTAGACTCCACAATCTTTTTTTTGCCAATCACTTAGAATTTCAGTCTGCAAAACTAGCACACTTCAAAATGCGGCTGAGAACCGCAACCCCAAAAACAGCCGTAACGCGGCTGAGAGCTCACTTGCCTTGTTGTTGAGACTAACATTGCAGCGAAGAACAAGTGCAACAACACAGGTACTTATACCCAGCTGACAAATTAAAGTGGCTCTCTTAACGAGCGGATCAGGAACAGGTGAGCACATGTAATCAGGTGAAGGAACATAACAGGACACAGGTGAGGAGCTCAAAAGAAAATAAAAACACATGTGAACCAAACAAGTCCCTAACCATGTCTCTTTTGGCCACCAGGGACCGCCAATGTTCCAAATTGTCCCAGAGTCTGTCGCCGACCGTGACATAAAGTGAGCTAATACAATATTTAGGTGAACTTTTAACAACAACTTATCATTTTAACTTCACTAGCTGTATCACTGGGTGTTTTCTTTTGAAATGAGGTTAAACCCTAGAACACTAACGTCGGGTGATTTTCACCCGAGCGATTATATTTACGTTATTTTCTGAGTTGTGTGGGTCCTTGTGTAGTTTCCTGCTTCTCACTGACGTTACTGAAAGTGGGCGTGTCTCTCTGCTCCGATCCCTGTTTTTTTCAACAGGCAGGTGTTCGGGTGATTTTCACCCGACGTTAGTGTTAGAGGGTTAAAAGAATTGCGGATGGGTTTTTACATTGACATGTGACTTTTCCTTCGCAGAACAAGGCTCACATGTCCCAGGAACATGTGGACCAAATAACAACTTCATAGCTCCATTATTTATGTTTTTAATCATGTTTTATTGACGATTTCCTCATTTTTCACCCGATTTTGAGCCTTTTTTCCCCACCATGATATCTGTTTTTCATTTTATGAGAAATTATATAGGTTAAAATAATAGAAGAGGACTTCAATTTACCTTGTATAGTTTTATTTTAACATATTTTGATCAGAAGTATTTTTTATCAGGTATTTTATGTCGGGTGAAAATCACCCGACGTTAGTGTTAGTGTGACTATTTTTAACGTTAGTGTTCTAGGGTTAATTATGTTCACATACGCATGGTGGCAAGACCAGCCATATGCTATATGTCATTTTTGTCAAAAGCGGTGATTATTTTTTCTCTGTTTGTCTGGGAGGAAGATAACCTTTACATTTATTGGCCATGGGCCCCTCTGCCTCTGGCGTCCTCCCTGGCTTTAATTAAAGCTGTAATTGTGCAGACGGCTCTTCTCTCATTATATCTAATCTTTTCATTGAACCTGCTTGCTGTCCCCTGTTCAATTATCTGAACTCACTGTTGTGGAGACATGGGGAGAGGGAAGTAAATGAAGTTGGAAGTGTGGGTTCGACGATATCCGCTCTGCCCACATGGAGCTTCAGGGCTGGTTGATGGTCTTTTGACATGTTTGAAACCAAATATTGAGTGTTAGACATGGAACAAGTCAATGCCAATTGCCATTTGTTGCAATAACGGGTGCAACAAATTATTGTGTGTGTGTGTGTGTGTGTGTGTGTTTCTTCGCAGTAGTGTGCATGCTGGTTGCAGCCTGTGTCCTGCTGCTTTCAAAGTCACACTGTTCAGCATACTCCAGAAGCCTCTTATATGTTAGTGATGAAAGGAGTTATATCACATTTCTGCCATACCCTGTTTATCTTTCTTCATGTTGCCATCCCATAATGTGAGAAAGAGAACCTTTGTCCCATACCTCAAACAGACTGGCCAGTCACAGCGTAACACCAGGGTCTGACAACTATTTGGTTGTGTACCATAGACTCTCATGGATTAGTTTTGGATTCCCTTCATTTTCAGGCTGGTTTCATGGATTTCAAACTAGTGGTGTTATATTGATACTTCTTACCAGGATATATGGGAGATATAAGTCTCTAAGTCTTTACGCTTCCACGTAAAAACCAGTACAGCTAACATTAGCAGAGCATGTTATCATTTACTTGCGTTAGCATTTCTATGCTACAGGCTAAGGAAGGTATAATGAATGTATACATATGCTGCTTTTGCTTTTTAATGACAGCAACAGTCAATAATGACCTACCCAGCTTTACAGGAACAGTGTTGTTCCATCTCCAACACAAAGTGATGTGGTGGTTCACTTTCACACTGTGATCGTTAGGCTGCAACTTCTATCTTTATCTTTTTTAATGTTTTTTCTGCTGAATCAGTTTGACATTCTGGATACATCTTTTTGAATGTATATTTTATACCCATCTGTCTGCTTCTCTATGAAAGCATTAGTGGGGTTGCAGACATCTTGACGGAGTATCTGTGGAAGGTGGGACTTAGCGAAGCTCCAATTGCTTACTGAGACATCAGTAAGCAATTGTCAGCAGCTGGTAAATACAACCATCGCTGGCGATGGAAGGGCCCTCTGCCCTTTCATAGATACCCCCATACAGTCCCTGCATACATACAGCACCTTTACATCATCAAGGTGGATTTAGCAGGACAGGATTTGATGTAGAGGAAATACCATTGTGTTAGCAATGACGTGAGGATGACTGTGAGTTCTCAGCAAAGTGTGTGTGTGTGTGTGTGTGTGTAGTTGCATATTCCGGTCTAGTTCATCCCTGGATGGATTGGAAACTTAAGATCAGTATCTAAAAACATCTGGTGCCCTGGACACCATATTGACAGGGAAAGACACACTGGGGTGTGTATTTGTTGATGGGGATTAACATTTCATAGTCCTAAGTATTTGACATAGCATCCTTAGTTATCCGCTTTTCTTGTTGTCCAAAAGAGTTTGATGAGATCTGTCTTTTTTTTTTTTTTAAATGGAGATAGCTTTTTAACTGCCCTTTTATTGAAAGTAGTTAATAGCCATTTCCAGCAACACCTGTTAGTTAAAGGAATAAGTGTAGCATGCATATTTGTAATTAGGTTATAGTGTGAAAAACATCAGCAATCACACTTGTTGTTTTTAATTAAACCACAGTCCAGATGCTGTGCTGTACACAGTGGTTGGAGGAAGCCACAGCCTCCCCCACAAATCTTTTGTGCAGTCAGGTATTGTGCCAGTCTGTTGAATTAAGGGCTGAACATCGAGGTGAAAATGCTTTAATTATGTTCCTTAGAACCCCCTGCACCATTAAAGCCAAACACAAACCCCTTTTGTTGTTGGGCAATTACGTTGCTTCTTCACTTATGCTCCCTTTGCTTTGTCTGGTGTCCATTTTCTAGAATGACCTCACCCATGCATCTTATATATGACCAGAACATAGAATAGATATGACGAATTGAGAGATTGTAGAAGAAAGGGGAAGCAGCAGAGTAAAAGTAAGGCAGAGCGAGGGCGAAACATAATTATTGAATATTGTGCCATTGTTGACCAGGCACGTCAATGTGCACGTGTGACACAGAGTCATGCCAACTGTTGACTTCCAGCTGGAGGATTAACGTTGCGCCCATTCACTGCCTTATTATTGCCCACTCACCTCTAAATAAGCAATCTTGCATACAAGGCTATGGTTAGAAAGTATTTGTGTAGCTCAACCCTTTCTGCTCATCAGATCAGGTGATTAATACATTCATTAAAAAAACAATATATAGTGTGGAAGCACATGTAGACAAATGTATGTTGTGAAGAGGAAAAGATGCAACATTGCTCACATTCTAACACGCGCACACAAACACATGCTGTCCCTACAGTATATTTAGGATCAGCTTTGCCCTTGGCTAATGTCTCTGCTGTATTGGCACACTGAGGGGTCAAAGGTTAATGAAACATTTGCAGGTACAAGCACTGACCCTTGACGTCCAAAGGTGCCAATCTGTGCACTTAAATGCATATTGTTTTTAGTATGCATTATTCTTCAGGGCAGACACGCTATACATAGCTTTATGGCCGTGCTTTGTGGCCTCTAGTCAAAGCACTTTACCTCGTTAAAAGATCCTGTTAAATAATTAATTGAGTCCATCAGCCTCAAAGGCAGTGATCAATCGATTGAGCAACTCCCTCAGCCCCATTCCCAAAGAAGCTGCAGCTTCCATGAAATTGTTTCACTTGCTCACTAATGATTTATTCTCAGTACTTTAAACCAAACATGCCCAGACTAAGAGGTCAAACGACAATTATGTGATGTCTAGTCTCATATTGTCTTTGATCATCCCATATCCCAAAGGAATTGTGTTTGTACTGTGTTTTTTAATGATGGCTGATTTGCACAGATCTATCAAAACCAGATGGAAAAGTAAGCTAGGTATTCCCGAGAGGTCATCTTAATCGAGTTGCTCTGCAGTAAGTAAAGACGTTGATGATGATGATGATGGCTGAGGAGGAGGGCCCCTAAAGACTGTTGTTTTGCCATCAGCTCTGACCCTCGCCTTGGGCTCAATATCAGTGGCGTATATCTCTGCCTCTGGGTCTCCTCGGCAATGCAAACCTGACAATGGCTGTATTTTTTCATCTAGTTGGAGCCGGTATCGTTAATCATCCACATCTCCTCTTCCCGCCTCAGCTTCCCTTTCTGCTCCAGGCTTCTCTCCTCCCTTTTCATTCTCCTTTAGTCCCTTGCTTAGCAAACGTCTTAGTGGGCATTTTTGTGGGAAAATCATCCCTTTTTCACTTCTTTTGCCCTCTCTGTAGCATCGAAAGTGTTTGTGTAAGTAGGGTGAGATATCAGCAAGAAGTGACTATTTACCTTGTGTCAAACAGCCAATACAATAATCTTATGTTTTCTACTATACCTGCTACCCTAATGAGAATCTCTATTTTTTTTAATGAGGACATAATTCAGTCAGTAAGCCAAGATCACCAATTTGGTCTTTTGCCCTCTACATCCATGAAGAGGAGCTATCAACTTGTGCAGTTTTCCAATGTGTTGAGGAAGTCAAGTAGTTTCATGTGATCATTTGTCTCAGTGGCATTGTATTATTTCTCTCAGCCCTGTCCCTCTAGTTTAACTCAGCTACTCAAACTTTCACCATTCAAACGGCAGCAGATATTATCTTTCAAAAATGTTTGTTAAAACATCCTCAGTAACCCAGCTACTCAACATCATACTTGCACTTTGCAATTTGATACATTTGCAGTAAGGAAGTATTGCAAAATTAATATAAAATGCACGGCATTTCAGTTAATATGCATTTAATATGCTGGAAGGCCATGCTTTCCGTAAATAGTTTTAATGACATTCTTAAGATATAATGGAATTCAGATTGCATGCTGATAATTTTGTAATATACCAAAGATCATTTCTCTCCAGATTATATCATTGATTTGCATAATAAGTCAACATGAATTACAAAGCAAGAACATTATCAAGTGATTTTTAAACTGGCAATCTATGTTAAATGCACTGTTCACCAGAAAACACATTGGCTTGTTATGTGCATTTCTGTGTACAGCCTCTTCCACCCTCTCTCCAAGGTTAAGATCTCTCTGAGAATCAGGGTTCACAAACAACTACACATCCACACAGAGTGTGCCAGGATTGATTGTTTGTGCCAGAAAGGAACACGAATGAAAAGAAACAATGGTGTTGAGTGGGAGGGAGTAAACACACAGACTTCTCTCACCTCACCCAGAGCAGCATCTGTAGGCAGCCACCGCAGAGGAAAAGGAACTGTGATGCTCATATTACCTCTTGTCTTCTCTCACAGTTGGTAACCTGCATTTAGTTTTATTTCCCAGTAAGGCTTTGGGTCATCCCAGCTACAGACGGCACTATACTATACGTGGAATTTCATTGACTGAGACTTTGCTTGTACTTTCTAATTCCAACAGGATTTATTTTTCTTTCAGTAGACCTCAACAGAGTGATTTCTGAGCTGTGGGAAACACATGCTTTGGGCCATTCTCACGTACAGTTTGGGCTATCTTCCAACAAAATACCAGACAGACAAAGTGATCGACCCTATATAAAAAACCTTTGTTGTTTAGAAACGCAATCCCCACATACTGTATATTCTCCAAGACGGTGATTCATTGTCTGGTCCTGTGGCTCATTGGGTTCCATGGTCAATGTTAACTGCTGCTAGCTGTGGTTTGATTCCCACTGGAGCCACATATGATTAACATGTATGCCTTTATGTGGCCTACTTTACTGCAGTTTGAATACAAACATCCACCCAGTGGCATATAGTAGTGTTAGATATTCAAGTTCACAGAAAAGCTCTTTTTAGCATAATTTGTTTCGTTAGACCTCATTTTGTGGAGGGAAGGAGGCACCATTCCTAAATATGTTTGTAATATTTAGCCTAAATGTTGCCATGCAGCCCGCTGAAAAATACAGGGCTTGCTGTTATCATAAAAATATCTATCTTCACTAATTTATTTCATTTTCTCTCAAAATCGGTCTCAAACTCCATACATTAGTAAGCTAGTTAGCTGGTCTGATGAACTTCCAGGATAATAGACTTTGATTAGACTTTGATAGGTTTCTCTCCTTGCCATTTACACTTGTCGCTCAATAAGATATACTAACTCCATTCTGTTGCCAAATGGCATACAAAGCATAACTGCAGGTGGGTCTTCATTCCCAGCCCCTGTATGACCGTGACATTTGTCATTTCCCGGCTAAAGGAACAGACATTGATCCGTGTCGAGCTGGCTGTCCACTCCTTTTAGCTTAACTGCCACTGGCTCATTGTAATGCCTCAGTGTCCTACAGGTGTCATTGGACCCCATTAACAGAGACGGGCTTGATTGGCTATGCAGGACACCACGGCTCATTAGAGGCAATGGAACCGGTGAGATTCCCATTTTCACCGCTTCTCTCATTCGCATATTGGCCAAAGATATCTCTGATGGGCCGTTGTTTGACTTGCAAGATGACAGTGACAGGAACCTTTTGACATATACATTTCTCAGTGACAATGCACTGCCAAGTAATTGAACTAAGGAGTTAAATGTGTGCCTTACGTATGTGCAGTAGTTGTTGCCTGGTGCGCGGTGGCAGGCTTTCCTGAGGGGTAATGGATTTGAGCTGTTTGCTCACCTCACCGTGCGACTGATGCGTTGTACACCGCTGACCTTGTCTTTATGCTTGTGGTTGCAAAGATCTAGCAAGCTTAATCCACACTGAATACACATTAGGTTATTAATCTACTGACCAAAAACACACATGCGTACATACAGATATACAATTCCCACTTCTCCCTCTCCATCTGTGTCTATTACCGAATTTGTGAAATCCCAGAGCAATATGATGCTCAATGTAGGATTAAGACTTCTTACTTGGTACACAATCTGCACTCTGTGAAGCTTCGTGGGCTCTTGTCTAAGAGTGTAAGACTCAACAGGGCTCAGTCAAACAGTATTGGCTTATCCCAGTTGTTATGCTTCTTGGATGGGTGTAGCGTTTTATTGAAGATAATTGGAAAAATGTAATTAAATATTTTACACAAGTAGTTTTTTACATTGACAGACTCAACAATTTGAGTACATTCTGTACAATTTACAAAGAACAATGTTTTTGCCAGTTTTAACAATTACTTACATAAGTTATACTTTTAAGAGTGGAGGACTTAGGTCGATGTGTAGTGTTGTCAAGATACTAAAATATTGTCTACAATGCCTGCTGTAAGTATCTCAGTTCTAATACTGAAATGATACCACGGCAAAAACCTCAAACATCAGAAATACGGATGGAATAATCGATTACAGAGCACGGAACTTCACATTTTTCTTTAAAAAAATATTTTCAATGCAGTGTAGAATATGAAAAAAGCCCAAAACATAACAGGAGTGAATTATTGTACCATATTGTATTTTATAGATTTGGATGAAACAACTCTGAATTTAGATCAGCTACCCTTTCACATGTAACAAATAATCCATGACTGGAACTTTATATTAGTGTATTACATTTCATTTTACATTTTAGTGTATGGTGGCTAACTCTATAGTCTATAGGAGTACATAATAGAATATGAACAGAATATGAAAATGTCATCTGAAGGTTACTATAGGCTTGCTTGACACAGAAGCGACGCCCACCCTACGGTTCCTCCCAGATAACAATTGTTGGTTATATCAGCATTGTTGCCATTGTTGTCATTGTTTGCACCGTTTGTTGCTCGCTCCTACATCAGGCAGTCATCCTGGCTGTATGGGTTTTAGCTGCTGCGGTAATGGGACAATCTCACGTTGCATTAACTTGAAGAAAAGTTTTGGAATGCGAGCAAAAGCATACAAATAGACTATTCTTTTGAGATCTGCTCACAAAAATGATTGTTTGACTGGAGAAGTTTTGATACTACTTATTACTGGGTTACTTTGTAACAATACGCAGCCGTACCATGTCAGCTTTGTGGAAGAGCTGTGGATGTTCATATGAGAGAAAAACACGCCTGCTATGCCTGCAGCAAATGGAAGTACAGCCCTGACTCTCACACACACACACACACACACACACACACACACACACACACACACACACACACACAGTATCGGTACAATAGTACCTTTGCAACACCACAGTTGAGTAGCATTCATTTGTTTTTTTTCTTTTTCAAAAAACTTCCTAAAGTGCTATAAAATGGAACCATTAATAGTGCATAATGCTTTCTGTCTTCAAAAAGATTTAACTGGCTGTGCTGTTATTATTTTATGAAGCATTGCTAATTTACTGGTAATGATTTTATATGCCTCTAAATATTAACTTCCCTGTGGAATAAGGAAGCCTGCAATTTGATTAGGGGTTCAGTTCAAATTTTAAACGATGAACAAATGGGATCAGTTTGGCCAGAGCTGCTATGGCCCGTATGTCTTCAGAGAGCTGCAGATGTCAACTAATGTAACATTGCAGAAGTCGTGGGTGGGTAGATGACACAAAGGGGTGACTGAGAGTGTGTGTGCATGCCCTTATTTCCATCATTATCACCTCACAACCATTCCAGGTCATTGCAGCTCCCCAAACACACACACACACACACCCTGCCACATCCATCCATCCATATGTTATGCACTCGCCTTTCTATGGGAAGTGATTCAGCTGTAAACAGGTTATTTACAGCTGTGGCCTGGCCTCTCCTCCACACGCAATTAAAAAGCTGTTTGGATGCACTTGTGTAACTCATCGGGCATCTATCCTTCCCTTCTTCCTGGCCCCCTTTACTTTTTTATTTTTTCTCAGTTTTTGCCCACTGGAGGGGAGCTTTTTCATCACGCCACAGATGACATCCCCCTTTTTGTCAAGGTCGCTGAGGAGGGGCTCTCAGATGATTGTTGTCACCTGTCACCCCATTTTCTTCTCAGCATCGGCTTTCTCAGCAAAGTGCTGATTGTTCCCACACCATGCAAGCTATTGCAGAGGGCTGCTTTGGCTCGGCTGCCAGGAGCATATTCTCACTGAGTGCAAAGTGTTTAGCCGTGTCATTGTCGGAGTGCAAGTGGTGATTTGCAAAGGCTGTGTTCCTTAACGATGCTTTGACATGTCCTAATGGCTTGGCTTCAACTGATCCATTTTAGTTCTGGCCCTACACTCCACCATATAATATTGATATAATATAATACGTCATATAGTTATTTATGGACTGCACTGGCTGAGTACCAGACTTCAAAGGTTTCTGGATGCCACTATACTCAATTAATCTGTGTTGTAGATCAGGTGAGCTATAGAGGTGATTATTTCTCGACCATTATCCAACCAGGCTGAACTTTGATGCCCCCCTCACAGTCTCATGTTAATCCCTCCCTACCCTTTCATTTCCTAGTGTGACTCACCGTTCAGCTGCGATTCTCCTCTACTTCTCCACAACCTCTCCAACCTCCCTACTGTGAATTGTTGGTACACCCCTTCTTTTTGGCTCCACTCCTCTCCATCCTCCACCTTGTCTCGTGAGTTCCCCGACGTGACAGGCAACCAATGATGACACTCATTGTTACGCCATCTAGAACAAAGCCATGCATTTTTAATGTGCTCTGACACACTCTCTCTTTCTCTCTCTCTCTCTGTTTCTCTCCATCTCTCTCGGCATCCTGTCCCCCAGCCACAGCCTGATTCACACCCAGCGGAGAGGCATTTCACCTGGGACCACAAACCTCAGTGTCCTGCCTGCCCTAGTGCTTGTGTCCCACTGTGTGTGTGTGTACATGTGTGTGAATGGCAGACACCTCCGCAGTGTTTTGCTTCTGGGCCTCACAGCTTGTGTCAGATGGGGGGAGAAAGGGAATAAGGGAGGGGGTCTGCCTCCACTGACCTTCAGCCATTAACAAAAGGCTGCTCTCACACTGACGCAGACACACATTGTATCCACTGTGGGATTCATGAAACTAATAGCACTATTAATGAAACACTTTGGTTGCCAGCTGACAACGGTCTCTTGTGTGAGTAGATCAATGGATTCATCAATAAGAGACTTGGCGGATATTTAGCGTTGTTGATTAGGAAAATGAGAATCCCATAAGAAAATAAATGCATCCGCTTTGCTGATCTTACGCGGCCACTGACAAAAGTAACAATGTTTAATTGAAGCATTTCTGAAACAATCTAATAAAATAGCCCTGCAATACATTCTTCCATCATGACATTTACAAGATAATTATTATGTTGAAACTGTCACAATTACATTTTGTGGTGACATTTGCAGCTACACTTGTAGTGATGTGGACTTACATAGCATTATACTGAGAAGTGGTTCTCATATTTTGTGCTTGCCAGTGATGTTGGGATAGCAGTTTTGCAAGTATTTTTGCCCAGGCAAGACATACCGTGAACCCAGTGTTTGAATAATTAATCTGACCCCCTCTTTCTTGACCGTCTATAGTGGGACCATGTCCTTGCATAATTGTTTGTTTTTGTGTTTGTAATGTCTGACCCTGGCGCATCTGGAGGCCTCAAATCTGACTGAGGTTTCCCAGCATGCCATTTGGCGACGTAAATTTGTAAATGTACAATTTTTGTTGGTGTCACAAATTGTTTTGCACCATGGTTGACCCTGATAATGACTCATTTGTGGTTTATTAATTGTTATAAAGATATAACCTTGAGTGAGCAGGGTCCACAGTTAATACGATGCCCCTCAATGCATTGCAGCTCTTATATGGCTATATATGAAAAACTGATATTGTACGGAAAATTAAAATCCTGGCTACTGGATAAAACCACCCAGCACTACCTGCCTGCCGTAAATGCTTCAGCCTGATTGCACTGGGGGATCCGACTCCATGATTAAGAATAACTAAAGAAAGTTACTTATGTAGGTCAACACTCAAAATGCCACAAAGGTGACTTTATAGGTGAATCCACAACTCTGTGACACATTTTTACTAAAATCTGAACATAAAGAACCAACCGAAAGCTTCATATAAAGGTACTATCTGTTATGGCTATACTTTATTGGATTTAACTACAACGCGTTTTCATTTTATTGCACACCCCCTTTAGTGTCCTCAAGTGTGCTCACACAAAACACCGGCACAGGTTTACATGAGTAGATCGATGTTACTATTAACAAGGAGATGTGGAGATCATATCTCACAATCTCATTCTGGTTTTATCCTCACCTATGCACGGGCAGCCGATCACATAATGTGTGGCCAGATTTATGCTTGCAATAACATCCCTCATGGTTTGAACCATGTTTATTTACACGTGTGTGTGGACATCATAATAGAAGACATTACTCTCCTGCCCGGTTCGCCATCCTAATAGTGAATTAGTATGCTCTTAGTGGTGCCGTTGGTATTGAGCTCTCCCTCTCTTAACTGCTGATGGTTCTTTCCTTCATTCCCCCTCTTTTTCCCACTTGTCACCTCTTTTCCGTGCTGATCTCCTTGTGGCTCCCTCTGTCCCCACCCCCTCTGCTGTTTTTCTCTCCTCGTGCTTGAAGGCTAGAGCTAATTCACCGTCTTCAACAGGGATCTGCCTTTAATGAAGCCTTTGTGTTTGTACTCTGAGCCGGCGCCGTTTCAAAATTGAATTGGATGTTCTCTCCCCGCTCGGTTCCTCTTACCTTCCAGCTCCCAACACGGCTCTGGCTTTCTCCATTATCTCCAGCATTCCTCGCCACAATACTCCACATTGTGTGCCTCAATATGCAGGCATGTTTTTTGAACAGATGCAAACACTCTCAGGCGCGCATCCAAGTCCCCTCACCTGCTTGCATAATATCTCTCTCTCTCTCTCTCTCTCTCTCTCTCTCTCTCTCTCTCTCTCTCTCTCTCTCTCTCTCTCTCTCTCTCTCTCTCTCTCTCTCTCTCTCTCTCTCTCTCTCTCTCTCTCACTCTCTCACTCTCTCACTCTCTCACTCTCTCTCTCTCTCTCTCTCTCACACACACACACACACACACACACACAAATACTGTAGCAACTTACCACAATGTGTAGAATTAAGACCTGGGGATGTAGACTTTGTCAGACATACACATTTGCCTTTTCATCCAATAGTCAGCCCTTTTGCCATGTCCGTGCCCACATTGCACTAATGCTCTATTCTGGCACCCAGAGCTCCCTGTACACTTGTACTTGAATCCTCTCTTAGTACGTCTGTCTGTTCTTCCCAACGCAGCCACTGTCATCAGTGCTTATCCTTCAAGCTGTGTTATTGTTGCTGTTGTTTCTGTTGTCAATGTATGACTGTTCGTCCTGACCTTGCCCCATTCTTCACACGTGGCCACCGTGCCGTCTGGGAAGCCATCAACATAGATCCACACTCACCAAATCCTGCCTATTTCAACCTTCCTGAAGTCTGGACAAACCCTCAAAATTCTGGAACAACTGGTTTTATTCAAGTTTCTCACCAACAAGATTTTATGAGATTACATGTGAACACATCAGTATGTTATTATTATTCTTCGACCCAATACTAAGTTTCACTGAACAGAGCATGAACGCATCATAATGTAACAGAATGGAACATTCATTCGTTAGCTGTTAGCCCGGCTGCCATCTTTACAAGCTCTTCTCCTGTTAATTTAAACACGGATTGGTTGTTTACAAGGTAACATTATCAGAGATCGGCAACTAGAAGAGCATAAATGATATCCTGATCACGTATTTAACTGAATATTGGCGGATATTAATCCATCCATCCATTTTCACCCGCTTATCCGGGGTCGGGTCTCGGAGGCAGCAGGTCAAGCAGGCTGACCCAGACTTCTCTCTCACCCGCAACATCCACCAGCTCATTCTGGGGGATCCCGAGGCGTTCCCAGGCCAGCTGGGAGATATAATCCCTCCAGCGTGTCCTGGGTCTTCCCCGGGGCCTCCTACCAGTTGGACGTGCCTGGAAAACCTCTAAAGGGAGGCGTCCTGGAGGCATCCTAATTAGATGCCCGAACCACCTCAGCTGACTCCTTTCGACACGAAGGAGTAGCGGCTCAACTCCAAGCTCCCTCCTGATGTCCGAGCTCCTTACCCTATCTCTAAGGCTGAGCCCTATAGAGGAAACTCATCTCCTAACCCTATCTCTAAGGCTGAGCCCTACAGAGGAAACTCATCTCCTCACCCTATCTCTAAGGCTGAGCCCTACAGAGGAAACTCATCTCCTTACCCTATCTCTAAGGCTGAGCCCTACAGAGGAAACTCATCTCCTTACCCTATCTCTAAGGCTGAGCCCTACAGAGGAAACTCATCTCCTCACCCTATCTCTAAGGCTGAGCCCGGCCACTCTACGGAGGAAACTCATTTCGGCCGCTTGTATCCGCGACCTCGTTCTTTCGGACACGATCCAAAGCTCGTGACCATAGGTGAGGGTTGGGACGTAGACCGACCAGTAAATTGAGAGCTTTGCCTTCCGGCTCAGCTCCTTCTTCACCAAGACGGCCCGGTGCAACGCCTGTTTTACTGCTGCAGCCGCACCGATACGCCTGTCGATCTCCCGCTCTATTTTACCCTCACTCGTGAACAAGACCCAGAGATACTTGAACTCCTTCGCTTGTGGTAGGCACTCTGTCCCCACCCGGAGGGAGCAATCCACCGGTTTCCGGCAGAGCACCATGGCCTCAGATTTCGTGGTGCTGACTCTCATCCCCGCCGCTTCACACTCGGCTGCAAAACGCCCCAGTGAATGCTGGAGGTCATGGTCCGAGGAGGCAAACAGGACCACATCATCTGCAAACAGCAGAGAGGCTATCCTGAGATCCCCGAACCTGACATTCTCCGCCCCACGGCTGCGCCTAGATATCCTGTCCATGAAAGTCACGAACAGGACCGGTGATAAAGGGCAGCCCTGGTGGAGGCCAACACCCACCGGGAACGTATCTGACTTACTGCCGAGGATACGAACACAGCTCCTACTGCAGGCGTACAGAGACCGGATGGCCCGTTGCAACGGGTCCGGCACACCATACTCCCGCAGCACCCCCCACAAAAAGCCCCGAGGGACCCGGTCGAAAGCCTTCTCCAGGTCCACAAAGCACATGTAGACTGGTTGGGCAAACTCCCAGGACCCCTCCAGTATCCTTGCAAGGGTAAAGAGCTGGTCCACTGTTCCACGACCAGGACGAAACCCGCACTGTTCTTCTTGAATCCGAGGTTCGACAAACGGTCGGAGCCTCCGTTCCAGCACCCTGGCATAAGCTTTTCCCGGGAGGCTGAGTAGTGTGATACCCCGATAATTCGTGCACACTCTCCGGTCCCCCTTCTTGAAGATGGGAACCACCAGCCTGGTCTGCCAGTCCATGGGCACTGTGCCCGACCCCCATGCGACATTGAAGAGGCGTGTCAGCCAAGACTGCGGATAACGATTGTTTATTGATGGTTAAAAAAAACATCAAACTGTGTGATTAATCCGCCGTTCACATTTGTGCCAAACCACGAGGGGAGATAAAGAAGAGGCCACTAAGAACATAAAGTCTGTTTTATAGAGACTGGAAATATCTGAATTTTGATTTAATGTTGCGCCTTAAATGATTGATTGGATAAAAATCACGTTCCCTCTATTTGCCTTGTCGAATGATATAATCTCTGTAACAGCAAAACAGAGCCTGGTAAACTAAATGCAAGTGCCCCACCATTGTTTCCCTTTGATCCTATAGAGACCTCACACTGGCAGTGGCACCAAACTTGACACGTTTTAACGCTCACACTATTGGTAGTAGTTCTCTGGGGGAACGCTGGGCTTCATTATGGAATAACTGCTGCATTATAGCTAGTTTAGTGTTGGTGGATGTGCACAGTATTTCCTGGCACTAGTTCAATCCACAATATGCAGAGGTGATTACCCCACTGGTGTCCGGCTCTAACTTTCACAGATGGCTGTGTGATGTAAACTTATCTGTGGGGGGCAGGGGCGTGGTTTAGCGCGCCTGCGGCAGGAGAGAGAGAGACGCAGCTTGTTAGCGAGCTGCGTCTGAAACCAATGAGCGTGTGAGAGCAGGGCTATTTAAGCCAGGCAGAGAGAACAGAGGAGGAGAAAACCAGGAGGTGGCCAATTTTCGCAGCTCCCCCCGATCGGCGCGCCGGTCCTGGGGAGCTGCGCCGGGAGCTCGAGAGGCTGCGGAGCCAGCTCCGCTACGCCATAGAGGACCGACGGCGGGACAAGGGGACCATCAGAAAGCTGGGCCAGCGGCTGAAGGCCGAACAGGCGGCTCGGGCCCGCGCCGAGGGCCAGCTGGCCGAAGAACGGGAGGGAAAATTGGCCACCTCCTGGTTTTCTCCTCCTCTGTTCTCTCTGCCTGGCTTAAATAGCCCTGCTCTCACGCGCTCATTGGTTTCAGCTGCAGCTCGCTAACAAGCTGCGTCTCTCTCTCTCTCCTGCCGCAGGCGCGCTAAACCACGACCCTGCCCCCCACATTATCATCGAGAGGCGGTTGCTTTTTACCATTTGTAATAATTGTTGATGTATGAGAACTGCTGTGCCTGCACTTGTAAAGATTTATAAGCTTTTATTTGTGTGATCCTTTTAGGTTGGAACTTTGTTTCACTGGCTCCCTTTATTGTAGCCTGGTTCTGTTTTTAATGAAAGAGATGCAGCTTTGCCTAAACCTTGCTGAAGGGAAGACATTTATTTCATCTGCTATCCTATTGCAGTGTTTTGTTTTCCATTTATTGAGGCAAATGTGCACACACGGCCAAATGTGCACACACGGCTTTGTTGAATTAAATAGTTGGTTACATGTTCCTTATACTTCCTATATCATTATTTGTTTTATTTTAATATGTCTTGGCTATATTTATTAATACATTGTCAGTTAGTTACCAATTTCCCATGATTATTCTAAAAGTGTATATCATAGCTGAACCAAATCTATAAGCATGCAAATGGTACAGTACAGACACACACCATGTGATGCATGCACATATTAGCATTCAAAAAATAAACTTGCTATATTGCAGATGTTAAATTAATTAAT
Source organism: Cottus gobio (assembly GCA_023566465.1). Classification (NCBI taxonomy): domain Eukaryota; kingdom Metazoa; phylum Chordata; class Actinopteri; order Perciformes; family Cottidae; genus Cottus; species Cottus gobio. The sequence continues at coordinate 17,405,099 of CM042233.1, read as the reverse complement.
TAATATATTTTTTTCTAGCTCCATGCATGGACAAAAACTATCTGACCCTGTTAGGTTCATGGTAGTAACCCTTAAAAGGTAAATGAGCAAAATGTTGACATGATCTCACTGGAGTTGGTGTTCTATGCCTCGTGCCGATGGTCGGAGGCATTATGTTTTCTGGTTGTCAGTCCGTCCAGTCGTCCGTCTGGTCCATTGTCGTGATATCTCTGGTGACTGAAGAAAGTTTCTTCAGATTTGGCACAATATTTGGACTCTAGGGTGAACGGATCTGGTCAAAGGACTCTTTTGGACAATTTATCACAATTTCACACAATTGTCTATTAGGATAAATGATGAAGGGATGACATTTTGGACAAAAATAGAAGTTAACTGCAACATGACTTGGTGCGGGTTGGTGGTGATGCAATGCAGTCATTTAAATGTATTTTAACATCATTAGTTTCCTTGAAGTACAATCTGAATATTTCTACTGGTACAGCTTTTATTTATATATATATATATATATATATATATATATATATATATATATATATATATATATATGCCCAACTACATAACATATCAGAATGTTTTTCATGATTTGCTTCACAATCCTTTTGTAGTTCTTGAGATTGATGGCTGCAAAAATATAGGTGACATTACTTGCAGTAAAAGTGAACTGGCAATAATAGGCACAGCAATTTTGCAAGCAATTATTCAGGGGCCTTTTCCTCGTTTTGTCTGTGACAGAAGGATAAAGTATGTGTTACTATACTTCGGCTTTCTGCTTTATGGTCTCAGAGGTCAATGGGTCCTCTCTGCATCAGTGAGTAGTCAATGCGTTTATAGACTGAGGACTGGGTATTGTGAGCACAAAGAGGAACAGCTATAGTCACTGAAGCGCACAGCCAAGCATACAGCGCTCACAACTGTCCATTGACAATGCCCTGCACAAAAGAAAGCTCTTTTATGATGCCAGATCAATAGGTTAGCATATCGACCTCATCTCTAGATAACGTGATCATCAGCATCTTGCATTACAAAACAAACACACCTGATACGACGTCCACACTTTCTATATGATATATTTTACAAGGTCATAGATGGTGCATTTGTTATTGATCAGCTGGCAGCCAGTGTAATATTATTTATTACATTGTTGGATGCAGTTTGTCTTGGGAGTTCCGGTTGGATGCCCAAAGAACTCGTGCTTTTTCTCACGCCTTTTTCAGAAAGAGGGTGAGCATTGCAGCATCTGATCCTTTATTTTCAGCTGCAGTTCCCCCCCGAATCCAGCCTGTGTCTCCTCTCCTCTCTCTTCAGCCTAACCTACTTCTGCCCTGAGGCTTGCAAATATGTGCAATTCTGTCCCCCTATCTCACAGCTGCCCATGTGTCTGTGTCCATGTGTGTATGTACACACACGAAGCGGTGTGTCGCCTCGTATCGCTTCAAACCCAATTCCTGCCACTTCTTTGTTCTGAGTCACAAAGCGCCACCACATGCCTGTGCATGTTCCAGCTCCCTCAGATTTAGAGCTGAGCTGAATCAATGTTTTGGAGCAGGGTCAGTTCCATTTTCCATCAGGTATTCTTAGTTACTTCCTTCTTTCCTCCTCAAAAGAAGGCAGAGAGCTGGAGAGAGACACAGGAGCGAAGCTGGATGAGACGTCTTTTGTAAGACACTGCTTTCAACCATATTGCCTAGATCAATATGCCACCATAGAAAGTGCACTGAAGAGTGAATTGAGAGGCCAATAATGAGCTCAGTGGGTCTACAAGGTCTGTGAAATTAAACACATTGCTCACCTGCTGCAGTTATCGGTGGGCCTTGCCTCTTAATAATCAATATTGGCTCTCTAACGTCAATGGAAATCGCAAAGCTGGAACGTTGAGTAGGATATCCAGACTCAGGGTTATTGCTTCTGTCGGTCCCCAGGTCTCCAGTGCACTTGTGTTTCTTTTGACTCCTTTAAAATGTTTGTAACAATAAGACCGTTCATCAGCTTTAGCTGGGGATATTGAAATGTCAATACCATTTACAAATCTGCAGGTGCTGTGATATTCTCTCAAAGTTTATTTGTATTCCACCCGCTGAGTTGACAAGTTATGCGCTCTAAAAGCCAATACACATTAAAGAGATTGTTAATAATTGCGAGTTTCCTTTGAATAAGATTTGTCGCTAATGGTTTTTTATGATAGCTGCAGACAGCCAATAGAATTTTATCCAACAAAATTGATTACATTTTCCTACTTCATTATTCCCTTTGGACACCTCCTTGGCTGAATTAATACATGTGGTATTCTGCAGAGTAACGATGCATCATCTTTCTCTGTTTGAAAGAGCATTTCATATCCTTCTTGAACCAAAGTCATAGTGATGAATGTCAAAAACACAATCACAGGGACTATTTAGCCTCTGTGGAAAAGGTCTATAACTTATCCACAATTTAAACACAGTCTGCCTTCTATCTCTTGTTCTATTCAGCAGCCTTTTTCTCTCAAAATCCAAAAAGTCCTCCGTTAGATGGATACACAGGTGCCTTATGGGTAAATGGAAGCTCAGGGAGGTTAGGAGGTTGGCTTCTTAAAATATAGGGCTGCCTCCTTAATAAGGTGCAAATATCAGGCCCATGGCACGAGTGTAGCAAATTGCTTTTTGACAGTATATTTAAGATGGTAATCGACTGTCATTTACCACAGCCAATTCGCTCTGCATTGCTACGTGGGCCTGAGTGTCCCTCCCTCTCTGCTCTTTCTCCGTCCTTTACTTTCTATCTGCTGTCCTTCTCATTTTTCCTGTCTGATTCTTCCAAAATTCATTGGGGGTGAGAAGGCAAAGCAATCCTTCCCGCCAGCCTCACATACACGACGCACACGCTCACAAAGCTCAGTCATGCCCCTAATAGATGAAATTAGGTATTATATTCATGAATCTTGGATTTGCTAGTAGCTTAAGGAAAATGTTATTTGATAGTGGTAGCTTCTCTACCTCCATTTTACAGACATGAACAAGCATCAACGTGTGAAGGGCCACAATATACCACACTAGAGTTGTGTAGCTGTATGCACAATGTGTTCAGTTTAAAATCAATCATTTTGTTTAATTTAGAGTTTGGCAATATTTGTATATCTTATATACTATTAAATCTTCTATTAAAATATAGTTTCCAGCACTGACTGCTAAGCCATTGTTAGAAGATGGAGTCGTGATTTATGGAGAGTGCTCCATTGGTTGCTGCCATCTCAAAATCTGCATCGATACGTTGTTTACATAAGTAACAGGGGAGGATAAATGTTGTCTCACCAATGACTTCAGTGACGCAAGAGGATTTTCCAGCGCCGGATTTTCGTCATCTCCGACTGCGGCAGTGGCTAATGTGTTGGCTACCGGTAAGCTTCACTGTTTCTAGTATTGTTGTTCATTTCCTTTGGAAGCGTGGAAGTAGGCGGGGCTGGAGAAAAAAAAATATATAGCGCGAATCGACAATCATCCTTTTTCGACTTTGTAAAGCTCATTTTGATGTATTTATAGTGACACCTCTACTAAACAGCAGTGTGTCCTCTATTCAAACAGCAGCTCTCTTTTAAAAGCCTGTGTGTCTGCACATGAGGCCATTGTCTCATCTTTAACGTCACATTCCAAAACATGTTCATAACTACGGCTGCACCCGACGGTTCGATGCTTTGAAGCTTCCTTCATAACAATGACTCTCAAATGATTATTGCTATTAGTAGCTTGTGGGCAATTATCCAACCTCCCATTCCCTCTCCCTGTCACTCTTTCTCATACATGCAGCGAGCAATGTTCTTTGTCTGTAATTGTCAGTCCTGAGTTAAAAAGTCACAACATTCAGCTTCCATCCAAATGTTGTGCCGCCGAGCCATTCAAAACCACTGTGTGCTGCAAAGCAGGGTCTTAGATCCATGGACCAGATGGAAAACTGCATTATAATATATAGAGCCTGACCAGTTATTGGTTGGGCATTTTTGAGTCCATAACAGATATCGGTATAGATATAAGATATAAACCACATTGGTGTATATATTGTCCAATAAGAAAGATTTGACTTTTGTAGTATATAACGTGAAAAAAGCTGCTTGAGGATGTATCAAACTACTGTCATTACAGTTTCTCCAGGCAAGCCTACTGTTATTGGCTGACTGCAGTAAGCAGTGTGAGGTTACCTGCCACTGTCTGCAGTGGCAACCCTGCATCATTCAACTCAGGTAGTAACACGTTGTCAGTTTTAACCATAGCTGAGATGGCTGTTATTCATTTTATTACATTTTTTACTCCATCTGTATTTTTCTTAACTGTTAGCACAAAATGACAGTTACCAACATAACCCACCATGTTCTGAACGGAAAATAAGTGTGTATTTGCTTATGTGTGTATATAGTGTGCCATTATTAATTGCAGGAAAAAAACAGCAATACGTGTGTTCCAAGACACTCGGTGTACTCACTGGCCTTTTATAGGCTGGCTGGCTGCTGCTGAGATGCTTCTTGTCATTGGCCACTCAGGCACCAAAGATTGTCTCTAATTGCGCCAACCATTACCCCGACTAACGTGCAGGAAGGATGGGATGTCTGCCAGCATATACGGCTGCTAATGGTTCCTTTTTGTTGTTGGAGTTTTCTAGTGCCAATCTCAAGTTGTGGCATAATTGTTGGTGTGAAATGCAAACACAGTTTAAAGGACCTGTGTGCACAGACAAGAGCCAAGTGGTCTGAGAATCTTTTGAGAAGTGAGCCACCCTGAGATGCAATCTGACTAGGGAAGAGTAGGGGATACATGTGACTGTTGATCAGATGAGACTCTTTTCTAATTACATTTGTTTTATAAAATACTGTACTTTTTGATTTATGGGCGAGAACCATGGTGTATTCATCCACAAGGCTTTCAATTTGATCATTTGTATTCATATCTCAATGTTTCATAGCTTAGCGACAGAGGCTTAGGCTTTGTTACTCACGTCACTTGTTTTTTCCGTGATCCCGAATACTTTCAACACAAATATTCTAGGCCATTAAAAATAAGGCTTTTGAAGTCATTAGAAATGAACAACTACTAAGATCAGCTAGATACATACACACTTCTCTTTACTCTTTGCAGTGCAATACAATCTGCAATCTTATTTAAATGAATAGAATTCTTTCTGATTGACTCATCAGAGCTTTTTGGCGATTATGCGACCCAGTGTACAACAAATGCTGAATGAGTCTTTTTTTTCACCCTCAACTTGACGATGGCTGAAGAAAAGGCTATATTGACAGGACTGAGCTTTCTTCTCAAACAGACACAATTCATTTGTCATGGATGACGTCGAGGCTCTGGCAGGTCTTTGCTTCTTACCAAGATGGTTTTCCCTCGTACTGATGGGGAGAAGATGAAGGAAGGTAATGTAGTGTAAAAGGAAGGGGAGGGAAAGGGTGTGTATTCAGCTTCTATATTTGGGTGAAGGAATGGGAGTTGGTAGATATCTGCAGAAGCACTGTGGAGCGAGTTCGCCCTTTATTCCAATTTCCTCTCTTTTTGCGCTCTCAAGCCTCACTTACTTCTTCTATTGCCTTCCAACCCTCTGTCTATCCTACGTCCTGTCTCACTCTATCGCTTCCTCCGCCCCCCTCCCTCTCTCTGGCTCTCTCTTTTTCTCCCAGATAAGGCCAGTCGAGCTGCAGGCTGCTGGGCTGGTTAATTGGAACGGGAGAGTCTGGAGGCCTGGCCAGTGAGCCTTGTGCTTCCTACCAAAACATCTTCAGGCACCAACGCAGCCACACACATGCTGCTGGGTCCACGCGCACACTCGCACACTCAAACCTAATCGGCCACACGCCCCCAGCAAACATTTTACATTTCACGCATGCAAAGCCACTTAGAGCGGTTGAACAGGTAAGGGTTCAGTATCTCACTCAAGGAAAGGGGAGGAAAACAGCACTTACAGATATCTAAACGTGTATACTGTAAACATACTGTAGACGCCCAGAGCTGCTTTTGATGCACTCGCATACACATCACCTGTGGCTCCAATTGGTCCTTCTATATGTCCCAAACATAAACAAAAAGACGTTCCACCCCTCCACCAGGTATTGGAGATACAGTCATCTTCACCCTCTATACTCCACTGGCACACACTTGAATTCATATGGAACCACCATCACACAATATTGATAACATGACAGAACTGATCCCGGGGCGCAAACAGAACCCCATTTCCTTTAGTATGCACCGCGGTCGGATTCACTGAGATTTACACCTTCAACCCTGGCTGCACCTGTAGTCCGCAAGCTCTTGCACTTCTGTAGAATATATAAAGTGGGATTGTGATGGATCGCTGGAAAAACTGAACGACAGAGTTAAAGAGGGAGGGAGAGTCTTGATGGGAAATAAGAGGCATTATGAGGAGGATAGTGTCAAACTGGGAGGAAAAAGGAGGATGGAAGGACGAGCTTGAATGAGCAGGCAGCCATAGTGTGACCGTATGTGTGCAAACACTCACTGTCAGTCTTTCCTCTGTCTCTCAACGTGATTTGTACATGACACTGCAGTGTGCTGAAGCTGGCACATCTAACGGGCGCTGTGTGGAGGTTGATGTGCGTGAGTGCACGTGTTGCTGCGTGACTGCCTCTCAAGTAGCATCGCGGGGCTACGTGTCACTGACGTCCTCTTTCTCTCTTTTTTTCTTCTTTCACGTATGGCCCTAATGCTCTGTCTCTCCCTCCCTGATCCCCCTCTCTTTGTCAGCCATTTTGTTGGCTTTATTGCAGATGCAATAATGTCTTTGAGTGACGTGACTTGCTAATTCCGAGCAGTCTGCCTGTTCTTGCCGCTGGTGGTCCTGGTGCAGAATGCGTGGCTCCCTTGTCTTTTTTTTGTTGAGATCCGTCAGCACCTCTGCACAGAGCCAAGTCCACCATGTCTGTTAACTGACCTCTGACTAGCCAGACTCCCACTCAGTCTCCTCTGAAAGAGTCTCCATTGTTTCCAGCCAGTGGTTATTGATGGACTTAAGGAGACATCTGAGTGACCAGTAGAACCGAGGAGCGTCTAAAGCAAGCTGCTGTACAGTACCACTTTCACTAGATCTCTTTTATACGGTTCCCCAGCTGGTCCTTTTTGACTGCCTTCTCGTTTCATCACAACAGTTCGTCTTTTGGAGCTAAGTTAATTTACTCCCCATGATTTACCTTGCCAAGGTATCGCAGCAAAAGGAGCAGCATGGATTCCTGGTAAAGTCATTATTAATCACACAGCAAAGGCTGATGCCCTTGATCTGTTTCATTAGCATCTCCTCGTCAGGGCTAAATGCAGTTAGCACTAACAGCCAGAGGTAGTCACTAGCGGCTTACAGCTGATCAAAGGCTGGAGTCTGATGTAGAAAAGAGGCCTGCTCACCCCTGTGTTAGAGGACTGTCTGGAATCCTACATGACTGGAGGATTGCATTGTAGAGCTGATTAGTTCATTTGACTTGCACTCAGCCTTAAGGTGTCTTCTTCATTTATCGTTTGTAAAACCGAACACACCTACATTTACATTTTTTTTGTAATTCCTACTCACGAGTCATAAGTGTGTCTCTTCAACGATGGGCTGCATTCCTGTGATTTCAGACAGTGAGACATTTTGACTTGCCCTACAACCGCCCTCAAGAATGAATCTCGCACATGCATCTCAATCAAGAAATCTGACATTTAATCAACAGCACGTTCCTTCCATGAAATTTGTGAAACTTTGCTCTTCACTTCTTGACATTACCTGCCAGAAATGATCCTGTACAATACATTCATTAGAGAAAAAAAATGATTTAAGTACCAACATGTTTTGCTAATTAGCTGTCTGATGTCAAACCCCTCTGACTTTACCCGAGGACATGAACAGTGTAAAAGACTACACAGACTAATGTAAAAACTGTGCTGTCCATTGTTTTGTATTTCCTAGTTTTGTTAACAATAACCATTGAAACACACACAGGTTTTATTTACGCCTTCCTTGGAAATGTTTAGCTTCCAAAACCTGCCATTCCTCTATATCCTCCCGTCATCCTTGATTTTCACAATCAAGGTTTGGCACCTTGCCTTCTCCTTCCATGTCACTGTCTTGTACCCCCTCTCCCACCACTCTTTGTTTTTAAATCCTTGCTCTCCATCTTGACCAGGAATATTAAAAGTGGCCCAGCGTGCTTCTCTGGTTAATTAGAGCACAGCAGCGGCAGAAGCAGCCTCATGCTGACGGATGGTACACTGCTGAGCTTCTCACAGGCCATGATTGTGTGTGTGTGTGTGTGTGTGTGTGTGTGTTGCATATGCATAGGTGTATTTGCGCATAGGAAACTATTTGCGTGTGTAAATATTTGTGCGAGCTACACCTCTATCGTTTTCCTAGACTGTTGTACTGTTTAAATATTTAATACGCTTTAGCTGTTTTTATTGTACTTGAAAAGTGTTTCAGTGTGACATTTAAAATTCAAAACAATGTGTCACAGTGAAATCATTCAAACTCAACATTACCTTAATGTTTGCAGAAGCAGGAAGATGAAAGCCGGTCACATGATCACACAGCGGCTGTAGTCTGGTCTGTGGGAGATCTGAAGACCGTGGGCCAAGGCGGAGCTCTGCATGAGATAGATTAACCTTAGAACACTTACGTTAAAAACAGTAACACTATCACTAACGTCAGGTTTATTTACCCCCATACAATGTACCTGATAAAATATATCATCAAAATATATTAAATTACAACAATACAAGGCAAATTGAAGAACTCTTCTTTTATTTTATCCTACAGAATTTCTCATAATACGAAAAACAGGTATCATGGGAGGATCCTAAAAAAAGGCTCAAAATCAGATGAAAAATTAGGGAATCATCAATAAAATATGATTAAAAATGTAAATAATGGAGCTAGGAACTTGTTCCTTGGTCCACCCGTTCCTGGGACATGTGAGCCTTGTCCTGTGAAGGAAAAGTCTCCTTCAATGTTAAACCCTATCCAAAAAATGTTCATCCTCTATCACTAACGTTGGGTGAAAATCACCCGAACACGTGCTTGTTGAGAAAACCAGGGATTGGAGCAGAGAGACACGCCTACCTTCAATAGAGACACGCCCACCTTCAATAATGTCTGTGAGCAGCAGAAGCTACAACACAACTCAGAGACCCACACAACTCAGACAAAAGCAACACAATGAAACTAATGTATCCAAAATCACTCGGGTGAAAATCACCCAATGTTAGTGTTTTAGGTTTAAACAACAAAAACATCACTTTTATGTCATACTTTTATCATACGTACCTTTGGTAATTTTAATGAATTCTGGCCTTTCCTCAGATTTGGGATGTTGTTTTTTTAATACATTCTGACCAATGGTTAAATGGTTAGATATTAATCAACTCTTTCCCTTACTGTGTTATTTTCATCCTTAAAGTTTGTGCATGCATGAAAGGCATGACAACAAATGCTCAAATGAATTATTTAACATGCACATATTGTCATGGCAGTTACAAACAACATCTAATTTGAGCATTCAGATAATTACAGACAGTTTTGCTGCACACTAACAAAATACAATTATTTGGTCGTTATCTTAGATTATACATTCAATGCCACTAGTGAGCGAATAACAACAGTGTGTATATAACCGGAGACTCTTAAAGAGTTTCTGTTAAGATTGTGCCAACATTCCCGAGGGTAGCATGTGAGGAGAAGTGGGTCGGCGCTGGCTCACATGACCATGCAGTCATCCTGAGGGTTGCAGAGCTTCACTTGGACCAGAGGATGGGTCAGGGTGTTGGGGCGGAGTACAGCTTGCTCCCAGTCGAGTCACACAGCCCTGCTGCAGCTCAGCCTAGCACTGTGAGCATGAGAGCGCTTGTTTTTTTCCCCAGATAATTTGTCTCTAATTGATAGTGCAGCTGAAGACGGGAGAGAGAAGGGAAGAGGGGATAACAGCACCGAACGAGGAGTCTGAATGTAAAGGAATGCTGCAACAAATACACCAGAAAAGATGTTGTGGACTACAACTGTGACAGAAACTCTAACCCAGATGCAGCCATTTAATAGTGATACGCTGCAACCAGATGAACACACACTGCTGCAGAAGGACAGTTGCATTGCTAAGTGTAGACAGCTACACATGCAACTCAAATCAATCACTGCACGCACAACCCCCGGAGCTCTGGTTATCCCTTGAGGCTTGTTATGTTTCCTCAGCGTCCTTGGGATTTAATAGTACCATCACACGAGCGGGCCAATACTCCCTAACAACTAGCAACACAATGCATGGAGGATACACTGAAGCTCAACATAGTAAACCTTCATTAACTCAGCACAGTGAAAGGAGCTGTCTGCAGTGCGAGAGATCCCCAACAAACAGAAATAACTCAATGAATATTCAATTTAGCCAGGGAATATTTCAAATGTATTTACCCATACGTCCCCAACGTAAGCTCTCAAATTGTTCACAAAATGTAATTCTTTTGGTCCCAAAGTGTTTGGGGGGTTTATCGTGTTTTTGTTGATCTTCATAATGGCAATTAAAACAATGTCATGATCTGGTGTGTGGGCGGTGGGTAATTTAGCTTGTGTATAAAAGAGCAGGCGGTTGACTCACGATGTAGTACACTGCATGTCTGCATAAGTGTCTGTGTATTCCTGCACATGTAACTTTGCAGTGTACAAGCATGAGTCTGGTCTCTGAGCATGACGTACGTTTCTAATGAATCCTGTTAATCATGTCTGTGATCTACATTATCATACATATGTATACGCATGTCTGCAAACACGTCAATCACAGCTGTATCCTTGTGTTAGCTGTGAAATGATTTAAAATATCATTTGCTACGAGGCCATCGACCAACTGTACACACACTGTGCGGTCTGCAGCTATGAAGTTACTGATGACTTAAAACAACATGAACACACACACAGGCTCTTGACCAGACACTCACTGTCCACACGCCAGGATTGCAGCAGAAACAGAGTATGCCCATCAGACACACAGATGAACATCTCAGAGCTAAACTAATTGATAAAGTGGAAGCAGGTCGGCTTATTAGGCTCAAGTGACGTCTCGTTGCTGTGGCAGTATCGAGTGCAGTTGTCTCGGAGTAGTTTTCAGAGTACTTGAGCCGATATCGGCCCCGAAACTGGTATCAGAAGTGTGGCATCCTTAATATGTGCAGTGTTCAACAGCTGGAGCTTTGATGATGTTTCTGTGTCCAGTCTATTCTCGGGATATGGATTTATTTTCATTCTTTTTTATTTTGGGGTGGGGGTGTGTGTGTGTGTGGGGAGGGGGGTGGGGTCGAAGGTCAAGGTCACTGTGACCTCAGGTCCATCTTATTCTTGTGAAGCAACATCGCAGGAAAGCCTTGATCACATTTCTGCAAATGTGGCACTAATATCCACTTACACTCCAAAAAGCTGAACGGATTTAAAATAGTGGTCAGAGGTCACATAACGCAATGATTCAGATGTTAATCATGATGATTTCCCTCATGTGTCTAATAGGATAATATGATGGCATGAAACTGCAACACAAGTTGGTTGGTTGAGGCATTCAAGTGCTATCCGACTTTTTCCTCCCTCGTCTTTCTCTATGGACAGTAAGTCTGACGTGATGATGCAGCCTTTCTTTCTCCCTCCGTCAGTCTTTCTCACACTTTCTCCCCTGCTTGTATGCTCGCGCCATCACTGTTGTCACTTTGATGCCAGGCAGGAGCATGAGCAGGGGGTGAGCCTGGCTTTAATTGTAGACTGTTTGTGATGGAAATTAGATCTCACTCAAGACATAATGGTGAGGGATTAGGCCCCAGCCCGAGGGTCAAGACTGGCTGTTCAGACAGCTATTGACTCTGCAGCACTCCACTCTGAATCACATTTGATTTAATGACGTGTGTTTTCATATGCATGTTCATTGTGTGTGTGTGTGCCACAGTGGAAGGGTGTGATATATCCATTTACTCTATTGATGATTGGCCAAAATGTGTGTATGGATGACGACTATCGTCACTGCATAAGAAACTATTATGTTGGGATTCAGTATATTACTTGACATATCTATCGACATGACTGAACAGATGAAATAAACATTCATATTTCTCAGGCCCCCGTGGGAAGTATGGCGCCATGCAAAACTCAGAAAGCTTATTTATTGCTTCTTTTTAATTTTAAGTGTGGGCTAAGAGATTTTTATATAAAGTACATGGTGTCTAAAACTGCATGCGAAAGCAAACTACCGGCAAAGAAGATGAAAGATAAGAGATTAAATAGCTTGTAACTGCTGATTTAACTTGATTTGGCATGGGTCACATTTTGATATGATATTTGTATTTGTTTGTCTAGTTGAGAGGAAATGCACTGGAACATGTTCTGTATGTAATTTACATTTCTCATTTGTTGTGTGTTTCTACCAGATCCCGACCTGCTACCATGATGATGGGACCCATTCCAGCATAAAGCTTTGTAGTCCTCAAGTTACAAGAAAAGAATGGGTTTACGCTGAGACCATGAAAGCATCGTATGCTCCAGCAGACACCGGCAGACTCTGATACTGTCTACTCTTCGCCTCCCTCACTCTTTCGCTCATTCTCTTCCCTTCCCTTAAAGAAAGATCACAATCTGATAGCTCTTCCCCCAAGCTTCTGGCGGCAGCTCAGATTTCCTGGAAATTGTACTGAGATCTGGATTCTAAAGACGAAGATTCTATTTTCGGTCCAGGATAGACCAAGAGGCTTTTGAAGAAACGGCTGTGTTGAAATAATCATATCCTCCCCTCTTTTACTCTCCCGCTATTCCTCATTCCTATCCTCCAAGTCCCAGAGGCACCAACTGATGGAGAGACAAAGGAGAGAGTCAGGATAAGGACAAAAATTAGAGCATCAGAGAGAACAGGAAGAAAGAAACCTGCTGATTCGTCAGGAAAATTGGAGTGGGCTCCCTGTGAGGGTTTCTTTACCCAGTGAGCTTGATATCTGTTAAGTGATATATACTACTTGTTGTTTACATTTGAAATCTGTTTGCCACAGTAAAAGTAGCCGTTACCTCTAGGATTCATTAGACCTATAGGGCATCAAGTAGAGAAGGGAGCATGACAAGGGGGTTAAGATTCCTGTGTTGGCCCCTGTGGCCTCTGGCCCTTTTCAGCCTGCTCACTACAGTAAAGATGCTGGAATTCGGTGGGGCGCCGGGCCAGTGGGCCCGCTACGGACGCTGGGAAGCCGGATCAGTGGGCGAGCTGAGCTTCAGTCTCAAGACCAACATCAGCAAAGCGTTGGTACTCTACCTGGATGATGGCGGCAACTGTGACTTCTTGGAGCTTCTGATTGCTGGTGGGCGCCTCCAGCTGCGCTTTGCCATCCACTGTGCCGAGCCGGCCACCTTGCACATGGAGACGCGTGTGAATGATGACCGCTGGCACATGGTCTTGCTCACCCGCAACTTCCGTGAGACCCTCCTGATGGTCGATGGTGAGACAAAGGTGGCCGAGGTCAAGTCCAAGAGGAAGGAGATGGCCGTGGTCAGTGACCTGTTTGTGGGGGGGATCCCGCCTGATGTTCGCCTCTCAGCTCTGACTTCAAGCACAGTGAAGTACGAGCCACCTTTCCTGGGCTTGATCTCCAATCTGAAGGTGGGGGAGATGCCTCCCACTTTGTTAAATAGCCAAGGCATTCAGAGCGACCTGGAGTACCTGTGCACCAAACAGAACCCGTGCTTCAATGGAGGGTTTTGCTCTATTCAGTATGGAGAAGTTCACTGTGACTGCACCCACACCCGCTTCAAGGGGAAGTACTGCAAGGAAGGTAAGGAAGCATCATACTGCACCTGCTCCACCTTGGTGTCATTGCATTGTTCCTGTGCAGTACTCATGGTAAAGCTTGAATACTGCTGTCGGTTGAATGATCTTGTATATATCTGTTTGCTTTCTTACATAATCTATTGTATGTCATGAGGCGTTTGAGATCGAGCCTCAGCTTTGGGGTTTTGTGGTCACGTTGTTAAAATGTAATCTCGAAGGGGTCGGCAGTATGAGAGCCTCTGCATTGTAAAGTGAGTTGTACAGTTCTGATGTGTATACATACACACATAGTGTAGTGTAATAGTGTATACTGACCTTTTCTAAGCCTCTTGCTTCTTTGGTGTGAGGCAGAAACATGATTGTGCTCTAGAAGGGTTTAGTAGTTAAGGTGTTAGGGCTAAGAGGAAGGAGGACAATGTGCTCTCTAAAAAGGCATGTTGCCATATTCAGTCTTTTACTGTCAAAAAAAGAAAAAGTAATTTTTTGAAAGAAAAAAAATCATTTTCTTAGGGTTTAAGCGACTCATACAATACATTTAGATGTGGCACAGGTGCTACTTTAAATGTGGCTGGTATTTTTTCTAAAGCAATGTTTAACATCAAAGGAGCTGAATATCTAAACAGAATGTTTCAAATGCCAAATTACATGTTGTGTCTGCTTTTCAACAGGCTTTGTTTTTTTGTCTCGGGTGTACACCCTGCTCTTCCTTCATGTGCTCCTGTGCTGTCAGCTCATGTCAAACTCTGTTCTGTTTCACTCTTCTGTCTCTCTCCTTCACTGACACATCCCCCCCCCCCCCCACACACACACACACACATTTTACGTTCACCCGCCTCTGTTACTCTTCGTCCTGCAGCGTTTCCTTCACCCACCTCACACCTTTTCTTCTTAAGGCTATCTGGGCTTTCCATCTCTCCTCACCTCCCTCCTCCCATCTCTCTAGAGTTCACTCCCCTACTCCACTTATCTCTCTTTCATCTTTACCCGCTGTCAGCACTTTCTAATCCCGCCTCTCCTCCCACTGCACTTATCTCCCTCCTCTCTTTCAAACTGTTGTCATCTTCACACCTTGCTTCTCATTCTCTCTATGCAGCTGTCTGACATTACTTGCTCCATCTTGCTCATTTGTATCGGGCTTGGGGTTGATCCAACAATGTCCAGTTTGCCGTTATACAGTATGTACTAGTAATAATGTTTTGCATAATCCATAAGGAGTAGACTCTCTTGCTCCTACTTTATCCTGCGTGACGGAATTACTGTAACTACTTTGCCAGCATTTATGTGCCAATTGTTTAACGTACTGCATTTTTGTGGCACCCAGAGATACAGTAAGCTTTGACAATGCTGAAAAAAAGATCAACCCACGCAGAATATTTTATAAAATCTTCTGTTTGAGTATTGCTTTTGATAGAAGAAAGTAATAAAGAAATAATAATAAAAAATGGAAAAAAAAATCAGCATGTTGTCAATTGATGTAGAGAGTCTTTACTATCTAGCAGTGGCTGGCTGTGCATGTTCTCCCTGGGCCGTCTGATATATGTATACAAAATGTATACAAAATACACGCACGACGTCACGGGATGCTGCGTCATTAACGGACAATGCATGTAGTAAGACCCAGTCACATTTAGTTATAACAAAACATGACAAAACAATCCAACAAAACTGAGGCACTAAAACACTGCACACTCAAGAGCACGAGTCATGACCAGAAGGAACGATATAGATATATAACTATCGTAAAATACATCACCACGTTCACCGAGGAGGCGCGATGGAAAACAGGTCTGACGGGGAGGGAACCCCTGCCTCTCCCCACCGGCGCAGCTGCTCGGTGCTAGCTCGGTGCTAGCCGGGCGCTAGCTCGGCGCTAGCCCGGCGCTAGCTCGGCGCTAGCCCGGCGCTAGCTCGGCGCAGCTAGCAGAGTTTGACCTCAAGTAAACAACACTGAAAATTCAGCAGCGGTAGCAGCAGCAACAGCAGCTTTTCATATATGATTAAATACAACTGCATATGTAAAAACACAAAGCCTCCCAGTTGCGTTGGTTTCTGGAATAAGTTTCCAGAAACTAAGGGCTGAAAATGTCCACTTTGTCAGTAAATCCGCCACCAAGTCAGTTTCTCCTCTTCCTTCAGCCATTGAGTATGAAAAAACTAAAATAGTAAAAAATCAATTACTTTTCTAACTTATGTTTCAACAACCTATACTGTTCTTACTAGCTATAGTTTTCTGTTTGGCCCACTGACCAATCACAGCGCATGTTAATGCTCACGCTGGCCCACCGACCAATCACACGTCCAGCAAGCTAGTGTCAAAGAATACACCCAGCATGTCAAACTAAACATCTGATTTGTTGAAGTCTGTGACAATCAACGATAACGTCTGCTTTCGTAGACATAGAGGTGAAATCTGATTGGATGAGAGCTCTCCTTAACAAGCTGCAAGCAGCGCTGCAGGCTGGAAGCAGAGCAACAGACGGAGACAGGAGTTGTGCGATGAGAAAATAATTGAAGGGAAAAATAATTATAATACATGTAGTGTATTTGTGAAAAACAATAAAATTATAAAATGGCTATAACTTTGAAAAAGGCTTAGTTGGCCCTGACGGCCCACCACTATCTCGAAGCTGTATCGTTTCATCTTCTGCTCTCGGAAGCAGCCACTCAAAAACAAAAGCCTTCATTTCTTTGTGTGTTTAGGTATATCTGTCCGTCTGTTTCTCTTTCTTGCTGTCTATCTCATTTTTCTCATTTCCTTTATTCCTTCAAGCTTCCTCTCTCTCTCTCTTTCTCTCTCTCCCTCCCCCCCTCTCTCTCTGTCTGTGTGAGACAATGTGTCAGATAGTGTGTTGCTGGAAGCAGATGCTGCTGTCTGTCTATTGGCTAAATTGAGAGCAGAATTCCTATGCAGTGCTACAGTGACTGCAGGAAACATTTGTCCTTTTGAAATGGAGAGAGGGAGAGGGAGATAGTGGGAGAGAATTGAGATAGAGGTGAGGAGCGGAGAAACGAACAGGAGGGAGAGCAGTGGTCGATGAACAGTGAGCAATGGAGAGGGCGAGCATAAAGATATTCATTTGTTCAGTGTTCATTTATTCTCAGAGATGTTCTTTGGATTGAGTGCCGTTAATTGGGTCATTATGGCTGCCTGCCATTGCAGCGACGTGCTTCTTCCTTTTATCGAGCACGTCGGTGGGAATGTAAAGGTCTCTCTCTCTTGTTGATTTTAAGGCTCTTAAGATGGCTGAACTAACACATCAACGTCTTGCTGTGCAGCTCTGTGGTAAAGGGGCCACGTCATAGGAAAGCTTAGCTTTAAAAGGCTGCACAATTTCATGCCAACAAATTTCAAGATGAGTTGGGCTGCACTGAATGTCAATAATCCCAAATCATCCAAAGTGTCTATTGAGGTTTTTGAATTAAGTTTTGAATGTCTGTCGTCATATTTTATGACATCAACACCCTTAACAAAATGAAAAAAAACTAAATCAATGGCTTAAATGTGATATTTGTTTTTCTTCTAGTGGTTAAATGTAATGCATGGTGCAGTTCGAATGCTCCTACTCTGCCCCGTTAATAGCCTGCAGGTGTGTGCAACACTCTTCTGACTTGGATTAATACAGACTATTTCATGAATGCTGCTTTGCCACTTTTTGACCTCTGCCACCCAAACCTGTGATATCTTCTAGTAGTCTGAGCGTACCTGTGGGTTGTGGTTTGACCTGCACATGAATGTTTTGTTATTTTTCATACATGTAGCAATAATAATTTTGTAATTAAGTAGATGAGTAAATTGATACTTTGATGCAATATAGTTCCGCAATTGATTTATCAGTTCAGTCATGGACATACATCATGTACGCCTGCAACTCCGACCAGCAGCTCATTAGCAGAGAAACGGTTTATGTGAAAAGATACCAAAACCACTCTGGGATGAGACTCACCAGAACAGTAGCCAACGGGCTTTTACAGGAACAAAACAAATACACAAAACACAACGACCTGTTTCATGGGCAACATTTACAAAATTACACCGAAAGGGCTTTTAAGAGAGAAACAAGGTTGAATGTTAATATGTAGAGTAGTTTGAGAATATGCTGTATAATTTCCTGTTGTAGAGTATAGTTATTAGCATACAATTCTGGATTCATATTTTGTCATGGCATTGAGCATAAATTCAATGACAAAATCAAAACAAAAATGGACAAAACTGTAACATATTGTCAAATTTGAGCGACATTACATATGATAACCAGAATTGGCTTAGTTTGAAATTCACTCTAATTGGCAACTGGCGGACTGTGATCCCCAAGTATATTGACAGGCTTCTGAATGTTAAAGTCATTCCTTGAAACCAAAACAAAAAGCAAATACAACTTTAAAACCAGTGTGAAGTGTACAACAATAAATGAATAAGAAGAATAAAGTATAGTTATTATGACAACAAATGAGGAAATATAACATACGTTAAGTACAACATCCACATGTTCTCAGTGGAGAGAGAGAGAGCTCCACTACCCTCTCTGGTAGCTGCTGCATGCTCATGCATAGAGGCACTCTGTGATGTGCACATTAGAGCTCACCAAGAGACAATGCTTTCAAGTGTGACTAGAGCAGGGAGGGGAAGCACAAGAGCCAAACTTTAACCATGTGATCGTAACCATATGCTCACAAGTTGCTCTTTCAACATCCACACTTGAACTCTCAGACAAAGGATTAACCATTGGCCATTGAAACAAAATGGTCTAATTTACTACAAAGATATTGTCTTCCAGATTCCTGAAATCCTTTGATATGTTGAATGTCAGCCCAAATTGGAATCTGTATATTCTGACCTTTGGATAAGACAGCTGAGGCTCTGTAGTTTAAGGAGGGCGGGCCATCTCTTCACCTACAACACAGCTGTTTATCCCACTGTGTGCAGGGTCTACTGTTGAATACAATTGATCTCACTCAGCTGTGAGATCCCTTCATCCACCTCCGGTACCGACTGGTTTCAGCATTTCTTTCGGCTTATTTATGTTCATCTTGCTCAGGTCAAGTGGGAGACACCATCGCAGACAAATATTAGATTGCAAACATTCATACTAGCTTAAACTGTGTTTATGTGCTGAATGTTTGTGTATAGCTGCACCTTCCCTGCTCTCATCATAGATCCTGTCCCTCTTGCATTTTAAAGTAGTTCCGACCAGGCCCTTTTCCATTAGGGCTTGTAATTAAAACCACTATGGGCCTCTGTGGGCCATTGTTTTTTATAATTGACGCTGACCCTGGCTTTGTTCTGTGTTGAACCCCAAATGACAATGTGGGGAAACGTTATGAGCTCTCAAGTCAGGGTAATTGGAGGTTAAATGAATTATGAAAATGACTGCTGTGATAGTAATATAATCATTTCCTCAACAAACTATGGATAGTTTTTCAGGTTGCCATGAGGCTGGATTTGCACCTGATTTGAAGGCTATTTGTCATGTTATTTTATAATGACCCTTTAATTACCATAAATCGCTGACTTGACAGATTTACACCCTTTTACAATTTTAAATGTTAGGCAGTTGCTTTATTAGAATGAAATGTAAACAACATATTAATCAGGCTAAAGAATAATGGAAATATATTTGTCTATTAGTACCCTTTTTTTCTTGAAAGTGGACTGCAGATTAAAACTATGTATGAAATCAGTAGGAGTGGAACGGACCATAAAAAGCACAGATTATGTTAACGGTTCGTATCAGCCTAAAAGAAAAAAAAAGAAACAAAAGAAAACTTTAAGAGATGCCCCCATTTTTATTTTGCCACCAAAACAAAATGCTGATCCTCCATGATCCATGTTGTTTGTTTTGTATTGTCAGTTGTCTGCCACTGTGTTCCAATGTAAAACATCATGCAACTTTTTAAATCAGAATAAAATATTAGATGGTTTAGCCGATCATCTGAAAACCGGCAGCTTAAGGTCTGGTGCCGATCAATCTGTGCATCTTTACTTTTGGGAGATAATCAGCAGTCAGTTATGGTTTACATTTGAAAAGTAATCGTCCCTAACCCAATCATATTCATAGCGTAGGTATTTAGTTATCTTTTTTTCATTTGCTTGTGACTGTAAATTATTTTTGGCAGTGTCACAGAAAACTGGGTGTTCTTTGTCCCCATTTGCTGCCTGTTCTCTGGCAGTGGAATAAACACTATAGCATCATTTATGAGGGGAAAGGTTGATGCAGCTCTTCTCCACTTGGCAGCACCGTATAGAGAAGTGTTCAGAAACAGCTGCTTAGCTTATTAATGCTCCAATTCACTTTTCACCATCACTTTTTAGCCTATATGTCCGAGTAAAGCAGAAACCTCTGTCCCTAAGGAGCCCTGCCATTAACCAGCTGGACCCTGCATGTTGGGAAGTCCCCCCCACCCCCACCCCCAACCACCTCCACCCCACTCGAGCCCCCACCCGCATGGTCTGCCATGGACAGATGCTATTTTCCTCTCACAGACCAGAGTAATCTGGGATGTAATTGATGAACGATAGGGGCTCAACACCAGAGCGCTTGGTGTCACCAACTTGGCATTTTATGTGCTGCAGCATATTGTTTTAGCTAAAGCAGGAACATTGTTTTGTATTATTATATTAAATTACATTCAGATTCAGAACAGTGAGCTCAAATGTGTTGAGCAGAACTACCTTTGCTTGTCTCAAGCTGTGAAACAAGAAAGACCTTAACACCCATTGACTTGAACATCTTGTTTTACATTTCTCTATTGATGTGTCAATATGGCTAAAGAATATCACATGAATATTTTTGAACCTTTATCTTATGCAGTTACATTTCACATATTATTAAAAGGGGGGCGTTTTTTGAAATACATTTGTTTCAAAATGGCTGCATGTAGCCAAACTGTGAATATTGCATAATTCCTGTAAATAAGCCAATTATTGTTACGATATTGAACCTTTATTTTAGTTGCATATAGTAGCACATTTGAAAATTCCCTTGAACCTGTTGCTCTCTGTAAGAAATAAGTGTTCACCTCCACCGAAGATGATGAAATAATGAATTAATGTTCCCAAATGTGGCGGGACCTTGTATTTTGATGGTAATAGTTGGGGTAGGACTGATAGAATGGGGCTGGGGCAAAGAGGACACCAAAGAGACCCATTCATCATGGGGATAATTGTGCTATCTCGCCGCTGACTGATAACCACAGAGGGAGGAGGTGGGAAGAGTCGGGGCTGAGTGTGCGGTTGCAGAGGGGGGTGGCAACTCGCTGCCCGATGATTGTACTCTTAATTATCTTGTCCTGTATACATAAATACGTATAGTGCTAATGAGGCTGTACCCCGTTAGGCCGCCTGAAGAGGTTGCTCAGATAACCTTATCAGCAATACGTCTGCTTGTGACAACAGAGGCTGACAGAATCCGAGCCGTGTCTTCCTCACTAACCACACTGATGACGTTTAATGAAGCCCTCTATGCTTCAAGTCTCCGTTGGATCTGATCGCTGCAATTTTGTTGGTGTTTATCGAAGCCGTTGTGTTACAGCTCTGCTGCTGTTGTGTACTGTTGGGACTTGGTGTTTGTAAAGTGTCTGTTGTTATCTTTCTATCATTATGGCTTTCTCCCCCCCTTCCTCTAGTTACCCAAGCAATTGCTTCACTACTCTGTTTGTGTTGGTTGGCAACGGGCACAGATCTGAAGACGCTTTACTTTAGTGCATTGTTAGAATTTTCTAAAGGTACACATGTCCCCATTAAGTCACAGTGGTAGTAAAAGTAAAAACAGACTGGATTTTAGTGTATTTATTTATCCAGAGGGGGTTAGTCAGTGCGCAGTACAATAAATATGAATAAATATAAGTAGCATACCAATCGGACAATATTCGTGGGCCTAATAAGGATAAAGAGTGAGAAAACAAGTACAGGAAATTACTGATAAAACACCTACTACTAGGTAATACCATTGCATTTTTCAATGTATACACTAAATTAGAATGTACTCTTTAAAAAGCTATACAGTAATTCATCTCTCTAAGAAGATCTTCTCAACAACAGTACATAGTGTTGCAAGAACTACTTCTATTACTAAATAACACTTTATTCAGTAGAGCTGAACCATTGATGGAAGAACTGACCAAATGTAGTTTTCCCGTAGAAAGACAAATTCAGCCAGTGATGAATGTTTTTAGTGAATATCTAGACTTTTGCTCTCTAGTCACCTTTCTTTCTTTATCTCATCCTCTTCTAACTGATCTACTTTTTTTCCCCACCCTTTACCCATCATCCACTTTTTTTCCCCCTCCCTCTATGGATTGTGTGGTCATAGCTTTTTACTGATTTTCTGAGTCAAGGACGGTCCTCCTCAGTCTCCATCTTCCTGTTAAAAGATCCCCAGCACCCTCAAACAGACAGCACTGCAAAAATCCAGCATTTGGGCATGGTCACCTAATATTCCTCAAGCTTTGAACAATAGATGTCGAGCTATAGGCTCATCTCATTCTTTCTCGGCATGCTATCTTCTGACGTCTTGCCTTCACAGTTTTTCTTACTTCTATGCTTTTGCTTTGTGAGAAGGGAGAAATACCATGTATTTAAGCTAAATAACAGATCCTGATCCAGTCGCTTCCCTAACCTTGCCTTCGTTGAAAAAAATCTGGTAACAACCAGATGAGAGACTTCCTTAAGACCCAAATCCTCTAAATCCTCCCTTCTTTTCATATGAATATTTTTATGCAGATTGCTTCTCCTTGCGGAAGCAAAAAGCAAGCATTAATGGATTAAAGTCTGAGGTTAAGTTGCCTGACTCAAAGGATCCAGTGAGGGTTAAGCACACTCAAAACATATTTGTTTAGACTTTGGATTGGTCTGGTGCAAATAGCTTGCAGGGAGGGTGTCAATCTGATGTTTTCCACCCACTACTTTTCTCACCCTTTTCTCAGGTGAGCCTTTACTGACTCGAGGTCAGGTCCCTGCTAGCGTGATGGCCGTCACATGCAATTAAAGCGGATCTCTCCCCTGCTGTCACTCTACAGGTTGAAGAGTGAGCATAAGGTCCTGCTCACATGTCACAAGATATCCATCCCCTTTGTGGCTTATCTGTAAGGGAACCAGTTGGCCTGAAACAAAAGAGAACCCGTCTATGAAGTTAACCCTTTGTATAGCTTTAAAACCCTTCATCAGATTTATCACTAGGCACATTTAACTGGCCAATATTAACCTTTGGCAGATATATATATCACACTATTCATATTATGTTGGACTTAAAAGGGCACAGAGATCCAAAGCCGTAATATTTCACCATGACAATGAGTGGCATGCATATTATCAATGAAGGCACTTGGAATACAACTTTTAAAGTAATATCTTTGATACATGACTGCTAGTGACGTAATGATCCGTATGAATACAATCTGTAAGGGTGGTGCACAACACATCTGTGGCAGAAACCAACCGGGCGAAAGCTATTACCATATCTATTGGGCTGTTTATTGCTGCATTAGGTATATTGATCAAAGGAAGAGGGTATCTAAAATAGCTGGTTTGAATATTTATGACATCATAAAAAATAGTTATATTTAGTTTTACAAGTCCAGCTTTAAGTTCTCTTTATACTTCTGCACAGTGAGCCAAATAGCTTATGAGCTATATAGCTTATGATTTAAACATTGATATCGTATCAGAACTGTTGCCGATACCCAAAGCCCAGGTATCAGTATCGGGACTAAGAAGTCTGATTAGTGCATCCCTTTCATTGGACAACCCTTTTCCTGCAGTAGCTCTGAACTGTTAACCAGCCAACCAGTTTAGCTCTGTAACCCCGAGCGGCTGCTGAAAATGATGACTGACTGTATTGTGACTGATACGAGATCCTTGCAGCTCCATGCATCAAGAGAACCCCTGTGGCCCTCTCCTGGACTACATGTTTGTGCATTGGGTTATAAAAATACATGGGGAGGCAGGGAGGAAGTGTTGAGGGAACAAACAGCAGGGTTAAAAAGGTGTGACAACATGGACGTGTGTTTGGACCACAGTGATGCTCAGAAGCTGTCAACACAACGGAGAGGAAGCCCTCATCATCCCTCAGTCCCTCCTCTCTTCTAGGATTCCACTTCAATCAAACACTGGCCAGCTGAGGGTGAGAGAGGACTGTTATCCCCTCCTTTTGCCAGCCAAAAATGCCTTCTACGGTAATAAGAGATATTGATATGGAGTAGACAGGGTTCTGATACCTCCCATCATGCCCCTTAGCCCTGACTTGAGAGTGTGACTTGAGCCACGGTCGATACGGACACAAAGATGCTCTGCACTGCACTCAAGTATGTACAGGAGAGGCCGTGATTGAATTGGTCCTTGGACATAACCTAAAGTAACTACAGTGGTATCACAGCTGATATCTGCACAAACATGCTGGCATTTATTTTTACTTTTATGGATCTCCTGTGAACCGGGCTGATTCTGTGACATTTATTTAGCCTTCCAAACAGACAGGACCACCTATGGAGTTAATACAGCTCCGGCAACACCAAATTACTAGGAAATGAGGTCTGATTGCTGATGTGCCTGCTGCTGTAATGCCATCACTCAAGTCGCAAGCTGTTTGTGCTTGTGGCTCATCAGAGCTCTCCCGCCTCGCTGGTGAGTGAGACTTGACACCACCGAGGATAAAACTTCTGGTTTATTTATTTCTACAAAGGTTCCAATTTGCTTCTGGATTTTATAAATAACTAGGCTTATTGAAGAGCTTTGGTCATCTGACACAATATGTGTTGGGAGAGTGTGGGGAAGATATTGAGAACATTTGGGGCCGAATTGCAACAAGATTCCCTTTCTGTTCGACTAAGCCACGATTAAACTTTGTGCAAGGCAACACCGTCGTCCTAACATCCCATGTCACCAAGTGCCGTGTGGTAGGTACAGAAAGCCAATCAAAACACAAATACGCTGGTCAAACATGTCATGGATCACTGAGATCAGCAAACGCTGATGGCAATGCATACATTGCCAAAGGAGTGAAGCTCATCGACTGCGCAGCAGAACATGGGACACAGAGGGGTGGTTCGGTGGGGTTAGGTGAGTCAGTCAGGAACAATAGCATACGACGTGCAAAGAGTGCAGCAATGTAAAGAGGGACATTTGGCTTATTGGAGGACAGAAAGAAGCTGCATGACATAACAATGTGGCAGCAATGGTGACAAAATCGTCCAACACGTTAAGAAGCGGCTTATGTCTTTGATGGATCGCCCAGGGTGATATTTGTCAGAGAAAATGGAACAGCTTGAAGGGCACACTGTGAGTGCAGCGGGGCAGCACATGGTGATGCCAGCCTGGAGATGCCGTGTCTGCGGGGATGCACAGAATTACAATTACGGGACGTATGCGTGAGTCTCACTTTGTGCAGGGGGTGAGGCTTTCAGCTTCTATGCCTCACAGGCAAGTTGACAGATGGAATGGAAATATCCAGAAAGAGAGGTATAACAGGCTCGTCTCACAATGTGTGTGAAGACGTTTCACCTTTTCTCCTCCGCACATCCAGTTCTCCCACTGCCAACACTGATGCTTCACCACACAGGCACAGATCCTAATGACAGTATTCACTTTCATCAGCATCAATGTGGTTCTACTGCTGCGATGCAAGGAAACAGACTTTATTCTTACATTCTGAGATAATTATTGCAATTATTCCTTTTTTCCCATGCTTTTGCAGCAGTCATCACAACGCAGCGCTGCATTTATTCACAGCCAGCCTCACCAGCAAAATGACTTAATCACACATTACCATAAACACACAAACACATTGACACACATCCTCTGGCGTGACTGCTCACAAGTTGAGCAGGAAAGATAAATATTGACTCAGTCTTCTAATTAAAGGGCTTTATGACTATCGGAGCCTGAAAAGGACATATAGTACACTAATTGCAAATAGTAGAAGGCCAGCGGCAGTGTGGTGGTGATGTTGACCCTTTATCATACCCTCTCTCCCCTGTGTGGGCCTGTTGCCAAGGGATAATTTAGACCGAAGGGCAGAATCAGATTAGAGGTCATCCTGCATGTGAGGAATTACACGATTTCACTGCAAATGCATACAAAAATAGTTTGTGTGAAAATAGGGTTAATCTTGTTATGAGAAGAGTTCATGCCAAGTTTATACAATAAGCACAGCTTCTAGTCCCATGTTGTCTGCCAGCTCTTGTCTCTGCGTTCCACTAAGCCATGCATTTTTTTAATCATCTTTACAGCAGAGTTACAATAAATATAATGCTTTCCCCTAATGCTTGTTGTTTAGTTTTGGATTAATTTAGGTCTGCCATAGCAACAAAGTCATACAAAGTCACCAGTATCAACTGTGAATGGTGAAATATTGTAAAAATGAGACTGCATAGTTAAAGACTTTGTGCATGAATATGGAGGCAAGAACAAGACAAGAGCATGAGAGAGCAAAGAGAGAGAGGATAAAAGAAACCCAACACAAAGAGAATTGTTCTGCTGTTCACATGTCTGATCAGGCTTAAAATGCTATTACTCTATTGTCACTGGAGCTGTTCTCCCTGGCTTAACTCTTGAAGATGCACTGACCTTTTCAACACTTTACTACATCAGGTCTATTACACTCTGACAGTTCACCTCTCCCTTTTTCCTTGCGAGACGATAATACCACCTCCCCCTTTTTTACTGCGATGAAAAGGCTGCGTTGGCTTTACTGTGGTTTCATTCCCTCTGCTCCTGGAGCTCCTACAGGCAGAGGTCCTGACAGTCACTTTGCCTGACAGCTAGGAACGACCGTTGCTTTAGCGTGTGATTGAATACCAATACATCTGACCCTCTTTATCCCCCTTGAATACAGAACAGTGGAGGCCAGCTTGTACAGCCACGAGTGGATTATCTTCCCTGGTGGACTTTTAGCTACATGATCCTGCATCCTGACGCAAAGCTTCCTTCAAATATGTAGTGGAAGAGATTGATTGATGCTGATGCTGTAATCCACGTACTGCTGAGTAGTAATGTTGCACGGTATATCGATACTAAAAAGGTACTGCAGTAACCCTACGTTAAAACGATACGTTTTTGCATATTTTTAGCGCTCACACACACAACAGGCAGCGCTCACTCCAGGGCCTCACTCCAGGTCCTCACTCCAGGGCCTCACTCCAGGTCCTCACTCCAGGGCCTCACTCCAGGGCCTCACTCCAGGGCCTCACTCCAGGGCCTCACGTGCAGGAGCTCTTGCCGGCCGTCCTCGGCTTGTTGGAACAAAAGATGCCAGAAGTGAAATCTGGAAGTTCTGTGGCTACATTGCAGACTGTGAAGGAAAGCCCGCTGACACACAGAGACCCGTCTAACAGACTAAAGGAGGACACATCAGCCGTGCCCGCTGACACACAGAGACCCATCTAACAGACCAAGGGAGGACACGTCAAACCTTTCAGACAGCCTAAACCAGGGGTGTCAAACTCATTCTCACCGCGGGCCACTTCAGCATCATGGTCGCCCTCAAAGGGCCGGTTGGTTGTAACTGTAACACTGTATACATTTAACTAGTACCGAACATATTGTTAAATAACTGTCTTTGTATTGTTTATTCAAGTGTAACAATATTGTACATGCATTTATTTATATATATATATATATAAATAAACCCACATTATTCTATCAAAGATCAAACTTAAAAAAAATAACAAAAATAACAAAGACAAAGATCAAACAATCGTTGTTATATTAACTTTGTTCAAAGCTTTTTTGTCACAGTTGAGAAGGACATAACTAGCCAATAAGAACATGCATGTGGTCTGGGGCAGTGGTTCTACTGGTCTGGCTGCACCATCACCCCTGAATGACCCGAGATCCAAAGCAAGGAACATGTTCAACTTCTCAAATGGATTTAATGAAAAGATGGTGCAGTTTGAGCCTGAAATGGTACAGAATCTCACATGCCAACACAAAAAAACTAGTTTGAAATATTCCCTTTTACACTCAATTAAAAACCCCAAAGTGCATCTTAAGTACACAAAGTAATACAACACACATAATCATTTTATAACTTCAGCCTTTTTTAACAGACTCAGCAGTGCTTTCATGCACAAACATAATAAAAAGGTCAGGAATGAAGTGAACTATCACAAATAGTGCGTGTGTAAACTCATGCAAGTAAAGTGTGTTGTGAACGCAGCACTGAGGAGTGTGAATAGACGCACTCTACTGCATTCAAAATTCCCTTCAAAATAAAAGCACAAGGTTTTTATATTGCCCATGCAAAGGTCCGCAACCCACTGAAAACGGGTCCGCGGTGGTGATCATGCCTTTCAAGCCGTCGCGGGCCACATAAAATGACGTGGCGGGCCAGATGTGGCCCGCGGGCCTTGAGTTTGACACATGTGGCCTAAACAATAGTCCTACATATCCGTGTATAATCAATGCTATGATGGCACCATGTAGTTTTCATTAATATCTTGCTGTAGGCTAATACTAATATTAATGCCATGTGTTAAGTGTTTACAAAGCTTGGCAGGAACAAGCTGGTAAAAAAGGGAATCATAAAGATGTTTTATTTATTACTATTATAGATAAATATACCAGTATCATATCATATTTGTGGTCTTGTATCAAGTTCTGGTATCATAAGTATCGGGTAGCGTGATATTTATTGCAGGTATCGTATCAAAGTCATAATTTTGGTATCGTGACAACCTTACAGAGTAGTACTATTATATTTGTATAACCTCAACCAGCAGATATCTCTTGTACTGCATGACCAAGCATCTTCGGAGGTTTTCTTGGAGTCTTCGTGCCACTTGAGGTCGGAGCACTGAGTTTATAGTTTGCTTCCCACTAAAGCCTCTATTCCACTCAGCTATGGTTATTCAGCCCATTGTTTTGTTTTTCTATGTGCAGCGCGGTGTTGATGTTGGCTGATATGAACAAGAGCCCAGACGACCACCATCTGCATCCCTCTGTCCCCTTCTTAGTTTCAGATATCATGACTCAACTATCTCAAAATGGCTTCCCGGCTGATTTTGTTAATTAAGGGCAGATGGAGTGAGGATCCCATGTTGTATTTGTGCTACTTATGACAAAGAGGCTGTTTTGGCCCTGTGCAGGGGAGAGCAAGCTTAACGTGAACGACAAGATTTGGACCAAAACTAAATATATCCCCACGATACTTCCATGGCAACAAGACACAATAGCTACACCCATTTTGCTGGTAATGAATGATCAACCTGGTGTTGTTCTTTTATCCTCTCTCACTGGGGTGTTACTGTTGAGCCATGATTGTGCTGGAGCTTTACCAATATATGATATAAATTCATATGAAGCCTTGTATTTAATTTGCACACAACATCCATGCAGCGGTGGAGCACACGCCTTAACGCTAAAACACACGAGTTGATGAGCTACAGATGGATCTGTTTACTCTGTCTGTCTTCTGCCAGGTAGCTACTGTGATATGGCCTTGTTTTCCAGTGATGTGTGTGTGTGTGTGCCGTCGGGCTGCACAGGTGGCGGGCAGCAGGGCCGGGAGCAGGTCTGTGAGCAGGTAGAATACCACCGAGGTGGAAATAACAGTCTGGACTCGTCAGCCGCTCGGAGAGGCCTGGCATGATGCTGCAGGTAGTGCTGACCGCACACTGTGGCTCCCCCTGCGCTGGACATAATCTGGTGCAGGTGCATCCATGTGACTTTGTATTTCTGGGCGAGACATGCAGGTAGAAGGCATAAGAAAAAAGGTGAAAAGCCATACACCTTACACACGGTCTCACAGAGCGCTGCATGGATGAGGTATTTGTGGCGGCCAATTAGTGTCGCACTGCTTCCCTGGACAGAGAGCCAATGAGATGTCTCCATTGCATTTTGGATCGATGCAGAAAATAAACATTCGCTGTTGATGATAATTACATGTTTTGTTCAGCAAGATAATCTTCGCAAATGAACACCGCTATTTGGTTTTAAGAAACATAATTGAGATCTGTTAAGAAGGTGATGTGCTGCTATAAACAAACCACACCATGGTTGCATGACTTAACTTAACCACTAAGCAACACCTGGATTAGTGTTCAGCAGGATGACGTTCAGCTGTCTCATTGAGCTACTGAAGACATCTATACTTTAATTCAATGGTGTGTCAATGTGTAGAACACAATGTCAACATATTTAATGAATAAACTTACACAGCATTCACTTCAACTCCTTATGTGATCTTAAACTCAGAACCCCTGGTAATGAAACATAACCTGCCCCATGTAGTATTGAATGAATTAAATAGAAACAGTGGTGGGTCAAAAAAAATATTAATGTACAATACATATTGGTCCAATGAATGTGCTATGTGAATGTAAAAGAGCTGAACATGCACAATCAATGTAGTGATTCTCGAAATGGATAATTCATGTAGAAAATGTATTAATGTGCAATTAATCATTGAGAGGACCGAAATTGGGCTGCTTTTTAATATGTCACTGCTGGTTCCAGGAAGCTGGTAGATGCCATTTCCAGGTTCATTGTGCTCAAGCTTTCACCTGCTGCTGCTGACTAAAGCCAGCACACTGAGGCCAGCCGGGAGCCGGCGGCTGTTTACCCCACATTTTAAATAGACTGGCACCATTGCCAAAGGCACTCACAATCTGCTAATTGTTCAAAAGGTCCTGAGGTGTTATTAATAACCGACCGTATGCACAGAATCTAGGCCTTAAAGAGGCGTAACGTCTTACACAAACTCGACGGGGGATGTGTGCACCTGAACGGAGACTCTGAACCACGCGTACCGACGTCAGATGGTGAGGGGCTGAAATGAAGCCAGCTCGTAGAAATGAATGAGTGTGACTTATTCTATTATAATGAGGCCTCTCACACATTTGATTTCACGTATTATACCCTGATGTTTATAGATTACTTTCAGACCAGTAGTGTTATGGTATTTGTTTGTACATTACTCACTAGTACAATCATTGTAGAGGCACCTTTCAGTTTTAAAAGATACACGCTAAGTCAAATCTCAAATCAAAGGGCCACTGTCAGCTGAGGGGTTCAGCCCAGCTGATGAATTACATGTTTTGTTGACATTGAAGAAAACATCAAATTAATACATTATTAATAATCCTCTTAATACTGTGCATTTATCACAAACAATATTACATTTCTTTATATCATTTTTCTGTGTAAAATCACTGCCATTAACACAACGACATGTATTCTCTTATGGTTTATTCTATAGTGACATATACGTTATTAATATAAAAGCTGAGCACTATCTGACTGTCTAACTCTCCTCTGCACTGCACATGCTCACCACCTGCACATATGGATCGTGTAAATTAGCAAATTCTGGAAATAAACGTCTGAATTATAATGCTGGCCAAGTTCACCACAACATAACGCAAATTAATATATGAATTGTGTTGACCTATCACAATAAAAAAAAAATGGGGGAGGGATTTAGTTGAGATCTTTTGCATTATTTTATAAATGAAGCCTCACATGTGTATAGCAGTCCAAAGCGCTGGTAGTGGACAGATGAAGAACAAAAGCATAAGAGAGAAAATCAAAAGCGCTTACCAGCTGATAAAAATGGTAAATTCTCCCACCCCGTCCCGGAGGACCTCTGCTACTGAAACATGCTTGACTTGTCTGACCTGCATACATGAGTGATCAAGCTTTTTGGAGTGTGAAAGTGGTTATGAGACAGAGGAGGCAAATAAAAGAGACTAGTCAACTCCCTTCTGTTCCGTCTCCTCCAAAGCCTTCTTTTGTTCTTAGTGTTTGGCAGCGAGCCTCAGGTCCAGTCAACTTTCACTGCAGTGATTTGTCTGTGACACATCAATAGCTCACAGAGCCGCTCAACGCTCTCATCTTAGAGAGTTTAGGGGGAGAAATGAGGAGTGAGCGCGAGTGCCAGCGCTACGTATCCTGTCCGACCTGCCTTTGGTTCAAGCTGTCACATCAGAGGCAATTCTCCTCAACAAATAAGTCCATTTTTAGAGCACAACAGGCAGGCAGCTGGGCATGCTGAGTATGATCCTACTAACCGACTGTACCCTCGTCTTCATGAGTTCTTTTTCCAGCAACAGATTTAGTCAGGAGACGATCCATTGCATGTTGACATTGAAATGCGAGCAGAAATGAGCAGTTAAATATGTTAAGGGAAGTGTGAAAGAGAGGACTTTGGTAGAAAAGCAGCAGTCGAAGCAAGGCCTGTGTATGTAGGATAAAGCATACACAACGGGGACATTGAACTTTCTTTCTGTGAGATATTCTGGCTTTCTTGGTAGAAATGCTATGGTTCCAGCTGCCAATGCATTTCCTCATTATATGTATTACTGCAGCGCCCCTTCCTGCGGAGCCTTCCTCTTTCATGACTCACTGCCCCCCCTCACAAATACGTACACTGCCCCTTCACATAAGGCCAACAGCCCATTTCACTTTCACTCTGGTGAACAAACCCAAACAGTATCTTGGTGCACCCCCCCATCCCGACTCCTCCCCTCCGTATTCAAGGAATGGAGGAGCCTATGTTTCTGTTACCACGTCCACATACGGCACTGATGAATGTTTCCGTTCGTCGGGGGCACAGTGAGGGGCTGGAGACCAGGTCAGGGGTGGGTTCGAGACCCATTTCTTTGTACAATGCTGCCACAGCTGAAACTAATTCTGCTGTGGCTGCTGGACGGCATGGTAGGAATCTCTCAGCCCACGATGCAATCATAAACTGATTATCGATTAATCTTGATGCATCAACATTTTCATATTTTTTTATTTTTATATACATTATTCAATTTTTAAACAACTCTTTATCTGTTGATTAAAAAAAATGCATATTTGTAATGATTCATAATTAAAAAAATGGATGAGTTTACTTCTATTATCTTTTATTAATTCAATATTGGTAAAAGATAGAGGACATGTGTCAACTGGAGGGTTACATTTCAAAGCATTGCAAAAATAACAAGAAAATAAATCGGGCCTGTAGCAGTAACACACCAGAATTCAGTATGTTCTGAAACAAATGACATAACAAGCTGCCCTTATTCACGAATAAATAATACACATATCTTGTAACAAATCCCCTTGTTGGAAGCAATGGGCTTTCAGCTTTCATACAAACATATTGCTATCTGGAACATGTGCCGATACAAAACAACTACACAGTGATAAAACAGTGATACCCAACCGGCTTTCCTCCGTGACCATGACTACAGTATCGCTGTGTCCGTAAAAACGTTGGGATGAATGTTGTATCTCGGTTCCAAAGTGTGCAACATAGCGCGAAAGTCTGTCACATAATTGAGGGAGAAATACATAATCCCCACCAGAATTTCATCCCAGTCAGTGTCTGGCAAATCAAAAGCATTCCATTTAGAAATCACATTTCTTTCCCAGTTTTTAACTTTTTATCAAAGCCTTTGTCCAGCTGAAAGAGCCTGTTATTGAAGGACATGGTTGCCAAGTTAAACTCAGGCTAACCTTGTGTCCTGCTCAGCTATAGGCACTGCCGTGGCCTCCTGTAAAGACTTTCACAAAGTAGTGCCTCTGCAGTCCTGGTTGTTTGCCGTGTTTGCTGAGGTTGACCTTACCAGAGGAAGCAGCCGTTTGAAGTTTGTGCCGTCTGCCTCTGATCTTTCTGTGTCTTTGGTTTTCTTGGCCGTGAATGTGAATCATCCTGTAAACCCTGTCTGGGACTGTGTTCACACTATGCTTTTTATGTTGAATTAGTTTAAACTCCGGAGCATTTATTCCATTAGTATGGTTCACTGGGGCAGGTCAGAACAATGCCGTACTCTATTTTCTGATATGCTCTAACATGGATGGCACCAAATAACTGCACTTAGATGACTGAAGGGCAAGACTAGGGCAGGACTAGGTCCTCTTCCAGAAGAAGAGGCATGCAATTTCAATTAGAGTGAGAATGTATTCTGACCCAAGTATGACGGTACAAAACAACAGGTGATAGCTCTGAGTTACTCGTCTTCGGAAAGCCAAGCAAATCCAATTGAAGCAAACCCACAGTCTAGACTGATCCTCATATCCTGCTTCTGTTTAAATGTGCTCCCCACTAAAATGAAGAATACATCACATACACTTTGTTGTCCAAATCAGTACAGTATTTATTTACTGAAACCTCCCTTATGACGATATCACAGCTTTTGAATGGCCTGGTTATCCGTGTTTATGCATCTGCAGTTTTCTTCTGATTATGGAAGTGTGAATAGTGTACACATACAATTATTATTACTTAATTCACTTTGCAACAAACATGAATTATGGAATGCAAAATTGCGCTTGAAGCTGCTCGAGGTAATTTACATGGGCTTTGAAAAACAATAGACTTTGTAATAGCTTTTGAGTTAAGATCTATCTTTTCTCCTCAACATCTATCTTCCCCGTAATATTGGATTTCCAGCTCTCTGTGGGTTGAACGCTGTGGCCCAAAGCAGCAGCGGCCTTCGTCCACCTTACCCACTTATTATTCTGACATTAAAGGCAATAAGATAATGGAGATATTGCTAGTAAAGAGTAGGCTAATAAACTTCAGGGCCATCCACTGGGTCACATAATGATTTTGATAGCAATAATTCAGTGTATGAGAAGAAAAGAGAATTGGATGAGTGTTTTTGCAAAATGTAGAAGTCCCTTTCTTCAGTTGAACTAACTCTCCCTGTTCACATACAAAACATGTTTTTGGTGTTAAATTAATATTTTTTTTCGAGTGCTTGTTTTTGTTACACAGTTATATGATTTAAAGCTGCAAGTCCTTCAATATTCAGCTGTTAAATATTGCATACATTAATTATTGTTCCCAAAAGGACCCTGATGGTGTACATCTGTGCTATGCAAATTCCAGTCAAAGACCAGAGTCCTGTAACTTAAACAATGGTTTTCCCAGGCACACTTCACGGGGTTTTAGGCGGTACAAGTTAATAACATTTATATTTACACTCGTGGACACCTCAACCCAAAACCTGCCGGCCCTGCATGGCAGTCTCTAATGTACTCATTCAGTCTGACATTCATCACTTCCTGACAGAAGAAAGCTGAACCACTGTGGGCTCACTACCACACAGCTCTTGCCTCAGAGTGGTGGCATTTTTGGAGATCTATGATGTGTTTATGAGCAGCTTGAAAAGGGCATTTTGCAGATTTATGGATGACAAGGCCAAATGATCTATGGAAAACACGGAGGGAGAAAAGGAGTCATTGTGCATTGGAAAGGGTTTTTCTGGCAGTGTGGGGGAATGTCCATCCCTCCCAATCCCACAATATCCGGGACCCTTGCACAATGCAGTTTGACAGGGACATGAGGTGGGGATATAAATGAATAAATAAAAAGGTCACGTCAAGCCATTTTCATAAAAGCTCATTAACTTTAATTATCTGCAAAAGATGTCTGTGTAATTACAATAACAGAGATTGAGTTAATGAAATTTCAATAAACAGTGGTGGAGTGGAACAAAAAAATAATAACGCAAAGCTCACGCATGTCTGAGACTTAACTTCACATTATTGGCAAGTGACCTTTCAAGGAGATAGAAGTTGATCCCAGGTGTACTTGTGAGGTGTGGGTTTAGTTTGAACATGTGCGTGTGAGTGTGTGTGTGTGTGAGTGTGTGAGTGTGTGTGTGTGTGTGAGTGTGTGAGTGTGTGAGTGTGTGAGTGTGTGTGTGTGTGTGTGTGTGTGATACAGTAACAGCAGTTTTTATGTATGTTAGTTTATAGTTTATAGTATATAGTTTTTAATATGGCAAGTAATCGAAATGGCTTCCTCCACACATTGTCCAATAAAAAGGAGCAATCCGACGCTCACATTTGTCATTTATTAGCAGGTTTATTAGTGAGGGTGGCTTCTGTCATACCCGGCTCACTGAATACAGTGCAGATACTGCTCTGCATTATAACTGCCCTGGCAGCGCTGTGCCGTGCTCAGGAGTCGCTGCTTACTCGCGACTCTGTGATCGACGTGATTGGACACCACCACTCTGCTCACATGCATTATTGACAGCGGGCAAGTATAGGTTTCTCCCTGTGTCATTAGCAAGAGCAAGCCATAAATGATGAATGGAACCTGATGTTACATTTAAGACTTGAATGAGCAAAGGTCTCTGTAAAGCAGTAATCAATGCTCAGTCAGTTAAATCACCTCATAGCTCTGATGTGCGTCTCCGACCTTCAGAAGGGGGAGGTCATTCAGTTGGGTCAGGGATGCTGAGACATGAAAATTGAAATTATATGTGTTATTGATGAATTGGTGAGAACAAAAGGTTGTAACGGGATCGTAGGGATTTGCTCGAAAGTCACATAAATGCCAGCTGTAACCTGCGTGGTACCTGGCTCGGTTCCATCGATATGAGGGAGATTTGTCAGCCGCCCTGTTTGTTCACTCTGTGTGCTGATAGCCTGGCAGGCTGTTTGTTTGTTTATTCCCTGTCTAGGTCAAAGCCGATGCCCTCGCTCTTCTTCTCTGCCTTTCCACTCTCTCACCGAGTCTCTGAACTCATACAGGCCCTGCTGCACTGACCTTTTCAGATACTTATATGCGCTGTAAGGTAATGTCACAACAGCATCCACGTCTCAGAAGCGGACAGGCAACCTGTCTCTGGTGGGGGGTCGACTCGTGAATCGCTTGTTCTTTTGTAATAGTCATGGAAGTGGAAAACGTTGCATGGGTCTGCTAAAGCGACCCAATCGAAATGTGGAAGCTGGGCTGGTTTCTGTAGTCGCTCCATACAGTGTTATCCAGAGATGCTCAGAGGGCCTTTGTTAGACGTCTGTGCAAACCATAAGACATTCTAAATGTTATCTTTTCAATTTGTTATTGTTGCCTTTCATGGTTGTTTGCATTAAAACACACAATTGAAATGATTAGGAAATCACATGGTTATATTTCATTTAAATAGTGGCTTTAACTTAAAAAAAGTTTGGCATTAGTTATTCAAACTAAATAATATAAGCTGTTTGAAGCTATTATTACAGGGGAAAAATCTCCTTCAAACATCTTCATCCATTCATGCTTTTCTCCAAGAACTACATTTAACAGTATTACATTTCATTAGTTATTTAAGAGCTTAAACGCATCGTCAATGCAAACTCCACTGAAGAACTCTGAGGATGAGTGCTGTGTATGAATGTGACCAACAAAAAAGACCGGTCATGGCCAATCAGCCGGAAACTGCTTTTTTTTCCCCGGCTATCTATAGTTATATTGCAGAATATATAATATTTTCCAGAAGCTTCAGTGTGCTGGTTGGAACATGAGGATTTTAAATCCCATGGATGAAAACCTCAAGTGATTTTCACTCTGTCTTCAGAAATATTCAGTTAACCCAAATAGTTTGAAGCCTGACGTGATCACCATAAAGTACACAACCAGAATCAGCTTTGTTGGCCATGTGTGTTTACACTCACATTTGACTCCGGTTACACATAGCTCTCATTGTATATATATATACACATTTACAATAAACAAGATAAATATAAAAAAAGACATTAAAAAGAAAAAGTAGTCTGATTAGTGCAGGTAGTGCAGATGGAGGAGTCTGATTAATTGTTCATCAGAGTGACGGCCAGTGGAAAGAAGCTGTTCCTGTGTCTGGTGGTTTCTGCATACAGGGCTCTGTAGCGCCCCCAGAGGGGAGGAGGTGGAACAGCTTGTGTCCAGGGTGTGAGGGGTCTGCAGGGATCTTTCCAGCCCGCTTCCTGACTCTGGAGGTGTACAAGTCCAAGATGGAGGACAGGTTGGAACCAATAGTTCTCTCTGCAGACCTGACTATCCACTGTAGTCTGCCTCTGTCCTGTTTGGTGGCCGATCCAAACCACACAGTGATGGAGGAGCAGAGGAAAGACTGGATGATGGAGAAACAGAGGACAGACTGGATGATGAACAGAGGACAGACTGGATGATGGAAGAACAGAGGACAGACTGGATGATGGAGGAACAGAGGACAGACTGGATGATGGAGGAACAGAGGACAGACTGATGATGGAGGAACAGAGGACAGACTGGATGATGGAGGAACAGAGTACAGACTGGATGATGGAGGAACAGAGGACAGACTGGATGATGGAGGAACAGAGTACAGACTGGATGATGGAGGAACAGAGGACAGACTGGATGATGGAGGAACAGAGGACAGACTGGATGATGGAGGAACAGAGGACAGACTGGATGATGGAGGAACAGAGGACAGACTGGATGATGGAGGAACAGAGGACAGACTGGATGATGGAAGAACAGAGGACAGACTGGATGATGGAAGAACAGAGGACAGACTGATGATGGAGGAACAGAGGACAGACTGGATGATGGAGGAACAGAGGACATACTGGATGATGAACAGAGAACAGACTGGATGATGGAGGAACAGAGGACAGACTGGATGATGGAGGAACAGAGGACAGACTGGATGATGGAGGAACAGAGGACAGACTGGATGATGGAGGAACAGAGGACAGACTGGATGATGAACAGAGAACAGACTGATGATGGAAGAACAGAGGACAGACTGGATGAGGAACAGAGGACAGACTGATGATGGAGGAACAGAGGACAGGCTGGATGATGGAGGAACAGAGGACAGACTGGATGAGGAACAGAGGACACACTGGATGATGGAGGACAGACTGGATGATGGAGGAACAGAGGACAGACTGATGATGGAGGAACAGAGGACAGACTGGATGATGGAGGAACAGAGGACAGACTGGATGATGGAGGAACAGAGTACAGACTGGATGATGGAGGAACAGAGGACAGACTGGATGATGGAAGAACAGAGGACAGACTGGATGATGGAAGAACAGAGGACAGACTGGATGATGGAAGAACAGAGGACAGACTGGATGATGGAAGAACAGAGGACAGACTGGATGATGGAGGAACAGAGGACAGACTGATGATGGAGGAACAGAGGACAGGCTGGATGATGGAGGAACAGAGGACAGACTGGATGAGGAACAGAGGACAGACTGGATGATGGAGGAACAGAGGACAGACTGATGATGGAGGAACAGAGGACAGACTGGATGATGGAAGAACAGAGGACAGACTGGATGATGGAGGAACAGAGGACAGACTGGATGATGGAGGAACAGAGGACAGACTGGATGATGGAGGAACAGAGGACAGACTGATGATGGAGGAACAGAGGACAGACTGGATGATGAACAGAGAACAGACTGGATGATGGAGGAACAGAGGACAGACTGGATGATGGAGGAACAGAGGACAGACTGGATGATGGAGGAACAGAGGACAGACTGGATGAGGAACAGAGGACAGACTGGATGATGGAGGAACAGAGGACAGACTGGATGATGGAGGAACAGAGGACAGACTGATGATGGAGGAACAGAGGACAGACTGGATGATGGAGGAACAGAGGACAGACTGGATGATGAACAGAGAACAGACTGGATGATGGAGGAACAGAGGAAAGACTGGATGATGGAGGAACAGAGGACAGACTGGATGATGGAGGAACAGAGGACAGACTGGATGATGAACAGAGAACAGACTGGATGATGGAGGAACAGAGGACAGACTGGATGATGGAGGAACAGAGGACAGACTGGATGATGGAGGAACAGTGGACAGACTGGATGATGGAGGAACAGAGGACAGACTGGATGATGGAAGAACAGAGGACAGACTGGATGATGGAAGAACAGAGGACAGACTGGATGATGGAGGAACAGAGGACAGACTGGATGATGGAGGAACAGAGGACAGACTGGATGAGGAACAGAGGACAGACTGGATGATGGAGGAACAGAGGACAGACTGGATGATGGAAGAACAGAGGACAGACTGGATGATGGAGGAACAGAGGACAGACTGGATGATGGAGGAACAGAGGACAGACTGGATGATGGAGGAACAGAGGACAGACTGGATGATGAACAGAGAACAGACTGGATGATGGAGGAACAGAGGACAGACTGGATGAGGAACAGAGGACAGACTGGATGATGGAGGAACAGAGGACAGACTGGATGATGGAGGAACAGAGGACAGACTGGATGATGGAGGAACAGAGGACAGACTGGATGATGGAGGAACAGAGGACAGACTGGATGAGGAACAGAGGACAGACTGGATGATGGAGGAACAGAGGACAGACTGGATGATGGAGGAACAGAGGACAGACTGATGATGGAGGAACAGAGGACAGACTGGATGATGGAGGAACAGAGGACAGACTGGATGATGAACAGAGAACAGACTGGATGATGGAGGAACAGAGGACAGACTGGATGATGGAGGAACAGAGGACAGACTGATGATGGAGGAACAGAGGACAGACTGGATGATGGAGGAACAGTGGACAGACTGGATGATGGAGGAACAGAGGACAGACTGGATGATGGAAGAACAGAGGACAGACTGGATGATGGAAGAACAGAGGACAGACTGGATGATGGAAGAACAGAGGACAGACTGGATGATGGAAGAACAGAGGACAGACTGGATGATGGAGGAACAGAGGACAGACTGGATGATGGAGGAACAGAGGACAGACTGGATGAGGAACAGAGGACAGACTGGATGATGGAGGAACAGAGGACAGACTGGATGATGGAAGAACAGAGGACAGACTGGATGATGGAGGAACAGAGGACAGACTGGATGATGGAGGAACAGAGGACAGACTGGATGATGGAGGAACAGAGGACAGACTGGATGATGGAGGAACAGAGGACAGACTGGATGATGGAGGAACAGAGGACAGACTGGATGATGGAGGAACAGAGGACAGACTGGATGATGGAGGAACAGAGTACAGACTGGATGATGGAGGAACAGAGGACAGACTGATGATGGAGGAACAGAGGACAGACTGGATGATGGAGGAGCAGAGGACAGACTGGATGATGGAAGAACAGAGGACAGACTGATGATGGAGGAACAGAGTACAGACTGGATGATGGAGGAACAGAGGACAGACTGGATGATGGAGGAGCAGAGGACAGACTGGATGATGGAAGAACAGAGGACAGACTGATGATGGAGGAACAGAGGACAGACTGGATGATGGAGGAACAGAGGACAGACTGGATGATGGAGGAACAGAGGACAGACTGATGATGGAGGAACAGAGGACAGACTGGATGATGGAGGAAC
Organism: Cottus gobio; assembly: GCA_023566465.1. Lineage (NCBI taxonomy): Eukaryota > Metazoa > Chordata > Actinopteri > Perciformes > Cottidae > Cottus > Cottus gobio. The sequence goes on along the minus strand of CM042233.1, from coordinate 17,364,236 downwards.
AGAGGACATACTGGATGATGAACAGAGAACAGACTGGATGATGAACAGAGAACAGACTGAATGATGGAGGAACAGAGGACAGACTGGATGATGGAGGAACAGAGGACAGACTGGATGATGGAGGAACAGAGGACAGACTGGATGATGAACAGAGAACAGACTGGATGATGGAGGAACAGAGGACAGACTGGATGATGAACAGAGAACAGACTGGATGATGGAGGAACAGAGAACAGACTGGATGATGGAGGAACAGAGGACAGACTGGATGAGGAACAGAGGACAGACTGATGATGGAAGAACAGAGGACAGACTGGATGAGGAACAGAGGACAGACTGGATGAGGAACAGAGGTCAGACTGATGATGGAAGAACAGAGGACAGACTGATGATGGAAGAACAGAGGACAGACTGGATGATGGAGGAACAGAGGTCAGACTGGATGATGGAAGAACAGAGGACAGACTGGATGATGGAGGAACAGAGGACAGACTGGATGATGGAGGAACAGAGGACAGACTGGATGATGGAAGAACAGAGGACAGACTGGATGAGGAACAGAGGACAGACTGGATGATGGAGGAACAGAGGACAGACTGGATGATGGAGGAACAGAGGACAGACTGGATGATGGAGGAACAGAGGACAGACTGGATGATGGAGGAACAGAGGACAGACTGGATGATGGAGGAACAGAGGACAGACTGATGATGGAGGAACAGAGGACAGACTGGATGATGGAGGAACAGAGGACAGACTGGATGATGGAGGAACAGAGGACAGACTGATGATGGAGGAACAGAGGACAGACTGGATGATGGAAGAACAGAGGACAGACTGATGATGGAGAAACAGAGGACAGACTGATGATGGAGGAACAGAGGACAGACTGATGATGGAGAAACAGAGGACAGACTGATGATGGCAGAGTATAACCTCTACTGGGCCTTTTTTCGGATGGTGTTGATGTTGGAGGCCCACTTCAGGTCCTGGGAGATGGTGGTTCCCTCAAAGGTCATCATCGTAACAACACAGTGACCCACGCCCCGACAGTACAGTATGGAATGCAGAGATATAACCATGGTCTAACATTGTAGTGCTGCCTCACTTTTTAATACATGATCTTAGAAGTCGCATGTACAGTATTTCTGTATGTAATTAGATTGCAAGTAAAACATTATTCATGAAAATGACTGCTTTTTTCTTTTGTTCTGATATGATCACGACTCAACATAATTTACACCTTGGAGGACATTAATCACATAAATGATGGGTTTAATGAAATATGATCAGGACACAATATCATTTACACCTGGGAGGAAATTAATAACAGAAATGATGGGTTTAATGATATATGATCATGGAAATTAATTTCTGGAAATTAATGGCAGAAATTATGGGTTGAATGTGTGGCAAATCTACAATTTTTCATTTGTTCCGTTTTGTTTCTTTTTCAAAAAAGTACGAGCCATAATAATCTTACACCTCGGAGAGCAATCTTGACTGGAGTATTTTGAGTTTATTTATCTCACAAATGTTATGTTCCATTACCAGCCGGAACTTGACAGAACCAGGACGCACACAGAACAGCTCACGCACGGTGAGGAGATAATCTCATAAAAGTTTATGGGATTAGAATTGGCCCTCACCAGGCCGCTCGATCTCAACGGGAGAACCGCATACTTCTCTAAAAAGGTTCCAGGTTGTGAACTCTCATCTGGTGGATGGATTATGACGATGAACCCAAGCAGAAACGCTCACTAGTCACACATTGAGATAATGTAGATCAACTCGCATTCACACAGTACATTCTCACACACACACACACACACACACACACACACACACACACACACACACACACACACACACACACACACACACACACTTTATTGATCTGCAGTCATACACCTTGCAAAAAGAAAGGCTCTGTTATGCATCACCAACGTTTTTTTCCAAAAACTTCACATTTTAGCTGCATTGTTTACTTTCGGTTTGCATATTTTCACAAAGACTGCAGAATGTTTTGAACAGCGTTGAGTTCGACACACATTGTCACCTGGCAAGACGCTTGACTAGCTGTTGAAACTCTGAAGCAATTGTTTTGACAATGGCATGTCTATTTATTTTTTATATTTTCCGTATTTTTCGGTGTGTTCAGACTTCTTTTTTGCATTCTCTACACTTTTAAATATTGTTTTTCGTCTCTCTAACTTTAACTTTAACTTTTGAATATGATGGTTCTTAAAACCTCAGCATTTTTTATTTTATTTTATTTTTATTTTCACACCATCACCACGCCAACACCTTTCACTTCCTTCTCTTTGGAGGAATAAGACTGGGCTTGCTGAGCTGCAATCATAGCCACTAGCCTGTATCTGACATTTTAACAGTAGCTCATATAGTTACTTTATTTTAGGAAAAGGAGGGTGTTTTAAAACAACATGTTTTAAAAATGGTGTCGTCAGGAAGTGTTTGCTCTGTCTCAGACCTGTCTGAACTGTCTGATTTTTCCCTTTTTTAAAAATTCTTAAATGCAATAAAAATGAAAACCACTACGTGTCAATATATCATTAATAGGTCATCAGTCTGCTCAGTTACGTTCAGTATCATTTCAAAGATGGCTTCAGTATGACTTCAGGTTACAGGATATTTTCAGCATGCACCAATTTAGCTTTCCTACTATTTTAATGAAACAAACACAAACAACATGAGCACTTTCCAAGAAAACTATGAAACTTTGTGACTTCATTACAGAACCTACGCCTGCATGCTGTACAGGACTCTATACTTGTCTCTGTATATGTGCATTGATGCCGCCTTCAGAGAGCCTCCAGTACTGGATCCCACACTGTGAGCAGATGGTCAACACCCATACACCTGCAAGGCAAGAACAGGAAGTAGAAATGTATTTGATGGATACATAGATGGATTCATGGTGTGAATTAATTTAATGAGAAAGAAAATGGTAGATTTTCCCAAATAAAATATGATTTATAATTGTTTTTTTGCCCAGTGAAATAAAAATTGCCTTTCCACTGTATCAAAGGCAAAAAGGTGCTTTAGCAAAGCCCTGTGCATATTATTTATTTGACACTACACTATTGGTTGCCTATTATTTTTCATATTTATTCCAGCTATTGAAGAAAAAACTGTTCTCTCAAGCCAGAGGAAAATGATTTGTGTTCTCTACAGCGCATTGTTGTGCACATAACACCTGATCTTTCAAAGCTGTAGAGAAACAAATCAATACTCTCCGCTGATACAGAAAGCTAGGAATAAAACAAGACTTCCAGCTCACCTGTGTTCATTGGGTTTTGCTCTCTCTTAAGCTTTTGCAAACAAAATGAAAACATGTTTCTATCCCCTTCTGCCTATTTAGTATTTAATTCTTGCACTGTATACTTTTCTATTTTAGAATCCTTTCGAGCATGTAATCCAGCGGCCTCAAGGCCACGCCGGGCAGTTCCAGACAAAGTCACATTAGCTTCTCTTGACCTCGCAGCTGTAATCGGATCTGAGGGGAGGTGTGGGGGGGGGGGGGGGGGGGGGGTTTCGCGGTGTTTTGCAAGAGTCCCATGCTCAACGTTCAAAGAGCAGGGATGCAAGCCTTACAACAGCTTACCTATAGATTACAGCATCAGCAGTTCACTCACAATGCAACCCTGCAGGCTTTGACTACCATTACCCTGCCGTGGCGATTCCACTGGGCAGTTATTAGAATGGCTAGGATTGAGCTGTGGCTCTCCATCTCTGCACACACTCGGGGAGACCCTTACACTCACTAACATTAAGACGTCTTGTCTTCTATTAATTGGGCACTTGGCATCATTCATTTCCTTCCTTGTTGCCTGCAGCAGCTTTGCAGCTTCTGCAGGCACATGGCAGAATCCTGCTCATCAACAACGCTCAGCTCTGAGCGGCCGTGTGTTCAGTTCCAGTGTCTCCAGGGTGAGGTGATTCCCTTCATACTGTACATTGTCTAGAAGTCTATTTAAAGATCCCCAACAATACCAGCCATGTTGCAGGACTGGAGCGGCGGGCTAGCTCAATCCTAACTCAATCGAGGATCATCAACTATTGTCACTAAATCAGCCCCTTTAGTCTTTAGCTTCTCTCTCAATTCATTACAAGTGAATGGGCTTTTATTGGCGTGACCATTTTAACAGGGACTCAGGGAGTGTGTGGAAGCTTGTAAGGCTGGATCGACACAGGCAATTTACGAGGGGATCGACGGGCGACTTGAGGCCAAAACCAGCACAAAACAAACATAGCCAGAGAGAGCGAGGGAGAGATTAAGAGATTTGTTGTCCTCCCCCCCAAACAAACCCCACTGTTCCCTTTTTTTATTATCCCTCCATTTTTTTGTTCTCAGCTTGTTTGTTCTGCTCATCCCCTTCAATCTTGGATGCTGTTGGTTTTTCTCTGCTGCCGCGTCTGCCTTCTTTTGTGCATGTTTTTCTTTTTCTTTTTCAGATTTTCTCTGGCAGTCGTCCCAACTAATTTGAACATGTCCTGAGACTGATATTTAAGCTTTATCATTATTCTCTTTTATGAAAGCATTCTGACTGCCAATATCGATTTATTATGCAAAGCAGCACTACTTAAGAGCTGCTTCAAGTGTTAGTTCTCCCACTCAGGCGACTTACTGTTTCATGTAGTGCTAATAGAGAACATTTTGAGATGAGAGAAGGCATCTTTAAGGTTTTTGCAACGTGTAGGTGTTTATGTCTGCAGGTGGCATAAGACGTCTGAGGTATCAACGCTGAAAGAAGGAGAGAGGAAGTCCTCGTTCTCTGCAGTCAACCAAGGTTTTAACCTGGTCAAGTTGTTTAGCTCATGTCAAACTCCCTGCCGGTGATTCATTCAACGCATGCTGAATATGACACGGTGTCTCTCCTTTCAAATCATCCTTATTAAACTTATTAAAGCTTGTTTTTAGGGAAACTTCAGTCCAGAATGGTGTTCAACATCTATGGCTGTGACATTGTTTTAATCTTTACATTTGTTGCCTTCCAGTTTGATCATATAATGATTATACAATGTTTTTTATTTATTTTTTTATTTTTTTAAATCCTCCTCATATCAATAAGTATAAGAAACATAGAATAAGGAGTTAAGGAAATGCGTATAGCAGGTCGGGCCCCATTTGTGAACGGTTTGCCAGACGAGAGCTTCACCGATGCATTGCAGACTCCTGGCATGATTTCTGGCAGGCCAGATACCTGCATCTGTGGGTGTGGTCTGTCAGGGAGCTACAGCCAATTAGAGCACAAGACACGGGTTGAAGGGAAACACGACTACATACGGGATCATTTATCTCGATGACCCTTCAACTACCAAAGCAGTTTATTAGCCACATGATTTTATTCCTCCACCAGCCCGACATCATCTTGGTCCAGCAATAATCAATGATAGAAGGGTGCTTATATCTTATAACTTCTACCACCAACAGCTACGCTTTTTACTCTTAGATGCTGCATATGGGGACATATCAGGGAAGTCTAAAGTAATTAAAAAATAGTATTAAAAAATCTGAGGGATTTTTGATCAATTTGAACAAAATAATTAGACCACTTATAAGAAGATCTTGCTGAACCGGTCTAGGGTCTTTAACTGTGCAACCAGATGTTTTTGTGACACTATGTCCTGCTTTTGTCTCTCTTCAAAACACATTGCAAGGTCATGGATGAATGAGAGGAGATCGTCTTTGTGATACGAAACCTTTTGTTCCCACAGTCCTCAAAGGAACCCACAATTTGGTGGTGGCTTGAAACTCCATTGTCCGTCTATAGTCAGCTGCTTACGTTAGGTGTCCAACCACCAGACAGCTGAACGACCTGGCGTGGTTAGTCACATCGCACCAGAACATGGAGCCTTTTTCACAAGAGCTTCTAACGGTTTGCTGCACGCTTTGTTGTTTCATCAAATTGTGTAGATTCCTCTTCAGTGCACGACTCGCAACACAACAGTCCTCAGTCTCATCCTGCTTCTTTTTTACTAGGGAGATAAGCTCTTTGCCAAAGTTTCTTACATCTAATATCTCCCTCGCCCCCCATCCCCCTTCCCCTCCTCTCTTTTCCCATTATCTCCCCCCACACTTCCATCTCCCCTGTCTTCCTAGCTTTGCAAAGATAAGATTTTCTTTCCCAGTGAGTTCTCAGTGTCGATACTAATGTGCTGCTATCATCGATAAACTGTCAGCCCACCTCGTCCCATCCCACACAATTCCCCTCCTGACCTTTCTGCAGCAACAATACCAAAAATACGTTTTATGAATGTTATGATGCATGCATGTTCCATATGACAACATTTTTAAACACATGCTTTAATCCTTTTTGTTTTCTTCAATGGCACATACAACTTTTTTGTACCAAGCCTCAAGTGGTTTATACTTGTTGTTTTGGTATATTGTTAATAATCTGCATTGCTGAATTAAGCATCACAGAAACGCGCCATTAGATCACACAAGAGCACAGGATGGGAGCGGCAAGAGGCATCAGCCCACTCAGTCAGGGGTCTGGTAAAGAAATAGAGCAGCAAACATGTCACTTAATGTGTGTTGATGTGTCGTTGCTCACAGTTGTTGGGCCGAGGGGGGACGCTGAGAGGCCGTCAGCTAACAGACAGTGACATCCATGAGGTGGATCTACTGTTGCTGGTTGAACCTAACGAAATGTGTCATTGTGGTGTACCCTCCGTGTGTATGCATGTGTGTATATATATATATTTAATAATACTATATAATGCACTGGGAACCCCGATGGGAGCCACATCTCAAACCCCGGCACCTTTAGTGCTATGCTCTGTTTATAGAGCTCCACATAGAAATAAATGACTTTGCAGCGCGTCTTTGCCAGAGGGATAGGGACTTCAGATGTGGAGCCCAGAGGGTGAAATGTCACCTCAATGCTTTGACAGCAAATGAGTCGCTTGACTTTTTCTTTACGCCAGTCGTACAGACTGAGAGCATGAATGCAACTTAGAAAAAGTAAAATCTCCGAAGTGTGGCAGCCACACTTACAGCTGATGTGTAATCATTGTTGATGGCTGAGAAAGTGGCATCAAATAGGCAGAGACTTCACAGAGATCATGCCGGCAGGCTGTCCTGAACAGCCAGTGATGTCATCCCATGTCTCAGTTTTCTCCTTTTAGAACAGTTTTGCAGTCAATAGTTGTCAATGGTGTAAACACTGTGGCTTTATTACAGCCTGTTGTAGCTCTCTGTAAGAGCACAGCGCCTCTGTTTGATCGGGACTCCTTTCTGTGCTTCAGAGCCGTTGCTTGAAGGCACACAGTTTGATGTGAAAGCAATGGATACCTATGCACTCCAAGGCCGTCACATTTTATCTCATCCTGTACAATAAACTGCACATTTCCACGAATAGTGGATTTACAATTGCTTCAGCGTGTATAATATGTGCTGTAGTATATGGACAGCTCTCTTGTTTGATCATTTGTTGAGAAACGGTGCAGTGGAGATACATTACCTTTAGTATGAAATGAGAGTAAATAATAGTCCATCCTATTATAATAGATTGAATGCTGATTAAAAACAGAAAAAGGCACTCCATTAATCTGAATTTAACCTTGCATGTTTGCATATTTGTATACTAATCCAACCTTGGGTTGACAGAGGATCTGACAGAGGATTTGAAAGTGGGGGACAAAGAAACATGATCTCTTTACGTCATCTGATGAGTTCATGATCACAGTCAGAGATTCAGGAGCAATAGAAACAAATCTCTTTAGGTCACCTCAAACAGAGATTAAGTAGAGTACAAGAAGTCATTTCAAATTGTAATGTAAAGTCAGATATGCTTAGAGAAAATAATATCTGTTCAGGGAGAACAAATGTTACCTTTAATTTGTTATATCAATGTAATAGTATAGTTTTACCTAGTGCGTCAAAAGTAGCCCCCCCTCCTCATAAAGCAGCTGGCGTACCAGCTGTTCCATAGTGTATTTGTCTCATTTCCACAGATAAATCCCCAAATGGCGAGATGCTGAGATACTTCCAGCATAGCTAGAGTACTATGTAATTGCAGTAAACGTCAGGTTTCATTTTCAACCCCTATATAAGAGCACGGCTTGCTACAATTTCCTAGAGCTGCCATTTTACATCAGTGTTTAGCAGTCATACTGAGTGTATAGAGGCAGCCATGCCCCACTGACAGCAGCCATGTTGGGTCTGGATGGTGCAGCGCCTCCTTCTTCTTCATGGATGAAACGTCACATGCTCATCTGCTGTTGTTGTTTCCACTTACACAAAGGCACTAAAGCAGATGGTCACTACACTGTACCTGGGATGCTTTGAACATCATGTAATGAACATCAGAGTGATGCTTTATAATGAGTGTGTTTCCCTTTACTTAGTTTCCCTGACAACCCAGCACTCCTTTGAGCCAGTAATGCTAGTGTCTATACATGAAATAATTCACATCCCTTTCAAATTTAAAAGTAATCTGAAATGCAGTTCACCTGCTGCCATCAGCCAGTACAGTGAGAGCAGCTGGCTCATATCCACTAGAACCTGCTGTTAAATGAGCATGGTGGTTAAATCGGCACTCGTTATTGCTTTAGACTCTAATATCGGTGACACATGAATGATACCAATTCAAACAATGGAATTTAAAACCAGGGTTAAATGTACTGAAAATAGAGCCAAGTTGAAAATCAAATGTTATTAAGTTTGCTCGGCTGGAGGGCCCTGAAAAACAGGAAGGCAGCCAAGCCAGGCCAACGCTTGACTGGTGAAGGATCACACACACACACACACACACACGTGGATGCCATTTTTTCTGATTTTAAGATATTCATGTTAGCATTGCAGTTGTGTTTTTAAGCTCTCTGCCACATTTAATCTGAGCAGGATCATCACGGTAGTGTTCGTCAGTGGTCTGCTTGCTTCCTCTGCACATTTTCTGCAGAGCTAGAGATATCAGGGCTCATTCTCTCCCCGTCATAAGACAACATGTGCTGCCATCCATCCTTGTATATTGTGAAAAACTAGTTCCACAGACTTGGATAAAAAGCCCAGAGCCAGATAATCTATCACAGCAAACATGAAGCATCCATTTGATTCAGTCAAAGTTTCAGTTTATTCAATGTTTCATTGTGTCTCAGTTGAGTGTTTTCATATAGGTGCTGCATTATTTTACACTTTGCTTCCCATCAATCACTTGCGCCCACAAGCGGAAATGAAAGGCAAATTATCTATTTAAATCAAGTCACGTTCCAAACTTTATTGTAACGTCCATGGTAGAATACAGTTTGTATTTTGGCAGCCTTGCCTTTGGTAAAATGACAGCATCTTTTAGACCATCAACAAAATGTCTTCCCTTTCTGTCGTCTTTCATCCCTCACCGCTCACTCTCCCCAGTCGGCTCCTATTAGACAAGCGTTCATGTTATATTTATCCGGCCTCGTCTTTTGTTTTGCTCTATCCCGCTGCAACACATCATTTATGTTTTCTGATATAATGAAGACAAAAGAAAATCTCACACTCCTCGAAACCTACTCACAGGAAGGTTAAAACTGCCTCATTAATCATCATCATAGGCCTCCCTACTCATGAAAAGTGACTGTTTTAAAATAAAGATACATATCTAATAATGCCCACTGCATTGGAAGTATTGTTTTTATCTATATTTGATCTCATTTCTTGTCTATCTTTATTTTAGTTTATAGCCGTCTCACCTTGTCCTTGTTGAACCTTGTCCTGATTTATGTCGAGCTCTGCATTCACCCAGTCCTCCAACTTTAACTGTCAGCGCTGTGATGCCATTGGCAGTAGAGGGGTGCATCCACATTCATTTCTCAACCTTGACCTCCCTCTGATACCTACTCTAGCTTTATTAGTCACTGTGTGAGTTTACACCAGTCCGTCTGTGTTAACTCTGAAAGTACAGATAATACAGATGTGCATGCTTGTTTCTATAAGAAATGTGTCTAGAAAGCACTCAAGCATAACACGTTTCTAAATGTATATTTCACGGGCACAGAAGTTCTTGCCCTATCACACTGTTAACTAATCCTTTGCAAATGTATTGCACCAAAAAGCACTTGACTTGTTCCTTAGCTTTGGACGTGGGATGTACCATGTCATGAGCGACCTCTACCATACATATCCAAATACTGCTTTAATACAAGACCCTTTAAGTACACCTGCGATGGAAAACAGCATTTACTGTTCAATGAAGACCAACATGTATTCATGTGTTTCAGGTTGCATCTCTCTGATCCTTTCCATTTGACCTCAGTCATGTGCTCTCCCTTCCTGACATACTGTATTAAATGGGTGATGCTTTACACATTGTGTTGCTGCCAGATAAATCAGTCAAAATGTTATGATGTTCCCTTCTTCATCAGGATTAGAAAGCCTCAACTATATTTGCGCATTTGTCTGGTGGAGGTTTTGTGTTTTGCTGTCGAGATTCAGTGAGGAATCTGCAAATGCCATGTCTTGTGGATTAACTTGTCAGTCAGAGAGAAAGTTTCTGACAATGTTGGGGAATTCAGGACAAAGCTCCCCTCTGATTAGAATATAAAGAGGAAGGAAAAGGGGTGTAGGGGGTCTTCTCACTACTAGCTCGTCTCCGTTATTCACTAATGTTGTCATTTCCTCTCCTCTGTGCCTCTCTGAAGTCATGTCATGTGTAGAAGGGGCTATTTCCTCTTCGTTCTTCCACATTTTAGATTATCCTCGCCGAAATACCAGACTTTAAAACATCTTTCCAGAGCAACTAGAGTGACTGTCAATACAGGGGCCTCGTACAAGAATGGTTTGATTTTAGGTTTGGAATAAAAAGGTTGCAAAACAATACACTGATATTTCAAGACTGTGGTTTTTCAATGCACAATTCAATACAAAGTACACCAAAGAATAGAGCCAGTGTTGTTCACATCAAAAAGCTAACCCCGCCCACTCTTTCCCTAACCCAGCGTTGTGTGTTTAATGTGCTAACCTGTGTGGAAAGACAATGTTGTACTGTGTGCTGCTCCAATATCCACTTTGACTATTTGTTTATGCCACATTTGAGCTACAAAATACAGGAAAACTGCAGCTGGAAAACAGATTAGCCAAGCAAACCTCTGCATGTACAACATATTTACATATATGCTGAGTAGCCAAAATTAACTTGATGTTTTTTTTAGGGCTGCAACAACGAATCGATAAAATCGATAAAATTCGATTATTAAAAGCGTTGGCAACGAATTTCATTATCGATTCGTTGTGTTGCGCGATTATTACGCCACTCAATAAGTCACGGAGATGTTTGAGTATGAAAAAAAAGTTGAGTTGAGCGCGGAGCAGAGCGGAGGTCGAGGAGAGACCAGCTGAGACCGTAACGTTGTTCTGAAACACATCGTGGAGGTCGAGGAGAGACCAGCTGAGACCGTAACGTTGACTGAAACACATAGTGGAGGTCGAGGAGAGACCATCTGAGACCGTAACGTTGACTGAAACACATCGTGGAGGTCGAGGAGAGACCAGCTGAGACCGTAACGTTGACTGAAACACATCGTGGAGGTCGAGGAGAGACCAGCTGAGACCGTAACGTTGACTGAAACACATCGTGGAGGTCGAGGAGAGACCATCTGAGACCGTAACGTTGACTGAAACACATCGTGGAGGTCGAGGAGAGACCAGCTGAGACCGTAACGTTGACTGAAACACATCGTGGAGGTCGAGGAGAGACCAGCTGAGACCGTAACGTTGACTGAAACACATCGTGGAGGTCGAGGAGAGACCAGCTGAGACCGTAACGTTGACTGAAACACATCGTGGAGGTCGAGGAGAGACCAGCTGAGACCAGCTGAGACCGTAACGTTGTTCTGAAACACATCGTGGAGGTCGAGGAGAGACCAGCTGAGACCGTAACGTTGTTCTGAAACACATCGTGGAGGTCGAGGAGAGACCAGCTGAGACCGTAACGTTGACTGAAACACATCGTGGAGGTCGAGGAGAGACCAGCTGAGACCGTAACGTTGACTGAAACACATCGTGGAGGTCGAGGAGAGACCAGCTGAGACCGTAACGTTGACTGAAACACATCGTGGAGGTCGAGGAGAGACCAGCTGAGACCGTAACGTTGACTGAAACACATCGTGGAGGTCGAGGAGAGACCAGCTGAGACCGTAACGTTGACTGAAACACATCGTGGAGGTCGAGGAGAGACCAGCTGAGACCGTAACGTTGACTGAAACACATCGTGGAGGTCGAGGAGAGACCAGCTGAGACCAGCTGAGACCGTAACGTTGTTCTGAAACACATCGTGGAGGTCGAGGAGAGACCAGCTGAGACCGTAACGTTGTTCTGAAACACATCGTGGAGGTCGAGGAGAGACCAGCTGAGACCGTAACGTTGTTCTGAAACACATCGTGGAGGTCGAGGAGAGACCAGCTGAGACCGTAACGTTGACTGAAACACATCGTGGAGGTCGAGGAGAGACCAGCTGAGACCGTAACGTTGTTCTGAAACACATCGTGGAGGTCGAGGAGAGACCAGCTGAGACCGTAACGTTGTTCTGAAACACATCGTGGAGGTCGAGGAGAGACCAGCTGAGACCGTAACGTTGTTCTGAAACACATCGTGGAGGTCGAGGAGAGACCAGCTGAGACCGTAACGTTGACTGAAACACATCGTGGAGGTCGAGGAGAGACCAGCTGAGACCGTAACGTTGACTGAAACACATCGTGGAGGTCGAGGAGAGACCAGCTGAGACCGTAACGTTGACTGAAACACATCGTGGAGGTCGAGGAGAGACCAGCTGAGACCGTAACGTTGACTGAAACACATCGTGGAGGTAGAGGAGAGACCAGCTGAGACCGTAACGTTGACTGAAACACATCGTGGAGGTCGAGGAGAGACCAGCTGAGACCGTAACGTTGACTGAAACACATCGTGGAGGAAGGCCGTTCAACAGGCAGCTAGTAGAGGCACTTCCGGTTGAGGCTCCGGTGCTGCGGCTAGTCGGCAGGTTGTGTTCCGTTTTGAAGTGAAGACGTAACGTCCCTCCAGCAGCTTTCTGCTGTTTACTCGTTATTAGCTTGACAAGCTAGCGTTAGCTCGTAAGAACAATGTGTCTGAACAAAGGGAGTGAGAGAGTGTGTGTGTGCGCGCGCGTCTGTGAGTGAGTGAGTGTGTGTGTGCGTCTGTGAGTGTGTGCGTCTGTGTGCTCGTCTGTTAGTGTGAGTGTGTGTGCATCTGTGAGTGTTTGAGTTTGTGAGTGTTTGAGTGTGTGTGTGTGTGTGTGTGCGTTTGTGAGTGTTTGAGTGTGAGTGCGTCCGTTAGTGTTTGAGTGCCTCTGTGAGTGTTTGAGTGTGTGTGTGTGTGCGCACGCGTCTGTGAGTGTGTGTGCGTCTGTTAGTGTTTGTGTGAACGTGTGCGTGCGTCTGTGAGTGTGGGCGCGTCTGAGTGTTTGTGAGTGTGTGCGTTTGAATGTAGTGTAGAGAACAAGTTCTGACGTTCAAACAAATCCTGTTAAGTTTTCTGATTAGTGTTTTTCTTTATTTTTTATAAGTTATTTATTGTTCTGACAGCTCAGGTCCCTTTAAACAAAATGTTGTGCAAAATGTTTTGTGCACTTTATTTAATAAAAGCCTATATATTTGGCAGATATAAAGCATACATGTGTATGTTTGTGTTAGTCCATTATTTATTTTTTTATTATTACTTTAACAGCTCAGGGATGTTCAAGGAGCAACCTGTTTGTGCACTTTCTGAAGATTTTTGCACCGTCAGTTCTGTTTTTGAATAAAGGGTTGGAAAGTATGCTTTTTATCCGATTCATCGATTAATCAAAAAAATAATCTACAGATTAATCGATTATTAAAATAATCGTTAGTTGCAGCCCTAGTTTTTTTTTCTTTCTCATATCTACAACATAATATGGTATATTCTTGGGGTTGTGTATTGGCAATAATATGACCATACAATACATATCATGATACAGGGGTTACAATTAGGGGTGTAAGGGACCACTGTGGATCTGTACTGATCTCTCTTTATGGTTCGGCACACATGTGAACCGTGGATTACTCACACATTTTAATGTCAACCATCACAGTGCGAAATAAAGTTGACAATTATCTGCCAATATTCAGTAAAATAAGCAATTTATACTTTTCTCGTAGTCGATCTCGGATAATGCTACATTGTAAATCACCAATCTGGGTTTAAATTGGCCGGAGAGCCAATAAACATGATAGCGCCGATAATGATCAAAGAAAGAAGATTCCAATATGATGTGTTCAGGTTCTGTTATGTGACAATGAGTATTGGGTGAAGCTAAATCGTAACGTTAGCATGATGTTTTCACTGCGTTCAGCAGGTGGGTGTTGTTCTGGAGACGGGCAGCGCTCAGTCCACTCCTCCATAGAGGTTATCCTCTGATGTTTAGCTTCCTAACACTCTAACTCTATGCAGCTTGTAATACAGCATTACAACTGCTCATGACAATCAAAGAAAAACAACTTAATCATTTGAATTGTGTGTTTTATGCAAATAACAACTATTAATGACAGAAACAAAGTAAAGGGATGATGGTAAAACATATTTTCTGATTGATAATTGTGAAAACCATAAAACCATGATATTTCCTCTGCCAATAATTGTGACATTTATATTTCATATTGTGACATCCCTAATCAAAACACAGTTTAGTCAGCATTATTTAACTTCACTTTAATGTACACAGTTCATCTTGAAGTACATTATATTACTATACTATAGTTCAGCCTCTTCGTTAATGTCCCCACAATAATTCATAATCATAAGCTTTATATGTCATTGCAGTGCTGTTGCATTGGATTGCATTAGACTGCAAGGTGTTGTTTTGGCAATTTATCCTGATGTCATTTAAATAATGCCACTCTCGCCTCCTGTTGTAACAACATAACTCTATTTAATGACGCAATCAGAAATTACATCATACTAACATCATGCTTCAATGTATTCATTTAATCAAACATATGTGGATTTTAAAATTGACATTGACTTTAGTCCAGGTGCTATTTTAGCAATTCAGTTTATCCATACACAAACATGCGTATACAGTACTACACATGGCCTGGTACATCTCATACAGTAGATACCAGTCCAGTTAGGGTAATGTACAGCATTACTATCAAAGTAGTTCTCACTAAATATCATTGTATTCATAAGTTCTCAACATTTATACTCATTAAAATACAAAATCATACATCTACACTCTCCTGTGTATGTCAGAGTTTAAAGCCAGACAATTAGATGTTGTAACATTGTGTTGGAGCATGAGGTGGCTTTGTTTTGAGTCAGATATACGTCCCCTTTCATGCTGCTGGTGACGTTGATCTTGAATTCCCTCTGTGACGCCTTGCTGCTGTGCTTTATCTCTCATCCATAATGAGAAAATTATTCTGACAATTATACAACTATCAACATAGTTCTTTCTCAGAATGCACGTTGGTTGATGGCCACATCTTAACTTCCTGGATATTGACGGACAAAGGGGTTTTGAGGATGAGGGCCTATGTTCATAAAGCTTGCTTAGAGGCTTCTGTGCAGCGAGCGTTGGTAGTTCAAAACCTCTTTCAGAAACGTGCTGCTGACACCACAGGAGAACATAGAGGAGACGCTCGCTATGTCCTGAGCTTTATTTGTCAGACCGACACTCGTAACAAATGTAGAAAAGCAGATTTGTGGGAACAGATCAGCGGGCGTGCTGATAGTACTTGTATCGCCATGCGCGTGTTCTCCGACTGGTCATCGTCCTTGATCTACGTTGCGGCTGTCAGATTGAGCGGTGACAAGCTGATCCATACAAACAATGAAGGCAAGGATCTTTTTTAAAGATGGCTCTTACGGACTTTAAAAAATGATTTTCAACCTGCAGTTGAGCTCTAATATTCTAAGTCAAACTAATATTTGTCACACATATTTAGAAATAGCTGTACCTTGCAATATTTGCCATATTACCTACTTAACACCCGTCCAGGCTCCTTTTGTATCCAACCAACAGCTAAGTATGTGGATTCCTTCTTGTGCAGAGGAATATGAATTTAGTGGCATAAAGGAGGTTGTTTTTCAATGCAGGCGTGCTTTTCTCCTCTCTGTAAATCCTTTAGTTACCTTGGTTAAGATCAGGTCTGAAAAGTCTCTCATTCTCAAGGATTCATCGGAGAAGGAATTCAGCTTCTCCACTGCTTCCATCTGAATTTTACTTTGGTATTTGTTTGTTTTGTCATTACAGCCCACTAATTTCTGCTTTCTTTTATACTCTCACTGTCTCCTTGATTAATTGTACTTGTTATGCTTGAGGTATTGCTGTCAAATTGTAATGCCAGTTGGTCTTCATTTCAGCCTTTTAGGTAACTACAGTAAGACTACAGGAATCTATCATTGGGATAACGGGGACAAGCTTAGAGTGAAGGGTTATATCCCCTAGGTGTCTGACTGGAATCACATTTATTCCCTAAGGCTATATTTCACAACTATTCCCAACACTTTCTCAAAAGGAATATCTGTTAAGTAAGGGTGAACCTTGAAATGGTATGGATTTAATAATCAATGGTGCTCACCATTTCCTGTATAGCATGGCCTCTTGGGAAATTTTCCCGAGAAATAAGAATTTTTTCATACCTTAAAGAACATTGTTTTTTTGTGTGGACAAACAACATTATCTTGATTTCAAACTTGTCATTTTTGTTTCTTAGTTTCTTTGCTCTTAAGTAGAACATAATGCGAGACGTGAATCGTCTGTCCATGTCCAGAAGCACTGAGGAGGCTCTGAGGTGGGCGCTGTTCTTAAATAAACCAACATGCAGACTATCCAAGAAATTCATGCTAGTTGTTTGAGAAGGGTTTGAGAAAAAAAATACATATTATTTTTACATATATATATATATATATATATATAAAAATAATATGTATTTTTTTCGTTTGAATGTCTGAACACGGACTGCAAAGGAAGGATTAGGGCCTATGTTGAGAGATGAGTGGAGGCAAAAGGTAGAAGATCAAACGGTATTTGCTTCAGCTCGGGAGGAGGAGAGGAAGCATGAGGGAGCACAATGAAGGACAGGACGATGGTCTATGATCATCGTTGCCAGTGCTAACAGAAACAACCACTACACCCGTTGGACAAACCCAGTTCCCTGCTTCTGCTTGGCAAACATTAACTATGAAGGCTTCCAGTCACTGTACTGCTGTCCTTTCTGCTGTTCAAATGCCCCCCGAACTATCTCCACTTAAGGAGAGCTTTAATCTTGATATGGTTATTTTGATGGTTGAATGGAACATGGCAGTAGATGTGACATTCAACTTATCCCATTGAACTCCATTCAGACACCAGAGATGCTTAGTGAGGGAGACCTTCCTTCAACTGAAGAAGTCCTGATGTCTTTGAGGGTTGCTGCTGACAGGATCAGGCTGCATCCCCTGGAGTCATTTCTTATTGATTACTTTATTTCTTTGTGGTTTGTGTTGCCTGTATTATCATCTGTATTATCATTGTTTAAACTCAAGATTCATTAATCATGATTGAGGTCAATAGTAGTATTGCATTCATAAGCAGAGATACAACTGGTTCCATACTAGGGTTGGGCAATGGGTTATAATTTAACAACTGGCCACTGTCGGGCCAGATGCGGCCCGCGGCGGAACTATCTTTGGCCCGCAGGATAATATTTATTTACTATAAGATCTGACCCGGCGGTAAATCTGGAGCTACTTGTGTTACGTGCATTGAGTTTGAGTCATGGTTTTAACTTTATAACAACAATTAATAACACACAAATAACGCTCTTTAACAGGGGAAAACACCACAAGACAACGGTTTTGACACAAACAATTTGTAACACCAATAATTGTACATTTATTAAATTGAATCTGCCGAACTGCATGCTGGGTACAGCCCGCCCACTGTCACAGAAAGAAGAAACTCCGTCGCTACATTAAAAAAGAAAAGAGCGATGCAGGAGGAACAAGAGAGAGCAGAGATGCACCAACACAACGTGTTGCCCAGAGAGGAGCTGTGTCTGCTGGCTGGAGGGTTTGAAAAGTCCGACATAGTTTAGAATACGATGTATTGCAAAGAAGCTGAACCTGGAGGGACTTAGGACCCAGGGGAATGCCGGTGAAAAAAACCCGGAAGAGACAGACCGGAAGTCACGCCACACAAACGGCTGTTCACAGCTTGCTGGGCAGTTGCGAGGGAGTTGGCCAGCGAGCGAACAACGAGCGGTGAACAGCTGTTCAGGTGGCCGTCAATAAATGAATGTGTTTACTTGAAAAGAAATACCATGAAACCGCCAGAATCTTACAAAATACAGTGATATGAACTTTTGGCCATACCGTGCAACCCTACCCGCCGGTATATTGCATGCACCACTAATACTACATTCCCACAATGCACCGCCAGTACTTTGCTGCGAGAGGTCCTTCAAGTGCGAGCCCTTGCACTACTCGCAAACATGGCTAAACGAAAGGTGGACTTTGAAAACAGAGGTTTCAAGGCAGGTGGGAGGCAGAGTATATGTTTGTGGATATAAAGCAAACCTGTTTGTCTTGTGTGCGGAGACGGTGTGGCTGTAATGAATACATTTATTTATAAGACATTATTTTTGGGCTGTTGGCCTGTGGAAAAATGTCTTCATTAGAAATTACTCTTGAATTAATATAACTGATTTTCAATTTATTTAATGTTTAATGTTGTTTTTATAGTCAATAACTTAAGCTTTGTTAGGTCTAGGTTCAATATGTGCAATAAGTTAATTTGAATAAATTTAGCAATAAACATTGAACTAAACATTGGCCCTCGACTTGTACCACTTTTTTTATTTTGGCCCACTGTGTGTTTGAGTTTGACACCCCTACTTTAGAGGGTCTTGACCATACAACAACTTAATAAAGTCGCGTCCCATGAAGACCGAGGCTTAACAGCCACAATACCAGATCAAAACACCAAGCTCTCCACAGGGATGCATGCCAGGCTAGAGGTTTTTCTACATTCTCGGGTTGGGTTGTAGAGTGGCAGGCGGCTGCAGTTTTATTTTCCAGCATTAAAGATTGGCCTTTGCAGCTGTAGCCTGAACTCTACGACTCCATCTCACTGTATCATTAAGCCACACAGAAGCGTATGTGTCGGGGCTCGTCTTTGACTGAAGCCTGCTGTTCCCTATGGGAGGCAGTGTGGTTACTGGCTGAGGACTCACCACCATCCTATTGGACTTTTTATGACAAAAGTAATATGCATAAATTCCCGGTCCGTTTGCATGCTTTCAAGAAAGTAAAAAAAAAAGTTATCAGATTAGATATTCAAGGGAGCGGACCTTTTAATTTTATTTATTTATTATTTTGTTTTGCTGCTCTGCCTCCCAGATCTCAAGCCTCATTTACACTCCTTATTTAGATTTGATCTCGTACAGATTTAGTTTGAAGACAAAAAAAAAGGAAGACATTTATTTGAAGAAAAAGTACCATTTAATGACTGTTCTTTGTGTCTGTTCTCTCTCTTTTTCATGCGTTCCCCTTGGACCCGCCCTAAAGCTGAAGAGTATGCTGTTGAAGGTAAGACTGATGCTTTACGTCTCGGGCCCTGTGATGGCTTCCTCTAATGCTGTCATGGATGCTGATGCTGGCTGCTTGTTAATACTGTATGCCCTCCCTCTGGGGAGGGGCATTGTCAGTTTGGACTGCGGTTATAAGTGACTTCAAGGGGGCCCAAATTAATGTTTCCAAATAAGACAAAAGTGACGGAGTTACAACCAAAATGACCTCTGTTTTATTTCTTGTTTATTTTATCTTTGTCTTCTTATTTTGCTTCACTGCGGTTTACCTCTATAGATACAAGCATATGGTTGTGTATTTCACTCAGGAATGTCTTCATGCACTAGAAAAATGGAAAAATAACAGGCCAGCGTGTCTATCTTGAGTTAGTTCACCATTTAACAAAATATGACGTGGTGATTTTGAGATCCCGTCTCCTGCTTTCCTTCCTCATTTTCTAACAACGGTGAAAGAAGGCTGCCTGTAATGGCCCACGAGAGGCCTCATTAGCTCTTGGGCCAGGCACTAAACCAGTGGTGGATGGAGCAGACCCTGGGGATGGGTTAGCCTTGGCCTGTCTGCAGGCTGTCTCCATGTTGAACTGTTCAGGAAGAGGCTCACCCACCGGTTGAGTTAGGCCGTCAGGATAGACGCTCAGATCAACACAAAATGCTCCATGAATTTGTGTGTTGAGTAGTGAACTGGTGTCTGGTGTATTCATGTTTTGAAGGTGCATTTCCCCCTTGCTGAGTTTGAGGTGATGGATTACCTCTCGGCCTGAAACAGCAGGGGAAATCACGATGACAAACACCCTTTTGCTCCAGGTTTTCTTTAGGCTGAAAACTTTAATGCTGCATTTGCTTCTCAATCTTTATACCAGGCATAAGTTGTTTATCGTTTGGCGTATTGGAACTATAAAGCATATGTCATAGTGTCATGTCATTATTATCATCCAACCCAGTGAACTTTATTGGAGTTCTGGTGTGTGCTTGGTATGCAGAATATGTGCACTTGTAGAGGCTGACATTTTCTCAGTCTATTCCTACTGTACATCTAAGATGCAAGTGTGTGTGTGTGTGTGTGTGTGCATGCGTGCGTGCGTGCGTGCGTGCGTGCGTGCGTGCGTGCGTGGCACACTCTTGCATTTGGCCCCATGGGAAAATGTTGGAAAAGGTTGGGAACAGGAATAGATGGTGACAACCCCACAATTCCTTTTGACAGTGTAGCCCCTCCTCCAGACTGTAGAGCGAGGTCAAGAACAAGATGCCTGTTGGAGGGGAAGGTGGAGAATGAGTAAAGATGGGTAATTTTACTCTGAGAGACTTTTACACTGTTACAGACCCTGTACCAGTGTAACATTGTAACAGGTAACCTATGTTACCTTCCATCAGACTACGGAGGGAAAACAATGGTCTCCAACACATGTCCAAAAGTGTAGTTTAGAGTAATAGTACAAATGAATGTACCAAAGAAAGAAGTATTGTGAATAGTTTTGTGTGTATGTCAAGTCAATGTCACTCAGGCCTAACTTTTTAGCTCAGCACTCTGATTTGAAGTATGTTGTGCAGATATTCCCAGACACTGGACAAGGACATGCATTGTAAGTTAAGCATCTTATTAATGAAGCGATTTGAGAAGGGATCACCTCTCCTTGTGCAGAGGTCTATGTCTTTTCACCAGCAACACCATAGCTCTAACATGAAACATATCTTCTTCTTTTTTTAAACATCTTATATATTATAATACTAATGTAATCTCTTGAGTTTATTTGGACTCAGACACATCTAACACCTCAACTAATTTGGACTCTTCTAAGTCATGTCATTTATTACATTGGTCTCCTATTTTTTGAGTCTCCATGTGACCGTATCTGCTCTAATAAGTGTCCGTGACCATGTGTTCAAAGGTTGTTTGAGATTGATGATGCACTGAGACGTCCATTGCCCCTGGGAGGCTGGTGGCCCCCGCATTTGCACTGTGGGCCGATTGATGATCTGACTGCAACACTGACCTGTTTTTACTGGCAAGCCAGCCGCGCATTACCATCTGTGTACTGATAGCCAAGCATGTCCTCACCCTGGAGGACTGCATTAGTGATGTATAGTTTCATGATGTAAGCACAGGTCTACCTCAGTGCCTGGTGCAGTGGTGTTCCTGTCCAGGCTAATAAAGAAATGACACCAATGTTGAAGGCAGTGGGAGCTTAGAGGTCACCTGGATGTATTGGGAGAATGCCAAGTCTTACAGCAGCAGGGTGTGTTGGTCGTCGTTGACAAAGAAAGACTGTAGTGGTATGGCAGGTGACAACCTCCGTTCTGCCGAGTCAAGCCAATGCAGAAGTGTCTTAAAGCCTGCATTCTCTAAACTGACCAGCAGGGGCCGATCCTTCGATTGCAAAAAGAAGTCTGGTTGTATAGAAGTCTATGAGAAAATGACTCTACTTCTCTCGACTGTGGCTCAGTGGTTAGCAAGTCTGTCTGTCTTTCAATCAGAGGGTCGGTGGTTCGATCCCAGCCTCCGGTAGTCCATGTTGTTGTGTCCTTGAGCAAGACACTTAACCCTCATTGCTCACCGTTGCTGTGTCTACTGTCTACTGTATATCATGTGAGTCGCTTTGGGTAAAAGCGTCAGCTAAATGAAATGTAATTTATTACCTCTGTTAACATTATAAACATCATTTTATGGTCTCAATCTCTAATTTGAATACAGTATGATGTTAATTTATTAAATGATGATCCATTTATAGTCAAATAGATCATTAAGAAGAGTATGCTTTAAGGCGGGCTTACTGTGATTGGCAGGTCGCTGTCACTATCGGAGCCGTATACAGCGTCTCTACGTCACCCGTGGGTGTTTTCCAAATGGCAACTTTCGTTTATTGGTTGCAAAAAAACAATAACATGGCATTATGGTCCACACACTAATGGGTGATGTCACAATGACTACGACCACGTCTTGTACACAGTCTATAGGTATGGATGATACTGTGGCCTGAGTGAGCTGTAACTGGTTAGGAAGGGGTTACAACAAAGAACAATGCATTCAGTTCATTCTAATGCTGAACAATAGCCATTTCTAATTTTGCCCATCTGACAGACGGTGACCATGAACACGGCTGATAGAAAAGCGGCACACATACAATTGGACATTGACAGATCCAATCTAACCCTGGCCTGTGTACGGCCTCTGAGACCGGCTGATAGATACATTGACCTGGTGCTTTGTTTTGGTGAGGGGTGTTCGAGCTGCCCACGCTGATCTTAATCAATCTGATCAAGGCTAATGATCTTTTCTCTCTGAGCCACGCTCAGACCTCCAACTTAATCTCACCCTTGGGGGAAGGCAATAACATGTCTTTTTATTTTCTCCGACATCAAAAAAAAATGAGTTTTTGATGTTGGCTAGAGATACAGGATTATAGATTTGTGTGGGGCCTGTAGTAATAGGAGATTACTTTGGATCATCCAAACCAGATTATGGATTTTGTTCTCATTTGCTCAGGAGAAATAAAACATAATCATAGACTAAAAACTTATAATGTGTTCAAAATGTGAGTGCATCAATGCAACAGAAGGAGATACCCCAGTGAAGCAAATATTAAATGTACTGATGTCATTATGGTATTAACCTAGATTTAGTTGTTTCTGGAACAAATGGTGCTTGAACATGATCCTTCAATTACAACTACTGTTGTTATTTTGTATACCATTGGCTAAAAGGCGGACCACCTGGATATGTTCTTGCCAAAAAAATGATACATTGCAAAAGCAATTGGGAACGATAAGCATTTATTTATATAATGCATTGCATAACAATGCAATTTGTCCGCTCCTTCTGATCGATAAAGCTTAACTGTGCATTTTTCATTGAACGCACAAGAGATTTGCAGTGTTCAAACAAAGCAATCGATTTTGGAAGATTGCTAACTAGCTTTTGACTCACACGCACTTGAAAAGAATGGAATAGGCTGCAAATAAGATACGACAAACAAACAAACTTGCACGCGCGCACACAGCAAACTCATTGGACGGGATAAAAAGAACGAGGAGTGGAGGGGCGGAACAGAATTCAATGGCGTCTTTCTTCAGCTCTGAAATTGCTCAAGAGCCTTTGGACAGTAGGATGCCTTGATGTTGCCTCTGCCTGCCCAGCCTCTGCCAGATGTTGCAGTGCGATAAAGCATCCTCAGGTCCTGGAGGAGCCAAAGTCCAGCCATGCCTGTTCTCACAAGACGTTAATTTCACCCCACACAGCTCACACTCCTTTCTCTCCTTCTATTTTTCTGCTTTGTGATAACAAAGTCTAAAGGGATGCAGTGGGCGTCCACTTGTGAGCAACTCCAGATGCTTCAGTGTCAACATGCGTGTCCACAGGCAATACTGTTTGCTATGATGGAGAGAGGAATGGCTTGGGCAATGCATGGCCTGGAGCTGGGCGCTTTGTATAGTGTTGGTCTGTGTGCGTGGAGAAGGGCTTTAGGTGTGCCAGATTTAGCTGCTCAAGTTTTTCTTTTGCAGGCTAGCACAGCACTGTGGGACTTGTCAATGGCTACATATGCCCGAGTTCAGCCGCTATCTGATACTTTTGTACATACTGTATACATTTTAGTTGAATTTGTAATCATGTTTTTCAGAGCTTTTTCAAATTCTTGCACTAAGTTAATTAGATTCGTTTGACTCATGGTTTGGATTGAAGGGTTGCAGCAGCCTTTATGTGCTTTGAACTGACAGAGTTTTTAGCATGCCTGACATTCTTCATATCTCTTTATAAATCAACCCTATTGTTGTACTTGTTCCCTCTACCTAGGATGCACAAGTTGTGACTTCAGCATTTTGACTGCATTCAAATGACATTGTATTACAATAAGCTTTGGGAGGGCTTTCAAGGCTTTCTTCAAAGTACTCCTTTCTCCTGCGTACTAAAATTAAAATTTGTTTTGCACCTCTGTGTCGTTGTTGCTTTGAAAAAGGAAACAAATATATACAGTCTTTTAAGCATTCCCCAGTAGACTCTAGGGTTATGGGGTATTTGGAGTTTATATTGCCTCATCTCTCGTTTGGTTGTCTTCACCAACTAATTTATGCCCGGTCAGGGATACAATCTTAGTAATCCTCCTCTTTCTGCTTCCCTCTGCATCTATCACTGTATGATTCCTCCTCTCCCCTGTCCCTACACCTATCTTTAGCTCTACCTCGGTCTCATCAATCTCCCGTTTTGTTTAGTCTCCTTGCCACCTATCTGTTCTCTCGACATCTCTTCTCCCCCTTACTTCTGACAATCCACCTACTTGTTTTTCTTATTAGCATATTAGCTTAACATGGGGATGGTGGGTAATTATTGCTCGAGCACCTCCAACAGTTCTGTCTTTGCTGATTTTCCAATGTCAGTCATTTGTCCAGCTGTCTGGATTGATGGACATCAATCTTCACACCGAGCCAAAATGCAAACAAACATCTTTTCAATGAATTTCCTTGCAACTCTTGTGCAAATGATGACGGAGATCTTTTTAACACTGAGTGCATTTTCCTGAAAACAAATTAGTTCCAAATAAAGCTACAAGTAATTTCAACAAATACATCTAGACACAGCATTAGCTGAGGCTTGTGTGTGTGTGTGTGCACGTCTGGGGATATATAAGCTAACACTTTCCTATTTTTCACTGACTGTCACTTTTTTAACCAGATTTATCCTTTTCTGAATTCAAGACTCACTTGCTCAGTTTTTTTCCTTCTCTCCACAAAACTTGGCATTATTTCCAGAGTGTAGAACACTGGTGTGTCCCGGCAGCCTTTTCTGAATTAAATTATGCCATGAAATGCCACTGACTGCAAAGCTAAGAGTCCATGCTGGCCAGGTGACACTTTGAGAGATTGCATTTGCTCAGGGCCCGATTAAAAGTCCATCTCCTGCCCGTCCCCCAGCAAGTTCTAAGACAATAAAAGCATTCACTTTTATCTGGCTGCAAAGACAAAAGGTTGAGGGAAGTGGTTACTGGCACATTTTTCTTTCTTGTAGATGTGTGCATGTGTGGTTTTCTTTTCTGTAAATTTCACTTCCGAGTTATTTTACAGGTAGAATTTCAGTCAGCTAAGATTGGTTGACTCCAGCCCTAGTATGTTGCTGTGCTGCTTTTATAACACTTAAACGTGTCTTAGGCCCTCTGAATAACAAACTGTGGAACACATTCAGTCGCACTGCCAGAGTCTCTTTCTCAGTCCAAAGCAAGCAGGTTCCTTACTCTGATTCATTCAACAGTTGGCTATTTGTTTTGACTGTCTTGTTTGGGGTCTGGCCTTTATTTGTGGTCCAACATTAATTTTGCAAGCCTCCAATTTCTTTTTGAAGGGCTGGTGGCACTGAGGCAGTGTGGAGAAAAATGGTCTAGCAAAATTGAGATCAATAGGCAGGTGAGATGAATGAAAGTGACCAATAAAAGAATGGAAATGGGAAATATAGCTATTTTCTCCTCATCCTTCCCTCAGTTTCATAATGGGAAAATAGTAACACTTGAGTGAGCTTGTTTTTGCCACTGCGGACCTCCCTTTGCTCGGATGTAAAATTATATATATATCTTTTGCGATTCAGGCAGGGAAGAATGCAGAATGTCTCTTGTCTTTGCCTTGAGTCTTTGTTGGATTTGTTATTTTGACTCACCACCTTTTGCTTTTCAAGTTAAATTCAGTTATCTTTAACGACACATGTGTTGCAATTTGACCTTTTCAGTTCATGTATGTTTTCCTAATAATGGAAACGAAATGATCCTACATGGCATCTGTCACTATGATTGCTGCCTTTTTGATGGATGCATTTAACTGCTATCCCAGTGGAAAGTCAGAGCAAACCAAAGTATTTGTATTAGTCGAACAGGGGTATTCAGTTATAATTCAACGAGATCCAGTTTGAGAGAATATCCTCATGGAAAGGTCCGGAACATCACAATACTGTCTAACTTGTGCTATAATGTTATGTAGTACACAACTGCCTGTCAAATCGAGTAAAGCTTGTTCAATTGAATATCTCAACAATATTTTTCAGAACAGATTTCAAATTGAACTGGATGATTTATAAATAACACATTCTCCCATAGTAAAGTGTTGATCTAATTTCTAGTAAAACCTGTGATGCATTTAAAAATAAAATACATGACGGAGAGCTATTGAAAAATGCATTTTAAAATAAAGTACGCTATTTTATCAAAATTAATTGAACTGAACTATCCTGCATGGTTAAATTCAGTTAATTCAGGTGTGAAGTGATGAAACCCAAAAAAGCCACGATATCTATATTATTCTTATCTTCTAAAAAGTAATGAACAGGGACTATATCTGTGGTTATTGAAACCACTTGTTTCAGCTCTATTCCCCTCTCTGGTTACATGTGAATTAATGTGTTAGGATTATGTTCATATTGGGATCTTACGTTTATTTTCATCTCGATAGTAAGTGGGCAAACTATGTGTGCTTTCTCTTGTAGTGGCGCTTCACATTGTCTCTTTTCTTCTTCCGCCCGTGGGAAGAATGAACACACAAGTCAGTGCATTCTTTGTGAAAAGCTCTGATGTTGCTGTTCTCTTTCCTCTTTTTGGAAAACGCCATGTGATATAACTTCCCAGACTACTCGGTCTCGCCCGTCTCGACTGTGTGTGTGGCGACTGTGGCGCAGTGGTTATTGCATAAGCACGGGATTTTGGGGGTGACTGTGGCTCAGTGGTTAGCAAGTCAGTCTTTCAATCAGAGGGTCGGTGGTTCAAACCCCGGCTCAGCCAGTCCATGTCGTTGTGTCCTTGAGCAAGACACTTAACCCTCATTGCTCACCGTTGCTGTGTCTACGGTCTACTGTATAGCATGTAAGTCTCTTTGGATAAAAGCGTCAGCTAAATGTAATGTAATGTGTAAATCTTACTCAAGCCACGATGCTTATCGGAATGCACATATTTGATTGGCTGAGTAGAGTCATCATGTGAGGTGATCTACGACACATCTTATTGGTCGGTTTGTTTTCTGGACCGCTGAACGAGTGCCGTAAAGGCTAGAAAAGCTGCGCCGGTTAAAATTGAAACAGAAGACAATGTTAGAATTCTCAATTATCGTTCGGTTGTAGGTCCAGGTCCAGACCTATTGGGACCCCTGGTCTAACAAATCTGTCCAGTGAAGTCATTCAAACTGTCTTCAACCCAAGTTCAAGCCTTTGTAAAGAAACACTTGAGGCTGGCTGCCAAAATGTCCTTCAGCAAGACACTGCATGCTTACCAGCTGAAGTGTTGCTGCACTGTATCTGATTCTGACCTTTGACCTTTCTGTGGTTGAGCAGGAGATAGGAACACATTTAAGTGATACAGAACTTTAACCTCAACATGTATCCTTCAAAGCCTGATCTGTGATGTCTCAACATGTTTTATCCCACACTTAATAGAAGATATCGGCACAAAAATCACTAATTTACCAACTCCGTACTCTCTCTGTTGTTGTACACATTATAATTACAATTTTTGAAGCAGAAGGATACAAGTAACCACATATAAATAACAAATGTTCCAGTCAAATCTTGTAAAAACCATGAAATAAGCCTGAAGCTGACACAATGTTTGAGTTAAGAATCCAGATGGACATTTTCCTCATTAGTTAGCTCTTTGATACCACAGTGTGTGCCTTGGAGATTGAGACTGAAAAAACTCTTTATTTCTCACCTGTGGATAACTAGGCTTTGTTGACAATTTGACACAAGCCTAGGATTTAGTGTTCTTAGATTCAAGCCAACAATTGAGGCTAACCTTTCGCTACAGCAACAGCTCCAAGCTCAAATTGGCAAAGACATAAGTTTTTGTCAGAATTTGCTGTATTAGGACCAGACCTTTTAAAGCTTACCCCATTCTTGGATTTATTTACAGATGTGGCTGAAGCTCTTTGGTCACATTTTAAGCAACCATAGAGAGATACATCAGCATCAAATGTAATTAAACAAATCACTATTGTTACCACCTGGCTCATGGCTGGCAACAAAAAGGGAGGCCACACATCGATCTCCAACACAAAACCTGTTTATTTTAGGCATAAACAATTCCAATAATCAACACAGGATGAGGATGGTGCAGCAGGCCCTGCTGAGTGAGAGAGAGAGCGTCGGAGAGAGGACGACGCCCCCATTGGTGCCGCCTTGTATGCCCTCTCCGGGGCGGACAGTCTCAGCTCCTCCCACCAGGAAGTCATTTTAGGCCGGCCACCCAGCTGCATTATGGGGTGGTCGTCAGCAAGATGACAACTCTCCAACACTGTGAATATCAGTGTTTCCTTCAGAATTTTGTGAGACTTCAAGGGGGGTCCGGGGGTGCTGTGGTGGAATATAACTGAGATGTACTCAGTTTGGAGGTACTTGTACTTTACCTGAATGTTTTCATTTGATCTCAGCATCTCAAGTCCCATTCCAGGCGTGTTGGAGAACTACAGCGGCCTTCAGGAAGGGTTAGGGTTAAACAATTAAAAACATTACTCATTGCATAATGAGTTGTATAAGTATATTTATTTTGATACCAAGTTGTTGTACTTTTGCTTAAGTAACATTTTGAATGCTTGTATTTTTTATATTTTTACATCGTGGTCTACTAAATAATTGAATCATAAATACATTGGTCTCTGAATGGTGATGAAACTGCAATTAGTCACACCGAGTCTGGTGGATTGCCGACATTGCTGCAGATCACGCTCTGAGGACAACCTGATGAACAGTTGCGTAGGCAACGGGGATACCCGTCACCTCGGGCAGGGAGAGAGGGCCGAGCGAGCACTGACTTCACAGTCTGTGTGAGTGATGCAGTGAAGCCGTCTCGGCCGAGCCGCGAGTCACTTCCCCTTTACGAGCCGAACTAGAGCCTACAGTGCACCGCTGAGGGGGGAACGCACACACAGAGAGCCACGCCAGCCCACCTGTTGAGTTCATTATGAAACTGTGGAGGGAAAAACAAGTTTGCCTTGCCGCCACAGTCTAGGTAATTGTTTTGAACACTGGATTTAGAGTAGTTTTTCTCTTCATTTTTTACTTTTTTTGTGCTTTAAATGCATCTAACTGACTGTGTGTCTCCCACGTAATAATAACAAAACTGAACTGGTTCACATCTGGCGGGTGTATTGCGAGGGACCCGAGGATGTGCAGTGTCGATGAGGGCGTGGCTTCAGTGCTCTTTGGACCACAGGCCCGTTTACTACAGTTCACTTTTGCTGCTGGTTATAAGACATTAAAACCAAACTCTTCTTCACTTCCCTGGAGTCAACGAGCACTGAGCAGTTCTGGAGAACGCTGCAAGCATCCACACCTCGGGTCTCAACGACGGGGGAGCCACTGCTTTAGAGTAGATAGAAGAATGGAACAAACACCAAGGACACACAGAAACATTTTATTGAAACAGTTTTCTAAACGGGGTACATGTACACTCGTCAGTAAGCCACTATTTGCAGCCGGTGGAGGCATTATGTCACATAATTAAAAACTAAACACTGATTGAGTGCTTTCTTGTTCTGAATAAATTACGTACACTATTATTAGTTGGCGTAAATAACCACCATCTTCACAAGACAGTCATTTAATTACATTCCAGTTTGAAATGTGTTTACTTTTATGTTGCAGCACACATTGAAGTAATAATTATTATGCTGGATTTCTGCAGTTGCCCTAGACATCTCGCCCTGAAACATGAGTCTATCCTGGATACAAACTCGTGATGACAAAATCACCAAATCAACCCTTCAGCAGACACTACAACAAGGCATGTCTTCATTCATCACAGCTCAACACAAATGAAATAAAACATGTCATGCTTAAGCTTGTTTTCTTTGGCATCGATTAAAACTTTTCACAAAAGATGTTTTCATCATTTTTTGAATGCTATTTGTTGCCCTGCGCCTGCTAACATGACTCTAACTCTCTGTCTTCTCCATAGTGAACCCAGTCTGTGTTTTCATGTCAGGCTTTAACCAGCATTGCTTTGCTTCATGGAGCAGCCAAACTCTGGATTTATACGCTAGGTTTGCTCAACTCAGGGTTCTTATCTGCAACATTGCTCTTTGTGGCATCCTGTGTGCAGTTTCATACTAGTTTATGATAAATAAAACCGACATCGGTGAGAAAAATACATAGTCAAACTGTCCCTTTTACAACATCCCTGCCGATGAGGGTTCCCTGTTTTTTTTTCTTCTTTTTTCTCTCTGCTGTCAGTGTGGCCTAACCGCTATGATGAGTTGTTATCAGAAACGCCATCAATGTGTGCAGCAGCTGCCATAAAGCCTCTCTTTATAGGTCTTATTTATTTATCTGTCGCCCTATCCAATTCTAGAGAAGCTTTAATGCCACAGCCCTTCAGTGCTCACTTAGTGGGCCGGCTGGGGCCTTCCTGCCTCCTCAGCATGTGAGTATTTGGAGGGGTGGGGGGGATTAGAAATTAAGGGATTACTGGCAAGACG
Organism: Cottus gobio; assembly: GCA_023566465.1. Classification (NCBI taxonomy): domain Eukaryota; kingdom Metazoa; phylum Chordata; class Actinopteri; order Perciformes; family Cottidae; genus Cottus; species Cottus gobio. The sequence goes on along the minus strand of CM042233.1, from coordinate 17,333,255 downwards.
TGGGCTAAGGGGAGATGAGGGTCAAGGAGCAAAGGAAGGGAGAGGAAAGCGAGGAAGAAATGGATACATTGGGATGGGAGACGAGAGAGAAGGGATAGAGTGAGGAAGACGAGGAGTTGGGTAAAATCTGGAGAGCAGAGGTGTCGAACCAGCAGGCTGTTTGAGTGGAAGGAGACATGGCCTAGATACTTCACAGTTAATGACTCTTCAGCTGGGCCAGGGTTTCATTTTGTCAACTAAGCCAGTGTCGTCTATAAAGTGATATGCACACCATGTGGCCATTTTGCCGTGTGTGTGTGTGTGTGTGTTTGTGCTGCGGGGTGGTGTCGCTATTCATTTTACACAAAACCCGTAGTCTTAACATTATGTCTCTACTTGTTGTGATACAGCATCGGCTAAGATGTGGTGCAGCCCCGAGCTTTTGGCTTTACATGTAAGACATGGCCTCACACATCATCAAGCCCTCAATCTGGTGCACAAGCTAACCGACTACTAGGTCATGCAGAATATGCCCCACATGCTTTGGATAATTAGATCACCAAATGTTCATTCAACTACATCCACTGCTATGTTCTCTGGACCCAATGTAACTGGATGTTGGACCGTTCCTATTTGAGATTCAGAACACATCCTCCTTGTATCGGCAGGTCAGACACTTTTATTTCCAGTCCGGCAAAACAAACATGTGGTGGACCAACCCTGGTGCCACAGGTGGCCCCTAAACATTTACTCCAGATTGACACTTCTCTATCAAATCATAGCAACTCTATCATGGCATTTTTCCTTCTGCGGGTTTCACCAGGAAACTAAAAGAGAGACAGCCATTTGTTTTCACGCCTTGACACTTGAAACCGATCCAATCCCCCAGAACCTCTTCCTGCCTCTGCCTGTCTGCTTTTGCTGACTTGAGACAGACACACAAACGTGCTTACACCTGTGGAGAGTATATCCACATCACTCTGTAATAGATTGAATATCTGTGTGTGAAAGACAGTGTTTGTGCAGGGCCCAGATTAAGCTGTCACACAGGCTGTGAGTGGCCCCAGACAGGCTGATCAATGTGGGGCCAGCTTGGAGATAATGAAGTGGTTAGGTCTCCCCTGATGCCTTTAATTGAACAAGTGTCGCTGGCTCGGCCCATCTGGACAGAAAGCATCCTGGGAATTGGTTGTTTTCATGTGGACCGTGGTCTGAATGGCTGGTAAGGAAGAGCAACTTTGGAGCCTCGTGACCCTCTGAGAAGCTCCATGTGGAGCATAAACCAGCAGCATTAATCTTTTCGCTCAATGTGCAGACGCTGTACTGTAAATGTAAGCCTGTTTGTGCATGAGTGTGTGCTCTGTCTCAAAGGAATTACATTTGTGATACTCAACATGTCTTTCTAAGTTCAGGCTTTCCTCGTTGGGTAATCGCACATGTGCAGAGAAACAGGCTTGTTATAGTTGTTATAGTTGTTTGAGCTCGTCTGGAGAGGTTTTGGTCAGTGCTTCCCTGTTTCGTGTCCTGTCCGTATGTTCAGCTCTCAGGACCAGTGTAGGTGAATAGTACGGCTGGCTGCGAAACTGAGTGAAGCCACCGCCTCTTCAATCAGAAGTGCGCTGCATCTGCAGTCATACGCTCAACAACAAGGAGAAGGAAGCCTCTGAGCGTGCTGTTGCCTTAGTTCCCTTAAAATATGAAAATAGAGCAGTGTGCGAAGGAACATTTACTTACATTCTGGAGGACCAAAGGCATAACCATAAACTGCCTCAGGGTATTGCTTCTGCATGCAGGGAGAATTTATTACAATCGAGGAACTCTTTTCTGTGTGTACCGCATGTGTTTTACTGTTTAATTCTCTACCACTGTCAAAGGTCCTATTTTTAAATTTGCAGGCACAAGAGAGTGCAAGCTGAACAAATCAACGCCTTAAGCGAGTGGCCCTGTTGAATAAGATAAGGTCAGAACTCCACTCCTGATTTAGAGGATACAGAGCAGCTCCCATCTGGACACTGACAAAAGCTTCCTCCTCCTCTTTCCAAGCCAAGTCAATGAAGAGACCTTCTACCTGCCTTGTTCGTGTCTCTGCTCTCCGTCAGGCGGAGCCCCTATAGACTATTCATAAACTTGGCCGGCGGGTTGTCTGACCTTTTTGTTGAAATGTTAGGGCAAATTAGTTGTCAGAGTGGTGGACGTGGCAGCCATGTTAAGCCCTCGGTCCTGTCCCATACACCTCTACGGTCCTTCCTTTTTTTACCTTTTCACAGTACCTGCCCTTTCTACTGCTAATCCCACAACCACCACCACCAAGAGGCATTTATGTCTCTGTTACCGTCTCCTGGTTGCAGAATAAGGTGGGCACACTAGATATTTTGAAACTTATATTCGCGCAGGATCCCAAAGAGGCCAACACGAGTGAGAAAACGGGCCTTCAAAGAATGAAAGCTGTTCCTCACTGGTGAACTGTAGGTCAGTCCTTTTAACCCCAAATGAGTAAAACGACTACACGGCAGTCTGTGTGGCTCTTTGGTGAATCACTGCCCTGACTCTGTCTATACATCACATATCCTTGAATTACTATCAACCACTTTTACCTTGAATATAGAGCAGTTTATAATGAGCCCAAATGCAAGCAGCACCCTTTTAAAGCAGCGTAAACACTAAGCTGGCTGAGCCGCTGCCCCCAAGAGTCTACGCATATTCATTACCTTACGTAATGGTTTTTTAAATGAACAACACGGCGTTCAGCAAGCATTAGTTTCTCCTGCATAGCAATTAGCTGCTTGATACGGCTTTTTGTTATGCGTTACTTCCTGAACTTTTTCAAAATATCAAATACGAGCGGAAGTTAATGGTTACTCAGGAGAAAGCCACACATTTAGGTTTCCAAAAGACTAGAAACATTAGTTGATTTGTACAATATTTGTACAAAATATTTGTACACACTGGCTTTATTTATTTGTTATGGTGCTGGATGTTATTGCCTTGATAGTAAACCGGAGGATGGTAATGCAGCAATGGAGGAGCTCTGTTACCCTCAGGCTTTTAGCAGCTTTGCATACTAGGTAGACGCTCAGATTTGATCCATCAGCTCCGATACAGGGAGGTTTTCTTTCCTCGTTTCTTTGTGATTAAAGTACCCCTCATTTCTACGTTTTCCTTCTACTTGCCAATTTGTCCTCGGTCTGAACTTGATCTTATCTTGTGGTTCAGGGCTTAAACTCATCCCCTCTCCCTCCCTATGGGCCCCTTGCCTCAACTTTCTGACCTTAGCCTGACACTAATCCTGCCTTTTTGAAGACAAGCTAAGATCAAGTGTGGATTGAGGGGTTAGCCACTCTGGTGGTACAGGTTTTCTTTTCTTTTTCCTCACCTTCCCTGTCTGTGGTTTGTGTTTGTCTGTACTCTGTGGGTCGCTGCCTGCTGCATGCTAAACGTGTGCACTAACTGGGCGTGTGCCTGTTTGCAGCCGGCTCCAGCTCATCGTTCAGCTTGAGAGGAAATCTATGGCAGTGTGATGAACATATTGCTAAGTAAGTGGATTGTAGGCCCATGAGTGTCATTGCAGCCAGCACTGTGTGTGCATGATGACAGCACAACTGTCATCTGAGGTCAGCATTTCCACCACCCCGGCTACCCATCGCAGCACTATGCACGAGTAAAGACCAGAGTTTATGTATTTTCCCTCCTTTAAACTATTGTCCAGGTTCCTATTTCCATGTTGCATATGCTGATGCTAAGCACTTTCTTATTACACGTTTTAACCATACATTACTGTTTAAATGGCTCAAACAGTCATCGCCTCTCACCGTCTCCACACACCGAGCAGGCAAACCAGCCAGTGTTTACCAATCAATCACAGTCGCCATATGACATCCAGCATGCCCTTACCGTTTACTGAAGGCTGTGATTAAGTGCCATGATGGAAAGCATCAACATCCATTTCATCTATATTTGATGAGTGAATGTCTCCCTTCTATTACACACAACAGGAGGAAGCTGTAATCAACATTCACACACACTGTGAATAATTATCTACCCAGATAATAAGCTGTTTATGCAAGCACAGAACAAGGTGGATTTTTTTTAAATTCTGTCTATAATGAAAAGAACTCTGATTAGGTAATAGCATTACTGATTTCCTGTTGTTTTTGTTATTTGGCTTGCTCAGGCTGCCCCCTGATCTGTCAGATAACAGTATTAGCCCCCTTCACTGAAGAAGCCTCCGTCATCTACAGGACAGCATTACCAGCATACATGTATCAACACAAGAACCAGGTACACTGTCATTTGACCGCAACAATGATATGGCATAATAACAGAGCAAGTGTCCATTATGCACTCTGCTCACACACAGACTCATCAGAGGGGTAGATCATGTCTGCACTGAGCTGTGTTATGCTCAATTTCCAAGTCACCCTGTAAACCTTTGATTTTTATGAGCTGGACCCCATTTCTACAGGGCAGCATCACATTAAAGAGAATGTGGATTCACAAATGAGGTCAGCAGAGCGGGTTGTTACATTGAGGTCGAAGGAATCACAGTGTCTTGACTCCTACCTATTGCAAATGGTACGTAAAGATTAGCATATAGAAATTGAGACTGATTATTAGAAATGGTGTATCAGGACAGGGTCACATTGACATGCACTCAGTTTCACGTGCATTAGTACACCAAGCTGAAAGTAAAGCAGTCCAATACAACAGTTCTGCTTTAAATCCTCCCTTAATGAAGAGTGTATTATGTTTAATACAGTCATGAGTTTCTTTTATTTTTTCACCTTCATTGATATAAATGAAGGTGAAAAAATAATAGGAACATCACTATAACAAAATACATTTTAAAAGCAGGACTGTTATAGGTATACATAATAAACTGACAATATAGTTAGTAGCACGAATGTGGAATCCATTTATTAGTTACGTAAACATGATACAGAGACCGATCAAATACTTTTAATTACATTTTTTTATTTAGATGAAATGTGTATTTGGCACATACAAATTAGAGTAGCTCTCTGACTTTGTCGCACTCTATTTTTCACAAGTTAATTAATCAAAATACTGAAAGTCCTGACTCAAACTCTCAAATTCATACGCATAAATTCTTATTATAAGAATGGAAGTTTAACTGTTTGACTCCAGTGAGTGATGATATAATTGGAGAAACTACAGAAAAACTAGAACAACATTTGTACCCCAGTTACCAACTACTATTGCCTCACTACTCAGTACAGACATCAGCTTGCAGTCTTACAGGTTGACCTGCCATTAAGTTAATGACAGAAGTAGCATTAATTAGAAACAACTAGCATGAGCTGCTGTTTTAAATATTACCAATTCCTCCAGCTCTGTTGGTCCTCCTGTTCCTCTTCATCAACCGGATGCACTCTATTGTTATGATCCCCCAAAAGGAACTATTGTGCTCTGCATTTCGCATCATATACAGGAGCCGCCTCAAACCGTGCTAACAAAATGTGCATATTATTTTAAAGACCTGTACACAACAAAATTGCACCCCCACCAAACAATGTGGCATTCCTCTTTTGTGCTCTCCCTTATTCTCTCATACTTCTGTCATTGCTTGCCACAGTTTAGTGGGCACAGCGACAGCTCCGACTGATGCAGGTCCAACCGAGGACCCACAGATAGACACATGTCCCTCTCAGGCCCTCATCTAGCCAGCACGAGGCCACATTATCTACCGAGGGAATTCTCGCACGTCATCATGGTGGCTGCGTATATCCCCCCCTCTGCTGACGCTGAAGCGGCCTGTGACGCCATCCACTCGGCGACAAGCAGGCTGTTGACACAGCACCCCAATGCCCTCCTCCTTCTCTCTGGTGACTTTAATCATGCCCCTCCGTCCTCCACTCTGCCCACATTCACCCAGTATGTGACATGCCACACCAGAGACAATAAAACACTGGATCTCCTCTATGCCAACACCAAGGAGGCATATTTATCATCACCGCTCCCCCCCCTGGGCAGATCTGACCACAACCTGGTGCACCTCCTGCCTGTGTACACAACTCTTGCACAGAAGCAGCCAGCTGTGACCCGCACAGTTAGACGATGGTCCGATGGAGCCGAGGAGGCTTTGAAGGACTGTTTTGAGTCCACTGTGTGGGAGGTGTTCAGTGATGCCCATGGGGAAGACATCGACGGTCTCACTGACTGCATCACAGATTATATCAACTTCTGTGTTGAGAACACCGTACCCACCAGGACTGTACGGTGTTTCTCAAATGGTAAACCCTGGATTTCTCCAGAGATAAAGTCCCTCCTCGAGGAGAAGAAGAGGGCCTTTAGATCTGGCAACAAGGAGGAGCTGAGGATGAAGATCAGGGAGGGGAAAGACGTCCACAGGACGAAGATGGAGGACCAGCTGCAGCAGAACAACACCAGTGGGGTCTGGAAGGGCCTCAAGGCCATTTCTGGGTTCAAGGGGCTCAACCAACAGCCTGAGGGGGACCAAAAGTGGGTGAATGATCTGAACATATTTTTTAACAGATTTGATCAGACATCCACCCCCCCCCCCATTCCTCCCTGCTGCTGCAACCCCCATTGTCTGCACCCCCTGTGGATTACCCTCCCCCCCTCCACCTCCCCCCTTCTCACAGCACTCGGCTCCCCTCCACACTTCTACGACTCAGCACTCCATGACCAGCAACCCACCCCCACTCCAACACCTCACAGCTCCACTCCCCCCAGTGTGACCCTTAACCAGGTGAGGAAGGAACTGAGGAGGATCAAGGTGAGGAAGGCCACAGGTCCAGACGGCATCAGCTCAAGGCTCCTAAAATCCTGCGCAGACCAGCTGTGCGGGATAGCGGAGCACATCTTCAACCTGAGCTTGAGGCTGGGGAAAGTACCACAGCTATGGAAGACATCCTGCGTGGTGCCAGTACCAAAGACCCCGCGGCCCAAGGACCTCAACGGCTACAGGCCGGTGGCATTAAGATCCCACCTGATGAAGACCCTGGAGAGGTTGGTCCTTGCCCATCTCCGCCCCCTGGTGAGCTCATCCCTGGACCCACTTCAGTTTGCCTACCAGTCTGGCATCGGGGTGGATGACGCCGTCATCTACCTGCTACAGAGATGCCTCTCTCACCTGGAAAAGGCTGGAAGCACTGTGAGGGTCATGTTTTTCGACTTCTCCAGTGCCTTCAACACCATTCAGCCTTTGCTTCTGAGGGACAAGCTGGAGCAGACCGGGGTGGACCACCACCTCACTGCATGGATCCTGGACTACCTCACCAACCGTCCACAGTATGTGCGGATACGGGAGTGTGAGTCAGATCGGGTGTCCTGCAGCACGGGGGCTCCACAGGGAACCGTTCTGGCTCCATTCCTGTTCTCCATTTACACCTCGGACTTTAAACACAACTCTGCCAACTGCCACCTGCAAAAGTTCTCTGACGACTCTGCAATCGTCGGCCTCATCTCTGCCGATGATGACAGGGAGTACAGGGAACTGAACCAGGACTTTTTAGGATGGTGCCAGCGGAACCGCCTCCAGATAAACTCCAGTAAGACCAAGGAGCTGGTGGTGGACTTCCGCCGGGGCAAACGCTCTCCTCCGCTACCATTGAGCATCCAGGGACTGGACATTGAGATGGTGACATCTTACAAGCACCTGGGTGTTCACTTGAACAATAAACTGGACTGGTCCGACCACGCACATGCACTTTATAAAAAGGGACAGAGCAGACTCTTTCTGCTGAGGAGACTGAGGTCTTTTGGGGTGCAGGGAGCACTCCTGAAGACCTTCTTTGACACTGTGGTGGCATCAGCCATCTTCTATGGAGTGGTCTTCTGGTGCAGCAGCATCACGGCAGCTGACAGGAGGAGACTGGACAAACTGGTAAAGAAGGCCAGCAGTGTGCTGGGGTGTCCTCTGGATACTGTGGAGGTGGTGGGAGACAGGAGGATGATGGCCAAGCTCTCATCCCTGATGAACCACGCCTCCCACCCCATGCAGGACACCCTGGCAGCTCTGCACAGCTCCTTCAGCCACTGGCTGATTCACCCCCGGTGTGTGAAGGAGAGGTACCGCAAGTCCTTCCTCCCTGCTGCTGTCAGGCTGCACAACAAGCTGACCTCCCAGTAGCCCACAAACATTCAACTCTCAATACTTGGACACTTTTTTTTTATCACTCTGGTCACTTTAATCCATTCTGGTGCAATATTTTGTAATTTGTATATTCAATATTCTGGTCACTTTAATCCATCCTGGTGCAATATTTTGTAATATTTTGTAATTTGTATATTCAATATTCTACAATTTCTTCTTTACTGTTTATTTTATTATGTTTATTACTGTTTATTTATATTACTTGATTCCTCTTATCTTTACGTTCTGAGCAATGCTGCTGTAATCCTGTAATTTCCCCACTGCGGGACTAATAAAGGATTATCTTATCTTATCTTATCTTATGTGTATGAAATTAATAATCACAGCTGAGGTGTTTTTGTCCCCCTTTTCAATGTTGGCACTGAAGGTTGGTTTGAAACGTGCTCCCCAAACCAAAACCTGGAAAATGTGTCCTCACCATCCACGTCCCATTCAGTTGGCAGAAACAAAGAAGCACAGAGTGCAGTTCAGAGTTGGGCAAACAATAACTTCCACAATCACAATGCTCCAAAACCCTCTGCACACTAGTTCAGGTGAACGGACCAATATTTCAACATAGGTTGGATTGCAGCTGGACAGGATTACAATTTCTTCAAGCCCATATTCTTTCCCCAAACATGATGGAAAAACTGGAATATGCATTTCGATGTGTGTGGAACATAAAGCCCGTCTGAAAGATGCCCTGACGCTTACTGCCATTGACACAGATCTGCTGTACTCAGTTGAGTGGTAGAAGTACTTGGAAGTAGAAGCTACAAGTCTTCAGGACCATTCTGCTTTCATTTCACCAAATTCACATTGACCCTGGTTCCTTGTAGCATCGATCCCAGTTTTAAAGGGTACAGGAAGGACTCTTTGTACGCCACTTAATGGCTTAATGTTGCCATTGAACACCACTGGCCTTCCATTTCACTCGACACTTGGTCATCTCAGCAATGTCAGTATGAAAAGACTGGAACAGTATTATAATGTGCATGCTCCTGTTAACCTTTTTCTCAGCAGTTCTTTTTTTTAAAACATGGTTATTAGGTGCCGTGCCCGTTGAAAACATGTGTTTGCTTGATCTGTGATATCGCTGCTTGCAGCTTTCTCGAGAAGCACTCATCCAAACAACTTAACACCCGACCTGCCATGACAGAGTCCACAAGTCAGGTTGCTCATGCTTACTTGTGTAATTGTTTTTTTTCTTTGCTTCAGTCTACCATATTGGTTTACTATTCTGTATTTGAATGTACTGCAAGGAGGGATGGGGAGCGAGCTGTACCCAGCATGCTGTTCGGCGGTGTAACAGTATTCGGGATCCCCTTTTCAATACACTACACAGTGTGCACATGTATAGCTGGTCTCTTATACTAGATTTCCTATTGCTGCTTTGTCAGAGTGACTTTGCGGCACTGAGAGCGGTGGTTGCTCTTGGTTACTGTTGATGCGAGGTAGCAGCAATTTGCTTAAATCATAATGATAACATTTTAATATATACCCTCTCTGACCACAATGTGGTCGGCAGTAGCAGACTGGCACAGCCACATTTCCAATTTATGAAGTTTTCAAGCCCTTACACAGTAAAATTGACAGTGCTAATGCAACACTTAAATAGTCAATTTTAACACTGAGTCAGTGAACATATGGTCCATATCTACAGAGTTAAAGTTATACTGAAGATAGTGTTAAAATGTAAGAGTCAATTTAACTCTGGTAAGAGTTAATATTTTACACTACACTGAGAAGTGTTGCTCAGATTTGACACTATGATGTAAATAACACTTGTAGTGTTATTTACATTTGACACTAAGACTCAACTATACTCCAGACAACACGTCTCACCAGGTTTCTGAGCCAACAGATTAGCTGTGGAACAATAGAGCAGAGGACAAGACAATATTCATTAAATATAAAATGATTTTGAAGAAATGACCATAAATACAAAGATTGAAATTTTTGTTGAAAAGTTTTGTTAATTGAGGCAATCCCCAAAGGAAGTTCACACATGAACTCACCTGTTGGGCCTCTTGATGCTGCTCTCCTTCTGGAGGGTTGAGGTTTCCTCAGCCTGAGAGGTGCAGCCTGCAGCTGTAAACACACATTAGAGGACTGGATGTCAGTAGACAGCAATATGACGCTCACGTTACTTTGATAATTGATAATTCAGTTGAACTGGACAAAAAAGAAACGATTGTCTGCAGTAACAGATTCCTGATTGACTAACTAGCTTTAAAGTTAATCCCATGCAGTCATGCAGTCAAAGGAACATTTGCAGTATTTATTATATTTCCTCTATGAACATTAAAACAATACAACACTGTCAATCCTCCACATTGTACAGTTTGATGTTAACTAGTTAGCCTAATTGTGGCTTAACTGTGCCGCACATTTAAGCTAGCCTTCAACTCGGTCGCGTTAGCCCTCTGCTATTCAGTAAGTAAAGACAAAAAACAACTGCAGTGTATGTTTAACAACAATATAACGGTGTTATAATTATTATCTTCCGCTTCAATGACAACATTTGGTTTCATAAGTGATTTAGAGAAACTTACCACGGTGTTTCGAGAGGTGCAAGATGGCGGTGAGGAAACTCATGATCCGTTAGAGAGGAGAAGGAGGTGGGCGGAGCTTCACAGAGTACTTTACAGAGTACACTATGTCTTGTAGCAGTGTACAAGTACATCAACACTGGGGGGCGTTTTACTCTTGAAATAGTCAATGTACTTTGACACAGCTTTTTTACACTGAAAAGTTTAACTCTGATTTTTTACACTGACACTGGGCAATACATTGGTAGTAGTTACTCATGCTGTTGTTGTAATAACTCTGGAGTTCATATACTTTGACAATGCATATTTAACACTCGGGAATTTACTGTGTACATTTCAAGCCAGACTGAAAAACCACACTGAAAAACCAACCTTTCATACGGTTTATGTAATGGTATTATCCTCTGCATGCGCTAAATCGGATGGACACAACTTTTTATTTCGTTGTGTTTGCTGTGTCTGCTATGTCAAGGTACAGAGTAGGAGGCAACTGTTAACGTAGCCGGAAATCAATTGGGATTTCTACACAACTGAATCGGAAGGTAGCAGGCAGCCACACTAGCCATTAGTCCACCAAGCAATCCCAAAAACCCTGAAGAGACCAATTTACCTTCTATTTATTGCCACAGCATTTTTAATGGGAGACGGAGGACACCCAGAATTGCATTTCCTGTTATTGCTATTTAGCTGCTTAATTATTGTCACCATTTAGGGACCCCAACAGTACTGTCCTCTTTGCCCCGCTTTTTTTTTTTTTTTTCCAGCCTTCAACCGATAATGGCACAGTGTTATTAGTGGTCATTAGTGTTCTCCATAGTGAACTGCACACTTCATATCCACAGCTGCAAAACTCCTATCAATACTTCTTTCCCTTGGCAGCACAGATTAGCACATCTAAGGAGCTGCATCTCCAAAGTAACAGGTGCACTGTTTATCCCTCTCAAGAAGCACGTCTAATAGATGTGACTCAACTCTTCTTCTCTCATGGAAAATGACTCAAGGTAAACAGCTCAGTTCTGCAGCTGAGATGGTCTCAAGAACCCACAGTGTATTAATGAGAAATGTGATGTGAGCAAGTGTTACATTAAAGCAGGGTTAGGGTCCGCATTAAATCTCTGCTTGTGAGTGAAGCACCTTGTTTGTACTCAAGTCTCTCATTGTGGACAGTTGCAGGTGAAAGCATGGATTTCCGGTGCCTCATTCTTATTGTAGTCATTCACTGGACCCGTGTCTGTTTGAGAGCAGCATGTGTACAACCACTGTTGGCAGAATGCTAGGCTTGGGCCCAGGCTTATAGGGTCATTAGCCTCTCTGGCTTTGTCTGTGAGTACATTTGGCATGCATTGGAGCTGTTTCACACTGTGCTCTGACTTCCAGACATCCAAAGAGCTCCCCCATTAAATCTGCAGCTGCTTTTATATGACCTAAGCTGCCAAATCCTCAAAAAGAGAGTCCCCCTTTTGAATTATGAAGCAGCCAGGTGCGTGTGTGTGTGGGAGAGAGTGGTATCATTATGGAAATGTTATGAGGCTGGTAGACGGTGCTCGCTCTTGGTTTATTTCTGCCTGTATAATTTTCGTTCTGGTGTGAATGCTCTCATCCGCTCTCCTGGCCAAATAAACACAAACATGCAAATATGTAATTCCACATAAGTTGGCATGTGATTTGCTCAAGCATACACAGGGATGTGACTGCATACAACAAAGCTATTATAGGGTCTAGATGTTTGCTTTTGCTTGCAGCATTTAATGCAGTTTCCAGTTCAAAGAGGGGATGGAATACACTTTGGAGAGTAATCTTGTGCTTACAGTTGCCTTTGTACCTACCAATATCCACCTTTTATGGCAACTCTCTATCTCACTTGACTTTTTGTCTTATGTGTTCATTTCACACAGACATGGACAACACAACCATGCGTATTCCATTGACCCTTATTCTAGTCCAGTGGTCACTAACTGGCGGACCGCGGTCCGGGTCCGGACCCAGACGTAGTTGTCTCTGGACCCTGGACCGAACACTAATTATTATTACCGAATTATTAACTGTTGATGGATCGCTTCTATTTCACCGGCGCAGCTTTTCCTGCCTTTGCAGCTCTCATTCAGCGGTCCAGGAAACACTCACGACCAATCACACGCCTTGAAAATCCTGTCACTTGATCCTACTCAACCAATCACATGTGTGTATTGCGTTAAGCCCCGCCCTCGACTCAAGTTAGATGTTCACACACACGGAGCGACAGGAGACTGAGAGACCGGATAGTTGGAAAAGTACGAGAGTCAGAGAAATGTGGACCGCTTATCTATATAATATCTATATATCTAAGCTAATCTTAAAGAGAGCCTTTAACAATGGATGGACTCTTATGTTTATTATTCCCACAACCAGTTCAAGAGCAGTATGTCTAATGTTATATTATATATCAGCGATATTAAAAGCAGCGATGTGACATCACTTGACGCCCGAATAAACTGAATTTGAAGCTGCATGACAATTCAGTTAAATTCTTTCTAAAATTAAGGACTTTATTTATTAATGTAATTTATAGTCACATTTTTCAAAAGCTTTCTGTTTAAATCCAGCCTTTATTTTACTTGAAATAAGAGAAGATAATGTATCTATTATTATAGTATGCACTATTTATAATTCTTCCAGTTAAATTTGAAATCTGTAATAATAAATATTGTTTAGATGTTAATTCATTGTACTTTATTTAATTTGACAGTCAGTCGTTGACTACATACAGATGTTAATTCAACTGTTGGCTTTGTCAATATGTTTAGCACAAAATCATATAGTGCAAATTAGACATTATTGTGATGTTCCGGACCTTTGCATAAGGAACCTGTCTCAAACTGGACCTTGCAGAATTTTAGTTGAATACCCCTGTCCTAGTCGATTGTATTGTTCTTCTCTGACTGCATGGAGTATACGTTTAAGTATAACTGTATGTTTGCCGGGCTGCTGGCTCAAGATGAGCTCGACACAGGTCCGGAGAAACCAAAGGGTCAAAGACTTGCATTACAGTAAATATATATTTCAGTCTGGACTGTATTGTACTTGTATAGTTCTGCAGAATGAATATCCAAAATACCAGTTCACTTTACGTCAGGAGGACCTGCTTAATTAAGCTAAATAGCTACGTTTGGCCTAGTCACTGCAGACTTTGGGATTACATTATTATTGATTAGTTGATAGTCTTGTAGGTGGGTGTCCAATGGTGGATATTCATTAAATGAGCCGGGGTCTATTTAAGAATCAGACTCCTGTCAGTGTTTTTACATGATATGAATATCTCTGATCTGCCTGGATATACATATTTATGATGTATGAATGACACCACGGCCTAAAAGAGAAACGTTACAAGCCAATATTTAGTGATTGGAACCAGAAGAGCATAACGTAACACAATGGGACCTCCATTAACAGCAGTTAGCTCTGTTATTTAGCAGAACTGTTCCGCCCACTGGATGCTAACGGCTAACATGAACTAGATTTGCTGGTCACAATGTAGCATCATTAGCGAAAAAATAGTGTGTTCGTTAGTGTTTAACCACAGGTATGTAGGACTAGTGGTTCACAAGTGCAATACCAATGAGGCAGGAGTACAGATTGTTTAGCAGCTGACACGTGCTGTTGTTCTTGTGTAGCGTAAATTATCTCATAAATGGTATGATTGGATTGGTGCATAGATGTACAAACTTCCAATCCTGGTATCTGTATCGGAACAACTCAGAATGAGTCCACCTGTGAAGGATTTTATGGACCCACCTGTCAGTCAATCAGGAATGACTCTCCGTCTCCATTTCCAGTTAGAGCTACATGACCAAAAGCAGTCACTTGTGGAAGTACCTGATCGATGCCCAGAAACAGGAGCGTCATCTGCAGTTCCTCATATTCATTCTAGTAGGTGTTTACTCCTTCAACTAGCTGCCAACCCCCTAGTGCGGTAAACAGCGGAGGAGGCTGACGTCAGAGTGAGGGGGAAGCCATAAGAAGATGAGAGGCGTTTGAGGTTGAAGAGGAAGACGGCAGGGTACGCAAAATCACAACTCTGCCTCCTTGCTTATTCATCCAGAGCTCCGTATGGAAACCCCATTGGTGTTTTTAATAAAAAGAGGCATCACTCAAAACTAGGTGCTGACACATTCTACCTCCGTTCTACGTGTTCAGGTTTATTTATTTTTGGTCCCGACTGGCTTCTTTCCGTCTTTCCTCCTGCATCTCTTCCTCTCCTTTCTCTCTACATGAAATAGCATCAGACACTTAATGAATATTTCATGACACTTCTTTACCCCTGTGCAAATAATGCATGCTGGAAAAATCATAAATACATCTCTCTTTATCCTGGAGCTGTGCGTGTGTGCATGCATGTGTTTTCATGCTGGAGCCATCAAGGACATTGTTTGGGGAGATTCTTGCATGGAGCAGCAGAGTCCAGTGGCCTGTTATCAGGTCAAGACTTGGGTACATTGAGAGATTTATTCTGGGTTTTTTCCTCTTTGTTAGTCCCAGATGTCAAACTCCTGGTGGCCCAAGCTCACTACACGGAGAAGTAATTGGTTGATATGCACAGTGACAGAAATACAGCTCTTGCCGACAAGTATAATTCACTTGAGTCATAGTTCCAGGTTCCATAATGCTTTATGACAAAATATAATTCATAGTGAGATGTACTATAAATCTGGTCCAACTCTGATAAGAGGTTATTGGTTGCTACACTGTTGTGCAGCTATAGTTTACAATGCATTTTTATTTTGTTATATTGCGTCCTATGTCAGGGTCTCACTCTGCTATATTCCAATAAACATTTTATATTTGATTAATTCATTAAAATTAATTAATTAAATTGATTTAAAATGGGCTTAGTCCACAGGCAATAATTCCCAAGCGCCACAAACCCTAACCAAGCTTTAAATAGCACTGTTATTGATTACTCTAACTTGCGGCAAACTGAATAAGCATTCAGTTGCACACTTTTTTTCAATATGTTGCATTTCTGTGTCCCCAAGGTATTTTGTGTTCCTTGCATTTTTGCACTAAATCATGGAGGCATAGCCTTGACTGAAAAATAAATGCCAATTTACTTGCCTGACTTTTTTATCTGGAAGGGGAAGGAATCATCTTGATTAATTTATTTTATGTTTAGGTATTTGTTGCAGCCATTCTGCTCATCAAATATCCAGGAAATTGGGCTCGGATTTGAGTCATCAGGAAATGATGTCTTAGTTCCCGAATTAGCATGGCTTTATTCAGGGTGATGCTGGCCAGCAAGTTTTTCTTTTGCTTAATTTCCCTTTTAACTCATCGATGGCTAAGCAGAGATGCAGACAATTATTATCGATGAGTTGACAAGATCCTTATTTAGAAATGCTTTTATCTTGAATCCATTGTTCTTCGGTGTGACAGGAGACTTGAGAGTGCTGCTCTGTTGTTTTATTGTCTCCATGCATTGCAGTGAACTTTGATTTTTCTCTGAAGGACAAAGTGGTTTCTCAAGATTTCCCCAGCTGCAGTGAAGTGTGTGTTGTAATAGCAAGTCAGAACTCGGAAGCTATTACAGGCCATTCAGTGACATTTGTGTCTTCAATGGCACGGGATTGATGACTACCAAGGCTCTCAGACCACTTTTGTAAAGACTGACGTCTGGCAGATTGTAGTGTGGTCCAGTCGGACACAGGAACACTACAGATGTTAAGTACCTTTATTTCAATGCATTTAAGTAACCTAGTTACGTGGAAAAACCACGTTGTGCAGGTAACCCCAGGACATGTTCACATGGTACCTGTATACTGCAAATGTGCTGCACAATATTCAGACTTTCTTCTTTTGGAACCCCTAGGTCTGCAGTCCACCATGCCCTCTCAACTTCTGGGTCATTTGTGACTCTAAAAAGAAATATATGCACCCTTTAAATATTTACATAATGATGAATGTTAAGAAATGTCAAGGCCAAGAAAGCTGCGTTCTCCACTAGAAATCATGCAGGGGTCTTTAATACCCCTCCCCAGTTATGGAAAACGTGTTTACCGTTTACATGACTTTTAAGAAATCTGCTAGTAACTTGGCACTTAAGTATATATAAGTGTGTGTACGAGATAACCCTTCTCATGACCGTAGTGCCGACGTGTTTGTGCTGATTGAGAGTTGCACGGCGGTGCTGTAACCTGGCAAACTGCCACGCTTATCCTTCTTGCTGTCTTTGAGTCAAAGCACTGCCTACAGTCTGGTACATGCTGGAGTCAAGAGAGATGACTAAAATGACTCACTTTGATTAACCTCCTTCAGTGTTGCTGGATTGAATTTGTATTAATTGAGGTCAAGCTCAGTCAATATCTGAGGTCAATGTCAGTGCATGAGTGCAGTTTTAATGCAAGTGAAATCTGTGATGTAAAGTTGTGTCTGAACTCTGAAGTGAACTACATCAGGAAGTAGACGCACTCTGCATTTTGTACAATGCTGTGAGCTCCGACAGCTTTTGTAATGCCCACTCCTTTAAGATATAATGTACACTTATGTTTTAACACAATCAATGTATTGACTTGACGATGCACAGTGTGCAGAGTCCCTGCCTCTGTTTGCTGCCCTTTATGATTAGGTGGAAATTAATATATTTTATGAAGTTACTGTTTCTCAGACACAAACTGTATATTTTCCAAGAAATGGGTAGTTTATTCTATTACAGCATTTATTCCAAGTGTCTCTCCTTTTCCTCTTCTCACACTGGCCAATCAATAGCTAATGGACACTAATACAAAGAACAGAGCAAATCTCACACACCATGAGTGCCCAATCAGCCAGTGCTTTTCCAATCATTGCAGATGGAGGTCTTTGGCTTGATTAAGGCAATTTCACCTTGGGTTACCTTGCTTACCTGTATGATGAACCCACATAGGTGCCCAAACCCTATAGATCACAATCAAATCATAAAGAATGTAGTCTCTTGGAAGGCCACAGATTTACTTGGATTTAACATATGCGATTATTTATTATGCCGCTGCAATCAGCCCACACTTAGTCTTTGAATAGAGGAATCGCCTCCTTAGAAAATGAATTAATGCCTTCTCTGTTGTGTCTTCAAAGCATTTATTGTCGAAGAGGCTGTTATATTTTCCAGTCTGAAAGAGTAAGAGACACCCACGGTGTCTGCACCACTTCTGATTGACTCCTATTTTCCAAGCGGACACATGCGGCGCCGTATCTTTTTGATTGCTAGGCGAGCACAGAAACTCATCCATATGCGTAGCTGTAATTCAACAGTGAATACATCCACCTTCTTTTTTAGTTTGTTTTCAATTTCATTAATGACACACAGTATACAATGAGGCCAGGCATTTTCCTGGATGCACCCACTCATTGCAGACTTCACATTAACCCTGTTGATTATCTAGCGGCAAATCAGAGGCCGATGGAACACCGGAGAGGTTTCCGCCACAGAGAACGGGTGAGGACTCTCCTTAACCGCTCACTATGACGGCCATGCACACAGAGATCAGGACCAGCTTTGATGGGGGATGTGGTATTTGTTTTGCATGGAGAGCTGCAACCCACAGCAGGGTAAGAACTCCCCCACGCCTAGACAACGATCAGGCCAACTTGGCAATCTTACATACATACTAGACCACTGTGAGGTCCTTACCGTGGGAATTATTCTGCCTTTGCTGTATAAACAGTTTCTTATCGTATCGCTTCCCTGTCGGCTGCAGGCCTGCCCTGACAGCATGCGGCGTGAGAGGAGCCATCGTTAGGGAAAAACTCTGTTCACACAGCAGCCAAAAGTGTCCCACCACAGATTTTGTTTTCCTCCCCCACGTGTCACCGGCAACATGCTCGGCAATCAATGTGAAGAGCAAAAAGCTGGCGCATAAGGATGCAGTCCGTGCTCCAAAATAAAACCCAAAGCAACGCTACTTATGGTGCACTGGATGACCCGATCACATCTGTACGCAGTGAACCCTGTCACATACCGTAACAAAACATGATCCAAACAGCAATCACATTTGGCTACTTGGTGCAATTAAAGAGATGCCTCAATTATATCAAACCTCAAGGCACAAATCATAATGAATTTTTAATTTTTTTACAAAGTGGGCTCTGTCTTTTAGGATATTGTTGGAATTTCATGATGATTCCGAATCGATAGCAAATATACAGAATTTAAAACGTAGCTCTCTGCAGTGAGGCTGTACCTCTGAGCTGTGGCGCCCAGAGGACACACAGAATGGATGCATGCGGTTGCTACAGTGTGACTGCACGTACGCAGCGATAAGGGCAAGCAGCTCAAGTGTGTTGTTGCTTTAAAAAAAAATACACAGTGAAATTACAAGATAATCATCATCACTACCACTTATTACCATCTGCCATGACATGCTTCAGCTGCAGCCCAAAACAATGGGATGGAAAGCAAAACATTTAGCATGAAACTGATGCAACAAACCAGTCTTACCTGCGTGTGTAGATTCCGCATCACAGGTACAACTCCCCCTTAGCAACTGCTTACAGGGAACAGATGGTCGGGTTAGTCCCGCACACACATGCACACTCGCATATGCATTCACCAGAGACTGAGAGAGATTGTAATGGAACTGTCCGTCAAGTCAAATCAGGGACAAACATGGAACGTTTCAATCTATTCCAGCAGCAGAGGGCTTTCCAGAGGTACGATAGTGGCAATGCAATATAGATGCACAGCGACTGGATATATCGGGCCATTCAGGAATATTTGAATCTTTTCAGTGCTTCCAAAAGCAATTATACCAGTTATTTAAGCGATATTTTAGATACAAAAGACATTTGAAACAGCCAGGCTGTAAAGTGTCAATGTGAGAAACTGCAACTGCAAAGTCTTAAGACGTGCTTGCTTTACTCCTCATTGAACCAAAAATGTAACCTTTTGGGGTTAAGGCATTTCTAGATGGAATAAAAAGACTAGTTGGATGACGAGACAAATGCAATATGGCCATTAACAATTCTCTGGTATCTCTAAATACATATTGTGGATATGTCTGTTTCTTTTTCTCTTTGTGGTTTTCAAAGTTTGCGTATTATGTGTGGGCGTGTGCTGTGTAAGTGTGTTTGTGTGTTGGTCTATACTCATGCACCTGCTTGCGGAAGGTAAAGGGGTTATACATCACTGTCGCTGTGTGTGAGCATATGTTTGTGTTCTGAGGCGCTGCTCGTCCTGACAGTTGGAATGGATGGCGGTCATTATTCATGATGGCGTCCACTCGTCAGCGTTGTGTTGTCACCACGCGGCTGTCAGCTGCCACAAGATGGTAATCACACCAATGCCATTCGGCTAGAACCTGGTAGATATGTATACCCGGTAAATAACTGTGTGTGTGTGTGTGTGTGTGTCACATATAAATATAAAAAGACAGATAAAGATAGGGACATGGATGGAGTCTCCTTTACATGCGTGATATTTTAAATGTATATCTGATGAAGTGCTCACCTGAGTGTTGTCTCCCACAAAGCATTTCATCATCATATAATTACTGTAAAAACATCAAGGGGACGCCGTGCATTGTCTCTAGCAGCGTGTGCGTTCACTCCTTTGCAGACACCTGCTGTTTGGTGGCTGGGCCTCAGCTGCATTGCTTTAACCAAAGAGATCGTCTTTATGTATCCATGCCGTGGGCTGAGGCCTTATGTTTTCAGGCTGCTTGTCCGTCGGCCCACTTGCTCAGAGGTCAAGGTCACTGTGACCTCACAAAACACATTGTTGTCCATAAGTCACCGATTTATATGCTTATAATGATAATGTCACAAACAAATCCACAAGGTTAAATGGTGACATGGATGTAAAGGTGTGGTGGAGGCATACTTATAGTTTCATTATTGCATCAGCATCATCAGCTTTGCCAGCAGGCTGTGAAGTTTATGGGATTATGATCTTACATGACGGACACGATTGATAAATGTGACCAAATCAGTTCTTCATGACATTTTAAAGAATGGCACAACCGTGTATGTGTTGAACACGTCTGACCGAAGACACAACAGTTAAGGAATTACAAAAACAATTGATTTTAGAAAATGCACTACACTGTCATGTCCTGACCTAAATCTCTGTTTTGTATTGGGCTCCGGGTGAAATCTATGTTTCATAGAAATGTTTTCTCCAGGTTCCTCCTCTACTAGTTAGTTCATTCAACACTACAGACAGAAAGTACCATTCTCTACCACAACGCTAACTAGCTGCTGACGAGCCAATGGTCCTTCATTAAAACAATAGAAGTGGCAAGAACACTATTCTGTATTCGAAAGGTTTTGATTCTTTTGTTAAACATGTTTGCTGATGTATTTTATTATAATTTGAGGACTTTTGGTTGTATGTAGCTTTAAATTTGCATTTGGCTAAAATACTAATTTAGAGTAGTTTAAAGTGCATATCCTAATGTGACATTTCATTTACCTTTTTGAAGACACTACAGTGTAGCATTCACAGCATCTTACAGTATGCCGACAAAGTGACTTTTCTCCCCACTGTTAATTAGCATAATTACATTTGTCGTTATGAGCGGATGTTTTGAACGTGAACTCCTTGAATAAACATCCCCTCACACACATCTGTCATAACAGCACGTCTGGACCTCTTTAGGTGTGCGAGGCGCTGTGGCATGGACCTGATCCGGCCTGCAGCACCGCGTATGTGTGTGCTGCAGGTACGAGGTTCACCAGAGTAGATAACGGAACCCCACTGAGGCGGCGTGGTGGTTTGTTGAGCTTCAAACCTTCAGCACTCACCTCTTTCTCTCTGTGTATTTCTCTCCCTTTGTCTCTTCCCTTCCCCTTATGCTGACATTTTTCCGGGGCTGTGTGACGCCATGAATGACAACTAGGGGCTCTTTGGAGTGTATGTCGGCAGAGTGGCCTGGCTGAAGGAGATAAGGAGAGCAATCCGCACACACACGCACACACACACACACACACACACACACACACACACACGCACACGCACACACGCACACGCACACACGCACGCACACACACACACACACGCACACACACGCACACACACGCACACACACACACGTGCATGTTGTCCAGGAAAAAAAAGGACACAGAGACCTCAAAACACAACATCCAAAAGAAAGCCTGTATATCACTATGGAAATGTTTTAGTAATTTGTGTGATATGTATATAGGCATGCCACTCATATTGTGGACATAGGTTATACTATCAGCCGACACTGTTACAGAGTAACCAACTGAAAGTGACATAAATTCATATTACAGTTTTTTTCGATTGCTAAACGACAGTGGGCACAACTGGAGTCACATGTGCAAAACTCTAACTACAGTCTGCACTACCAACAGTCACCTGAGCTAAACAGTTCACATCACCTGCAAAACTCATTCCAAGCAACTCTTAACACATGGCTCAAAACACGCTCAGTGCAGCCAAACACTATGCACAACCCTCACTGAGATAACACACACTGTCACTCAGAACACACTGAGAGTAAAAACACTAGCATCAAACACCAATACAGAAAATACAAACTTTTCATCTTTACAGTTTGAACAATTTCAGTGACTTCATACAAAGTAATATTTTCTTCAAAGAAAAGAGTGACATTCTTTCACATGATTTATTAAATTTTTTAGAACATAACAATTATTTAAGGTAAATGAAAATTAGCAGTTTGCTTCAATAGTCTGTAGTAATTTACGGAATTACAGTAATGAGAAAAAAAGTGGTGAAAAGCAACGTTATCGCAAACTATGACAAAAACTTGGGGGTTTCTTACTGGCTCCCCCTGTTCTGCTGGCACTAGCTGAGCATAGAGCTGTTCTAGGAAAGCTATAAGCCTTTCTGTGTTGTATGGGCCAATGAGTGGTGTGTTGAGAAGCAAACCATCATTGGCCATTGCAGCACACATGGTGATATTTCCCCCCCTTTGGCCTGGAACCTCCACAGTGGCCCTTTGACCTATAACATTCCTTCCTCTGCGACGTGTTTTCATCGATAAATACAAATGAATGTGGTCTTTCCAGTGCTTCCACCTCCATTACTCTCTGAAAAACAGTAAGTGCACAGTTTTACTGTAGAAATGCTAGTGTTTTCTTTTACTGTAAATATTTTTTATAGCTGTGTACGTAACCTCAGACGTCTTACCTGGACATATTGGTATCTTTGCTCTTTTACCCGTTCACTGTTTCTCTCGAACGGTACAGTGTATAACTGTTTCATTGTAACTTGGTGTTTCTTTAGGACTCGAGCAATAGTTGTTGTGCTGACAGAATTAACATTTTCAAATATATCATTATCAGCCAGCACTCTATCTTGAATCTCCCGCAGTTTTTTGCATTGTTGACAACAACCATGTCAACAATAGCATTTTCCTGCGCATCTGAAAATATTTTTCCTCTTCCCCCTGTTGGGGGCAGCCTTTGGGTCCTGTTGTAAAAATATATTTTACAGTCAAACTTACTGTAATATATATCTGTGTAAATATTCTATAATTGCAATACAAAATAGATTCGTGTAATGTTTTCATTTACTGTAAGGATGTAACTCTCACCTGTTTGTATGATGGAAAATTCGCATTACAGATGCCACTGTGGATCTTTGCAGATTGGGTTGCACCCTCAACCCTGCCTCTCTCAATGAGAGACCATGGTTCACAACATGGTCTATAAGTGTAGCCCTTATTTCATCTGAAATAACAGCTCTTTGTCTTCCTCCACGCATCCGCCCTCTCCCTGCCACCCTTCTCCCTCCATGAACCCGTCTTCCTTGTTCCATTTCCAAAATGAGTCTTTCTGAGCTCTACCTATATATATATATATATATATATATATATATATGTGTGTGTGTTCACTAACAAGTCTAAAACAAGACACCTGCTTAGCCTTTCAGCTGAAATTGCAATCAGCAGTGTTTGAAAGGCACAAGGCTGAAATCTATTCCGTTTTGCATGTGTGGTTCACAGTTTTGACAGCAGTGTGTTAGCATTTGAACAAAGTGCTGTAAATCCACAGTGTTGTGCAGGTTGTGGTTAAAGTCATGGGATAAGTGTGTAGAGTTTTGAAAACTGTGTTCAAGCAATGAAAAACGAACTAGAGTTTGGTCCACATGAACTGCTGCTGTGCAGACTGTAGTTAGAGTTTTGCACATGTGACTCCAGTTGTGTCCACTGTCGTTTAGCAATTGAAAAAAACTGTAAGACTGTGATGTGCTGTTAGAATGGAGTTGCCTGCAACTTTCATGCACATTGCAGAGCTGAAATAAGAAGCACCTATGAAGATATTCATGTTCTAGTCACTAGGGCTGCCCTGAATGCCATTGTTTTTGGGGTACCAGCACTCGTAATCATTTATGACACAGATGGACTATATAGCGCTGCAACACCTGTTATTCACTTTAATTTCACGCATTTGTTTTGAATTATTCTGTTATTTTACAGAATGGTAGTTTGCATTTTTTGCACGTTTGTAATCTCAAGGGTTAAACAATATTGTTTTATTTAAGAACATTACCTTTTCCAAAATTGAAATTGAAATACCTCCAACACAAAAATAACTGAAGTTGTTGAATATTTGGGTTCAGTCCTACAAGTTGCATTAGCCAGTTTAAATACTGGTTGTAGTTTACATTTAAAAATGCATGTACACCTGTGTGAAATTCACCCACTGCATCACTTTGTCTAAGAACCTCCATTGCACCTTTGGTCGCCTTTGTTAATTAGTTATCCTTCAGGATATGATCGGAGGTTCTCTCAGTTAATTTTAGCACATGTGCACGAGCTACATCACAAAGATATGCACACCTGTTGCATTGCACTACTTCAATACCGTGTGAAAACGCTAAAAGCATTTCAACAAGAGTGCTCCCCGTAAGCACAGATGCTCATTAATATGTATATCCGTACACGGTAACTTGGGGTGATGCGCTCACACAGACATACACTCATATTCTCCGCCGCACCAGCGTCGAGCCCCAGCCGCAGCTTGCTGCCCTGCCTGGGGGATGACAGCGGCAGATGGCGCCTGTTCAGAACTGCCGGGTACCCAGATCTGTTGGTTGGAGCCCCAAGAGGCGCCGTTGATCATAGAAATGAAGTGGAGACACTGATCACTCTTCCGCCTCCTCCCAGAGCTCCCTTACTTTCTGTAAATGTGGAGGAGATACTTAATGTGCAGAGAAGGTGGGAGAACGGAGGCAATATGGGAGGTGAATGCAAACCACATCTTTTCATGGAGGCAGTGTCTGGGGAGAATTGCTATGCAGACGAGGCATCGCTGCCACCTTGTTAACTAAAAACAACACACACACACAAAAAGGGTTGGATTGTCAGTGATAAGCCTGGGCAACAAAACCCACCTTGATTGATTTTGGTATTTCTGAGGCAGCTCTAATTATATGCTTTTGTTACTGACACTGATGAAATACTCAGAAACAGTTATTGATTTGGCTGCCTGACTCTTTTTCCAAGGCAGATCCATTCCACTACAGCTGGTATCAATCTTTATCCCAGTTTCGGGTGCCTTATTTAGCCGACCAATTCATTTTAATTACAGGAGCTTATATGGGAATTGATTGATCTAGATACTGCCTTCAAAATGCATATTGTGTATCCACTTCATTCTTTAAAAGGAAACACAGTACATCAGCTTTTTTATCCGTTCATGTAATTTTCCCATTCATGCAAACATGTTGCAGTCCACACAATTCTCTGTCTCGCTGTTGGTGTTAATAAATACATGTATCCAGTATAGCATCAAAATCAAGGCATTCCTTGCTTTAATATCATTACTTTCCGTTTTCCTGACCACCGCACGTCCTTGTGGCTGGTATAGCTCGATGTTGACCGTCACCACATCACGATGCCTCGCCGTGAGTTGGATGGATCGGTGTGCTGAATGCACTACACTGAAACATCCGCAGGTACGGACATGAGTCATTTTGCTACGTTTACTTGGTGCCTCGGATTCTGAAAGGTGGTCGTGGTACTGCAGAATAGATGTGAGGCTGAGTTCATTCATACTGCTAAAATACTCAAACCTAAAAATGAAAATTCTGCTGCGTGTTTGATTTAATATATTTCTGTCTTCTTCTGCAACTTGGCAAGCAGATACATGCAAAACAGACACTGCTTCTTAAAGAGCCCCATCAGAGAGACATCCGTGGTCATATCCCTTTCAGAAAACCTCCTTTTTCAATTTCCCCCCTCCTCTGGTCAGGTGAGGCTCTTTTCTGAGGTATAACACACACTATATAATTGCATATAATTGGATTTAATAGTTCAGCGACCTTGTGTTCAGTTTTTTTGACATGACCGTAGATAGCCAGGAGAGAGAGAGCTCGTATGTTTTAGGCTTCAGAGATGCTAGACGATCCAGACACAGAAGGCCAGTCTGATCCCTGGCGTCCTGATGTCAGATGCTCAACAGTGGTCTTTAGCTAGTCCTGACACCGCGGTGTGCATGTCCCGACTATTTAACACATGCTAATGTTATCACTCTTGTGGATCACCAGAATCAATCTTTTTATACTGTCATATAATAAGAAGTTCTATTAGGCAAAGGAGAGCAGTGGAGGGCCACCGGGGATTTGAGTTCTTTGTGCCTGGAGCCGCTACATTAGCATTCATAGAGTATCATGGATTAAAGCAGTAATCCTCAGGACGTTTGTTTTTCCTTTACTTACTTTTTTTTCAGATTTTCACGATATCTTTGGTGCTAACCAGTCATGTCTTTGGTGTGTTTACACTGCACTGCACAGAGACTGTTCTTGTATCAAAGAGTGGAGTTGCTACTGAGACATCTTTGTTTACTTCGTTCTTTTTTACTTTCCTTTTTCAGTCACAGTGGTGCTCACTGTTCGGGCTAGCTGTTACATGTATGGTCCAAATACTTTTCAAAATCGAACAATCTTTAAAACGTAGCCAACCCAACTTTAATCTACAGGAGATGTATGCATTTATTTTTGCCAGTAATTCTGCTAATATCCAATACAAATCAAACTACTGCGATGGGGAAAATCCATTACAAGCAGCTTCCTTCATAAGTGTCTTATCTACGCTCTTCGACTTGTAAACTGGTGACCAAGTAATGACCCCCTGCCACGACACACAGTAGGGGACAAAGGCAGCATATTCAGGGGTCTCTCTCTCTCTTGTGCGTTCTGAGCCACTAATCCAGTTTCCTCTGGGCCCCCTGGGATGAGCTGATCCAGCGGCGACTGGTATCCAGCCACTGTCAGACTGCTCGGAACGACTGCCATGGAGCGGATGAGGGCATTTGGTGCCAAATAGCTGGTGACTCAGGATGCACTGAGCCTTTTCTGATCTATCGCCAGGAGGTGGAGGGAGTGGGTGGAGGGCGGAGGAGGGTGGGATTGCAGATCAGGTAGTTAGGGCTGCCCACCTCACGGATCCAAGTGAACATATTGCTATGTGTCAAGCACCCTTCTTGTCCCTGTTGGAGAGAAATAATGCCAAGGATGCAAAAATAGCCCAGAGAACAGATTGAGTGGTTTTCTTAAAGAGCTACCGTGGGGCTGGAAACAGCGTGGCGGATCTGAAGGTGAAGTTGTGACAGATGGGATCAGTGGAGCCTCGCATAACAGCCCTGTCCGATTTAGCTATCCTACACTCTGGGAGCGCTAGCCAAAACAACGGGGGTGGTGGTGATGGTTTAGCGATGACAGTATTTACTCTGCGTTCAGTATCAAGTCCCAAAGGCACTGGCAGAAGTACACCTTGCACATGCATACCCACAGGTGTGGCTGCCAGATAACATGGACTTCGAGCACCAGAGGCGTGTGTTGGTCTCCAGAGAGCTCCTTGTTATTTTAGATAGCCAACTGTCAGATACATTAATCTGAATTTGATCCGCCAATATAAGATTCTCTGTTTGGTTCCCTTGAGTTCTATTCTGTGCAACTCGTATTTCAGTCTGCTTGTTTTTGAGTACAGTAATGTAATAAGATGCAAACGTGTGCAGGCCTTGTTCATTGCATTCATCTGCATTTCATCAGTATTGAGTATTCTGACAAATGCTTAAAGTTAAACAATACGGCCGCGGTAATGTGGACTAAATGGGCTGCAGGATTCCTGACTATATAAAAAGGATTTACCTCCAAAAGGCAATTTTGCTGCAGTGGGAAGATTTCTCAGAGGGTTAAGTCCATTGCCCTATACCTGCAATCCTCTCTAGGGAATGGACCAGGAGACACTGTTTTGTGTATATCATTACTGATTCAAATGAACCCTTAATTTAATACAGAATTATCTTATTCAGTTGTATAAACGTATTCAAATGCAAATCACCCTTGACTTAACGGAGCGAAGCGTTATGTATTTGGATATATAATGTAATAAAAACACACAATGGCAATCTTAATTACTTGCTGCAAAAGACACCCTGACAGGGAAAAATGACCTCAGAGTGATGTCATATAAAAAAGGGAGGAGGGGGGGGGGGCAAAGTAAAAAAGAATATAAAGACAAAGAGAGCGGGGGATGTGAAGCAAAATGTGAATACACCAGTATGGCCATCGTCATGGTAGAAAAGATACTGGAGCCAGTTGCTATGCCAACAAGGTTTGGTCTGCAGCATCTCATGCAAGGCCTTAAAAGTGATGAGACTTTCAAGAGAAAAAACTTTGAAAGAAAACAATTCTCCGACATTGAGGGGAAAGAAATGGATTTGCGTCAGTTCACCTCAACGTTCTTGGGCCGGCGAGAAGCTATTTCAGGGAAATATAGCTGACACTTCAAGGTGGAGCGCGCCACATCGCTAAAGGAGAAATTATTAATGAAGGCAATGACGGGCTTTAGGCATTTCCAGGCAGGTGGGATGATGAGCAGAAATATGGATTCTGCTCTAAGGGATAGTAACACACATTGAAGTGCGTACATATCTATAGGCAGTGTCTACATATAGTAGTGGCATTCGGCACGCCCCTAATTTTGAGAAACCGACAGGAGTAACACGTGGAAACACACAACTCTTTGCATTAACATTGTGTTACTGATACCCCTTCACAAAAACACACACACACACACACACACACACACACACACACACACACACACACACACACACACACACACACACACACACACACACACACAATGTTTTTTGTTTCCTTAGTTGCGTTTTTCTCGGCGCCCATCATACGTGAAACTCCATTCCAAACGGAGCCGGGCTATTTCACAGCACAGCGACACCAGACATCTCCTGCATTGTTTAACATTGTTGAAATATTTGTTTACAAGGTTCAGTGCCGTTTAATTTTCTTGTGATCAGCTCTCTCTCCTCTCTTTCTCCATCTATTTAGCTCCTTTCCCTCGCTCGAACTCAGGAGCCCTTTTGTTTGAATATGCAGAGGACTTCTCGCTCGCTGGTATTTGTTCAGTTTGCCTAATTAGAGCTCGGCGAGATGAAAGCAAGCAGCAGGGCTTTTTGCTCGGTGGCTGAAACTAAACGAGATACTGTTTTGTCTCTGGGAAAAAACAACTTGAGATTTGTTTCCTTAATTTATGGTTGAGCTCTTCCACTTTGTGGCGTGGCCTTGCATTTAAAAGAGATGGCTTGACAACATTGATACATTAGGCCATACTGTTTTTTATATTAAGACCACTTCTCACTTCTTACAATATTCACTATGTCTCTGACCTTTTCCATTTATTTCCCATTAACTGAACACACATGCACGTGTAATCGTACTATAGCAAATATTTAAAACACAATTTCTTAAGTTCATGGCAATAATTGAAGTGGCCTTTTGAATTTGACTTTATTTATTTGATATGGACATCAAAGTGACATTATAATTTATAACATACATCTTTGCACAAAAACAAAAATAAGATAAAATAAAAATATATTACATCCACACATTGATATATACACAAAGTAAAAGTGTGTGTTCCAGGGGTATTTTTGATTGAGTGTGTCAAAAAATGAATTACTGAATTAATGTGATTGTCAGAACTGATATATTGCTTTAAGGACAGTTAAAAAAATACACTGACTATACGATTAAGCCATTTAACACACATTTTGTCACAACTCATCTTTCTGAAGTCTGCTTCAGCAACTTCACCTCCTTCAAAGCCATTTCATTCACCATTATGCAGCGAGGAAACACACCATTATGCTGTTGTGAGTAAGGAGGATATGCCAGTTGGGACTTTACAATCTCAGTTAAATCAAGCTGCGTATTGTTCCCCACAAAGAGTATTCCAGTATCAGAAAATAGGCTCATGAATTATGAATGCATTTGTTACACAATTTCCATACATTTAGCCGTACTTATCTAACTCACTCTCTCAAATGACTGAACTTCCAGGAGCACTGCAGAATCCATGGTCTAATGGTGTTTACCCGACCCAATGAGCTAAATGTAGTTAGTGCATCGTCTCAGTTGGAAGACATTAATTCTCCATTATGGGATGTTTTTGTAGTTACCTGCTGAGACCCACCCCCTGACACAAGGCAGGAAGTTGCCATGACGGGATGCCGCATTTCCAGGAAAAGTCATTACGATTTTATTTTTTCCCTACCACGAAACTACAGTTCACTGCCGTGCCGTTAGTGGAGAGGAACAGGATGTGAGCTCTAAACGCCCGCTGAAGGGAGGACATTGTCAAAATGAAACATTAAACATCAACAAACGCTCAAGGCAAGGTGCTATTTTACACTAATGTCTCTGTAGATTACTTTGCCTTGACTTGAGATTCCATGGCTCAGAGGTCCAGGGGTTTTGTTGTTTTTACTTTATCTCACTGACATGGGTTTAGTTTCGCAGGCGACACATATATATAAAAAGATCTGCCTCTACCAGTCATTTAATACTTTTTGAATGAGCTTTCTTTTATTACAAGTGAAGGATGATTATTTCTGTTGTCACTCCTTTGATTTTGGAGCAATCTCCCTTATTTGTAGATATTGATTCTTGATAACTGGAAGTTATTATCATCGTTTCATTCTGGATATCATATACGACTTGAAACTACACGGTCAATCTAAAAGCTTGCAAGAGCCAGAGGCGCAAATTGAGGAACAAGGACTTGAAAGAAAGCTTGTGGCTTTGAGTATGTTATGTGTGTCGAGGATGTGTGTGTGTGTGTGTGTGGGGGGGGGGGGGGGGGGGGGGGACTGGCTTCCTTCCTTCCATCAATGCTGCTGTACTCTCCATCCCATCTGACGTTGCAATTACAGCTTCCAACATCCTGAGGAAAGAAAATAAAATACTGTAACCGACAGCATGCATTTCCGTTGCCCACTCCCCACTTTTAGCTTCCTTAATGAGTAGAGTCCAGGAGCGGCAATCAGAGGCATTCATTCCATGAAATTGACTTTTGAAAGAGGGCGGATTGAGCAGTTGTGGGCTGCATCTGCAGCACTGGCAGTTGTAGATTAGGAAGAGGAGAGGAAGGACGGATGGATACTCTGAGAAGAGGACACCAGATCTCAGCGAGGACGGATGATTAGTTTTGACCTCATAAATGAAAGGGAAATGGAGGTCAGACAAAGAATGGATTGGTTTTCGCAGTATGGACCTAGCAGGGTTCTGCCGGTGCAGAAACCCCAAATATTTGGTCATTGGAAAAAGTACAGACAATGGAAGGACATAATGTAGAAGATATACTCTGGAGGACATGCGGATCCTATGTTCCATATTTGTTTTCAGTGTTGGTACAGCCCATCCTTTGAAGTGAAGGCAGTGGGCTTTTGTGCAAGAGCGAGTAAAAGCCTGAAGCTCCTCTGAGTATCTTTAGTCTGTTTTGTGTAAATTAGGATAAGTGAAGAAATCATCAACATCCCTTCTGTGTGTGAGCTCCGATGGCTAAAACATGAAATTAGTCAAACTTCTCCAGCTTGACATATGGAGGACCTATTTATTTATGGACTGTTTAATTAAGATGGAACGGCAACTGTTCAGATCTCTACCCCTCACCAATCTCCTAGCCCTGATTTATTTATCCAGACATATCCCATGACATATTAGCGGTGTTTTAATGAACAAAATGTGCGAGTCAAAGTGATTCACTCAGCGTTATGCAGTTAATTAGGAGATGTGGGGGAGCATAATATCTCGATATGAGATATTTCCCCTTGTAAGATTTAACTGTGATCTCCCCACATACAGAATAGACAGTTATTTAGCCAATAAACAACACTCAGTGTTTGTAATATGGGTAAGCCCCATGTTACATCGGCAATTTAGTATGCAATGTTCATGTTTTAATTGTGCAGTATATCAGGACAGTGCTTAAAACACCATAACTCTGGCTCCAGAGTCGAGACAGACGAGAATGTTTTTGATAATCTATCTTGGCAGCGTTGGGATGGCTACTCTTAAACTTTGGTTTGTCCAATCTTAATTATGTAGTGGCACCCTTTCTAATTGTAACTTTGAATAATAAATCACATCAGTTGACAGTCTTCCAAACAACTTAGTGCATCGCTCCTGACAGATGATGGCTGTTGCTGCTGTGTAAAGCGGAAAGTGACCATAAAGATTTAATGCTTCACTCACTCAGCTTAAGTGCCTCCTTTCTTGGGGTCAACAGTTCCCAGTGGTATTTCTAAAGGAAATCAAACGCATGCGCGCTCACACAATAACAGCGGTGGATTCTGAAATGCTGTGAAAAGAGTACATTTTGTATTCAGATACTTTGAGAATCTAGGGCATTCTGCCAGAAACCAACACATCAAACCAAGAAATACAGATTGTTTTTATACGTGTTGCTATACCCGGTCCATAAGTACCATGACATCCTATTTAGTTTAATGTGTGTGTTTGATTTGCCACGGTGTTGTAAAAATGCCCATATGAGCCACGGCCACAAGAGCTAAATGCTGCAGCCAATGTGGAAGGTTCTCTGAATCCCGTCTAGTCTGTGGTACCACATCCTGGTAGTCATCACCACCATCTTGTTTCCCCTGCTTCTCATTTGTTGTGCTTTATGTTGAGTTTTAGTATTTGTGTCATAAAGACTTAGATGGTGTTTGCTTGATGGACAGGTGACTGAGCCTATCCAACGTTAACATGTTGGTTAGTGCAAGCTGCTCCAGTAGACTAATATAGCAACATGCTGTAAATCCAAATCTAGTACTCAAAACAGCCGTTCACAATCCGATGGGTGTACCGTGGGTGCCAAACAGAAGACACTACAGTGACCTGCTGACCTGGTGTTCAGTGACCTGTTGACCCGGTGTTCAGTGACCTGTTGACCCGGTGTTCAGTGACCTGTTGACCCGGTGTTCAGTGACCTGTTGACCCAGTGTTCAGTGACCTGTTGACCCAGTGTTCAGTGACCTGGTGACCCGGTGTTCAGTGACCTGTTGACCCGGTGTTCAGTGACCTGTTGACCCGGTGTTCAGTGACCTGTTGACCCAGTGTTCAGTGACCTGTTGACCCAGTGTTCAGTGACCTGCTGACCCGGTGACCCGGTGTTCAGTGACCGGTTGACCCGGTGTTCAGTGACCTGTTGACCCAGTGTTCAGTGACCTGCTGACCCGGTGTTCAGTGGCCTGTTGACCCGGTGTTCAGTGACCTGCTGACCCGGTGTTCAGTGACCTGTTGACCCGGTGTTCAGTGACCTGTTGACCCGGTGTTCAGTGACCTGTTGACCCAGTGTTCAGTGACCTGTTGACCCGGTGTTCAGTGACCTGTTGACCCAGTGTTCAGTGACCTGCTGACCCGGTGTTCAGTGACCGGTTGACCCGGTGTTCAGTGACCTGTTGACCCAGTGATCAGTGACCTGCTGACCCGGTGTTCAGTGGCCTGTTGACCCAGTGTTCAGTGACCTGCTGACCCGGTGTTAAGTGGCCTGCTGACCCGGTGACCCGGTGTTCAGTGACCTGTTGACCCGGTGTTCAGTGACCTGCTGACCCGGTGTTCAGTGGCCTGCTGGCCCGGTGTTCAATGACCTGCTGACCCGGTGTTCAGTGGCCTGCTGACCCGGTGTTCAGTGATCTGCTGACCCGGTGTTCAGTGACCCGGTGTTCAGTGACCTGCTGACCCGGTGTTCAGTGGCCTGCTGGCCCGGTGTTCAATGACCTGCTGACCCGGTGTTCAGTGGCCTGCTGACCCGGTGTTCAGTGATCTGCTGACCCGGTGTTCAGTGACCCGGTGTTCAGTGACCTGCTGACCCGGTGTTCAATGACCTGCTGACCTGGTGTTCAGTGGCCTGCTGACCCGGTGTTCATACTGGACAGACAGACGCAGAACTTGAAGGAACACTGTCTCCAATATTTGTCCGGACTTCGTGTAGCTGTTTGTTTGGCTGTCAGTGTGCTGTTGGCTGCTCTTTTGGGCCGCAGCATTAATGAGACGTCTTGATTGAAACTATGAATAAGGTGGAGTGTGTTTACATTGCAGCAGACAAACACAGATATTAGAGAGGAGCCCGAGAGCCCAGGGGGACCACAGAGGAACGTTGAGACGAGCTTGACTTTACTGATCCGATCATGTCATCGTTGTAATAAAACTGCAAACAAACTCGGAATGTAAACCAGAAGTTAACCATTTCCTTGTTTGTAGTACAGCGACTACCTCAGAGCACGTCTGTAAATTCCGTCCTCACACACACACACACACACACACACACACACACACACACACACACACACACACACACACACACACACAGAGCTGCAGCTTCATGGGATGAAAGAGACTTCTACTTTGTGCCGTGTGTGAATGTGGCGTCTGTCTTTTATCCTTTATTAAAATCACAGCGAGCTGCAGTCAATGACTACAGTCTGTAAGCGATCTGGGCCCAGTGAGCAAGATTTTCACTTGATTTCTCTTGATGTTAAAGTATAGAACCTGTGTCTTCCCTTTGAAACGGGCAAGCTCATTGTTAATAATTTAAAGCGTTGTAAGACACGGAAGCCTTCAACATCAGTCTATAACTCTTAGCAAGATTGCAGAGGTCTTCTCAGCCCCTTACCTCCCGCTATCTCATTCTCTCTCTCTCATAGAATAGATATCCTCAATGAATTATTAAAGCACTTTAAATTCTGCCACAGTTTCTATATTACTTAAGCTGTTCAAAGACACTATGCATTATGGATCGGCCTACCGAGATGAATATTATTCACATTCAATCCGAACCATTTCCACACGTCTTTTAAGCAGATGTTTTTACAAATTGCCCTGGATTGTTTCTGAGCCCTCGAGGGCCGTGTCTGCACTTTTTGGCAATGGGAGACATACAGCAATGATTACGCAGTAAAACTTTATCTGTGCCCAGGCCTAATAAAAGCAAGTGATTTGTGGTTGTGTCAAGATATTGTGTGGTTTTATAACTCGTGCCAAGGGTGCACCCAGCATTCATTGTTCTTATTTTATACTTCCTGACTTTTATACACCTCGATAGTGAGTTTTTGGTAATGCTCGCTCGCGCTAAAGTCAACAAAGGCAGTCAGTGTCGTCCAGAAATGTTTTTAACCGACTGCCAGTTCAGCATCTGCAAGCAAAGAAGCTTTTCAGTCGGCATGGCATACGCCTCCAGGAGGCACGTAAAGTGTGGCGGCCATATGCTGGTGAGAGTCCTCAGAGGGTGATGCTATTTAACATGCCAGCCCAGCACCACAGGGGACGTGGAGGAACACATCCCTCCTTCTGACTCCAGCCTATGTGGCCATCTGATGAACGGGGGAGAGAGGAAGTGCAGCAGAGGTAGAAAATGATAATGGTGATCACTACCATTTTTCTCCGTCCCTACCAATTGTGTGTTTTCCTGAGACCCAGCACATCTGTCCACGCCTGCCTGCATGCGCGTGTAGGATAGAGAAATGGTTTACAAGGTCATTCAAGAACCTTCTGTACCCGTTGACTGCTGCATTCAAAACTAAGACATGCAGTGCAGCACAGTATTACCCACAGTTTACCATGTGTAGTTGGTGGTTGTTTGCATTAAACAGAAGGAATGCATCAGTCTGCTGTATGAGCTGATGCATACATACATGTTGACATCGCCTGCCTTTATCTTAGTCATGCAGTGTCTGGCACTATCTGATGCTGGTGTCTGAGCCGCCACCAGTCATTTGAATAAAATCTATAGTTTGCTCAACAATAGTGGCCTTTGTTCATCAGACCTGAAAGTGGCAGATGAGGAAGAAGAGAGCAGGAGGCAGCTGCAGCTGGCCGATGGAGGGCTGGATGTGGAGACGGGCAGCCAAGAAAAAGGTGGGAAATGGGCGGAAAAACAGAGGGGAAGAGGATCTGGCCAGATAAGACGTAAGCATGGCTCCTCCTAATGGCAGAATTATGACCCCGCTCCATCTGCCACTCAATCATAACCAACCAATCGGTGCCGGTTCCGTCAGGCACTCCCATCTGTACTCACCGCAGAATTAAGGATGTAATGAAATGCTCAGATGTCAAGAAGACGTGGAGACTCGGAGGCTGGGCTCTGATTGTGTCACGTCCCCAGTACGTGTGGCTTTGCTTGTGGCTGTGGTAATTTGATTTGTGCTCCAATATTGATGCAAGATGGAAGTTGAGAGAGACAGAGCTTTCCCTTATGTCTGTAGTATTCAGATGTCTTACGCCGATCAGTATTTTCATTTTCAGTCATGCTGTCACCTCTCTCTCTCTCTGACCACTTGATGGTGAAACCCGTCACATCCTGATCAGAGTCTGGCACCGAGCCTGGGATCCTGAGCTTCTGCCAGGATGTGTGTTAGTGAGCATGCAAACATGTTGTGAAAATGTTTTGGCATGTTGCACCGATCAAATCACGGCCTTCGTGATACGTCACCTTGGAATGTGTTTCTCCTTTTGATTGATTTCTGGCTTTTCTCTGCCACTGTGCTGCACACCTGTCTGTGAATCTCTGGTTATCGCTGGCTGTGAGGACGCCATTTCACAACTCTTGGCCATTGCGCTGCCCTTTCCTCTGCGCGTCTGTTCTGACCTTCTCTTCTCTTCTTCTTAGCCACACTGTTTTTTCTGGCCACGGCGGTTGCTCGGTGTGTTTGAATGACTTTGTACGCAGCGAAAGCACCGCTCTGTTTCTTTGTAGGAGCCCTCGCCTTATCTCCTTAATGGATTATGAGCAAGGGAACAAAAACAGAGGGAGGCAGAGTGAGAATGATTGGACTCCCTGCAAAGGGCCGGCTGGAAACGGACTGCAGCCACATAAATAAAACACTCTGCTTGTACATTTCCTCGGCCCCTGAATCACAGATGTTATTAAGGAAGAAGACAATGGGGACGACTTGTATTCAAGAGTCATTTGAGCTTCTGTAGTCTTTGCATTGTGATTTACCTGCTGGCTGGTAAATTAGACACTATCTTTTCAGTGCAGCAACTGAATGTTTAGGCGACCTTAGCTGTCGAGCACTTCAGTAAGCCGGTCCACGACATACATGTGATGAACAGACCTCCCAGAGACCAGCCCTGGCACGTCTGCTCTGAGCGGAAGCTGAAGTTTTGGCCTTGATTAGTGCTGCAAAAAGGACTGCAGCGTTCAGTGGGTGAATAATTCCAACATTTCTTTGGAAGAGAAGGTTTTTACTCAATGCGGGTCAATACGATACCAGATAATGAATCTCAAGCATCGTGGAAAAATCGTCGGGGATGTAAATCTTTTAATTTCTGAAATGTGTTTAAGATAGCGATTGACTATAATTGCAGAATATTTGCTGCACGTGGGACCTGAGTTTATTTTGGTAAATACTGATCCAAACCAAAGTAAACCACTCCGAGGGAACGCCACTGCACTCCCTTGATGGGGGAGGGTTTATTTGATTGATCTGATTGCTGGTTGTGCCAGGAGTCTTATGTTTGAAACGGTATTGATCAAAGAAAAGGCCGGTCGGCTGGAAACGATTTGACCTTTTGGGACTGTAGTCTAACAGACATAACGCTGTTGATATTATGTGCTGCCTGGGGTTAAATCCAATTTGCTTGAGCCTTTCAGTTGATTTGGGAGTAAACCTTGCTTTAGGCCATAGTTAAGACCGTGTTTCATTTTGTTGTTCTACTACGTTCAATTTCTCAGTTGTGAGGTTTACTTTCAAGAATTCTTTCCCCGAGACATGCTCGTGTTTGTTTACAGTGCATGAACCGGGCCAGCGATGATGTTCAAACACATGTTTTGCTATTATTTTCCCTCCTGTCCCTATTGATCCCCTGACAGGTGCTGCATTAATGCTGGGATGTCAAACAGTGAGAGCTGTTATATAAGCCGTCGTGGTTGTAAATACTGCCGCCGTAACCATTGTTTTGCTCCGGTTGTTTTAAGGAGTGCCCTTCAATTGTCCGGCCTGTTGCTGCTTTTAATGTTGGTTTTGAAAGTGCGGTTGCTATTTCTGAGGATGATTGTGCTGCGACTGGATTGACTGCAGTTGTGAATAAATGGAAACTGGAGGTATTTTGGTGAGAACAGTAAGTTTTGATCAATCGGGACCTGAACATGTCTCTGGTTACATTTACAAAGATGTCCTGCAGGTTTCTCTGTCCTCTGGTCTGACTCAGAAGCTGCTTAATGCTCCAACAGCTGGAGCTTCTTGTGGACATCTTTCTTTTCAATCTAGTGATCTGTGGTGTAGGCAAGATGTGTGCTCTATAGCCGACAGTCAGACTGCTAACTATGATACATATTGTGGGCAGATGTTGTGATGCTCACATCTTTGTTGGAATAAGCTTTGGGTTTTTACAGGTAACGCACAACATTTGCCCCGTAGTGTTCTTCCAGGTTATTCTGTGACTCTCTCCACGTGAGACCTTGCAGAGCTCCGGCTCTCTTTTTATGATTTGTGCACAGAATAAGATGAGGAATCCAGTTCAAGCCTTTTCTGCCAAACAGTTATGTGTGTTCCATAAGTACTCCAGAGGAAAAAAAAGCATTTGTGAGAGCAATAGCCTTCGGGGGTTGCGCCAAATGAAAATGCTTTTTTTTCTAAACCCCCCACACCTCACTCAAGAAGTGTTTGCTTGTTTTCTGTTACTATTCTCTCTCTATCTCTCTCTATCTATCTCTCTTTCTCGTTTTTTACCTTTGATTTGAACTCTGACATCCAAGTCTGCCCCAGGATGTCTGTCACAAACTGCAGTCCAACGTTGTGACAATGCTTTTTTTCTTCCCGTGCCTTTTATGACCTTCTTTTCTTCCTCTTTCTGTTCTTTTTTTCTGTTTTTTCCCTTTCAAGGTCTGGCGCACCTGACGTTAAACGACCAAGGTATGGGTTCATTCCTTTTATTTTGGTTCTGGTTTTTTAGAGGAATTGACTCAGCCTCTTCCCCCAACCCCTCGAAGCTGCCGCTTTCCTTCACAACTCCCCCCTCTGCTTTTCACCTTCTCTTGGTGCCGTGTCCCTCCATCTCTTCCCAAATCCTCCCTTGCCTTTTTTTTGTTATCTCTTTGCAACATCCTCCCCTGTTGCCGCCCCCTTCTTCCTCTTCTTCCACATCTCATGTTTTCTTCTTAGTTGTACCTCCTGCTTCTCCTCCCTCTCCCCTCCGCCATGTCTTTGTGCTTCTCTGTGACCTCCACCAATGTGTGTCCCACCCCTTGTCCTGTCCTATGGCTAACGTCCTGGACCTTCACCTCTGACCACCTTTGACCCCGACGACCTGATCCTGGGGCTGAAGGTAACACTTTTCTGCTATCCCTTCTGCTTGGGTTTAAACAGAAAGTAAAAAATAAAAAAAATGCTGATTCAACTGGAAATGTGTTTGTTGGTCAAAGTTACAAAAGCGAAATGTGTCCACACTCATTCACTAACACTTCAAGGTGAAAGTGTTCTCGAATGTGCAGAGTTTCTCTTCACCACTCTGCTGACATTCCCATTGTTTGGCATTCTGATTTAAAGGGCTACAGGTCAGGTTCTCAATATGATGCAACCAAATTATATGTGCAGGTCTTTTTATGAGAAAATGTCTGTGCAATTGTTTTGATGTTGCTATGAAGACCGGATGTTATTTGTGATGCTATGTTGTCTACACCACAGCTGTTTAATCTTTGCTACACCACACCTCTCTCTCTCCCTCAGACTGTATTCTCTTCATCTTCTTGCTTTTACATACTTTTTAAAGATGGTATTTAAATCCTAAGTAATAGATTTTTTGTCATTTTTTTGTACTCCAAAATGCATTTGATACTACACACCAACCTCCAGTATGACTGTTTGAGATCCCTCACAGTAATGCTCTCCTCATTCACTGCCCTTTGTCTACCTCCGACTATGTCGTGTTAAAACAAAGTTCACAAGTGAGAATGGAAGTGCAGATGCCAGTGATTGTTCTCACCTTTGCAGGTGTGGAGATGGCCTTTCCTCTCCTGTCATCATAGTCTGTGATTCACCCAGACCTCTTCCCTCCATAACACTGATTAATCTCAAGTCGTTTCTCTACCATGTCAAGATACTGAACAGTTGATGGGAAACTCAGGTTCCACTGCTAAGTTCAAACAGTGACTCT
Organism: Cottus gobio; assembly: GCA_023566465.1. Taxonomy (NCBI): domain Eukaryota; kingdom Metazoa; phylum Chordata; class Actinopteri; order Perciformes; family Cottidae; genus Cottus; species Cottus gobio. The sequence goes on along the minus strand of CM042233.1, from coordinate 17,293,204 downwards.
CCTTGGTTTTAAAAGACCAGTTAAGGCCTCCAAACACACCTGAGTCCGTTTGTTAATTTGATGGACTTTAGTGTCACACACAATAGGGTACGACATTACTCTATTGAATCAGTACTCTGTGGTTTAATTCTCTTTGTGCATTACATAGAAAATGAGACAAGACCATCAGTGTTGTGGATACATTGCATGACTGCAGCAGCAGGATCACAGTCGACTCGACTGGCCCTCATCACACTCCATACCTATATGCTAAATGATTTGCGGTGAGAATATAATTTACATCTTAAAATAAAACAAAGTGTTTCATAGGGGAAGTGTTGCAGGACATACATCATCATCATAACCTGTGCAATACTTAAAATATGTATCTCAAATCCTTTGGTATGATAGGGTGAAAATGCCAGTGTGGGAGTTTCTCAGTGTTAAAGGCTGGAATGAAACCATGTAATTTAATCTTGACGGTAGTTTATTAACACCGAGCTGTAAATATCAGAGGTGGCCTCAGGCTAAATAACAGAAGTACAGTATTTCTCGATTGATTAAAAAAAAATATCTCAACGAGTTAAGTATTTCTCAATAATGGTTGCAGGATTTGCTGCTTTTATTTAATTGGCTTTGGGACTGTGGAATAGATCAACACATTTAAAGCACTCACCTTGGGCTATGAAAGATAGTGTTGACCATAAAAAACATGGTTTATAGGCCACAAGCTTAGTCTATTTATCTAGAGAGTAACGGTCAATTAGTCAAGCAGTAAAACACTAAATAATTATGGAATTGTTGCATGTGTTAAGTTAGCTTGCATGGCACGTACCAGTAGACTGGGGTCAGCTTGTTACTCAGTGATGTATGCTTATGTAAGACAATTGAGAAAACCTTTGCAAATTGCTTCCTGTCATTTGCACAGTACACACTTTTTTGAGGTAGTCACTGCTCCTCTATGGCTTAACCCAAAGGTGGGATATATCCCTCTATCCTCAGAAGAATCCTGACTATAATCTCTTCATATCTATGCAGACTCTATACTCTCCCTCCATATAAGATCTCCCACAACCTGCTGCCATTCAACTCTGATCTCTGTCTGCTGTCCATCCCAAACTGGGCTGACTGATTACTTCATCCACTCGCGTGTTGCAAGATGAGCACACACCAAGCAAATGGGACGTACCAGCAGAATGGGAAATCTGCATTAGAGCATCTATCCGTCTCCCATCATCTCCCCTGAGACACGCACTGATCTCAACATCAGACGCTCACGCTCTGATGCATCATGCCCACCATCCTCACCTCACCCCAAGCAGGATCTAAACTTGAAAGGATGCTGCAACCGGGAAATTCCATAACTTTTTTTTTTCTCCAAAAGACAGTGAGATTGTGGAAGATAAGGTCAAAGAAAAAAATTGTAGGGACAACATATAATCTGTCCTAAGCACAGCTGAGATGTGTATGTACTGACGGCAACCCCACTATCTCCATATCTCTCTTGTACATTACTTTTTCATAAAAAAGAAAAACGTGTCTAAAGGGTTGTAAAGCATACAGGGGAGGTCTAAAGAATAATTCTGTGAGGGATGACGTAGCACAGACACCAACAGCATCATTGTATATTCTTGTATTATATTTCCTCTTCATGGCGAACCCTTGCTAGTTAAATTAAGGATACATACATATATACATACACTCACTTAATAACCTGGGTGAGGGATGCTATATTATCAGAGTTCAAAGTAAAGTAGCTGATTATGCAGATTTCATCAAACAGTGCCTTGCAAGCCATTTGTATTGATCAGCCTGTGGCCAGAATTAATACAGCGTTTGTTCCTAGTGGACAGGCCAAACACATCTCAAAGGAGAAAAAAAACAATAAACCCATTTGGCAAAGGCACGAATGTGTGACATGTTAGCGAATTAGCTGATTTCCACTGTAGGATCTAGTCACCGCTCAGCTTCCCAGGCATCAGCTTTCCTAAAAATCTGTGTTTGTTTGTGTGTGTCAGGACAAACATGTTTCCAACACACAGAAAAAGGCTTTTGGTCAATGTTAACGATCAGAGGCGGGGGCATCAGCCGTCACATAACCAGGCCAAGAAAATCAATGTCAGTCTCTTCTCAAACCCAAGGCTGTCCTTCACCGCTGGAGGAAGGACAAACCCCAGGCTTCAGTCACTGCTGATCTCTATCTGCCTGTCTGGGAGATGCTGCCAACCACACACATCGAGACGCATGCTCGGAAAGCAACAGATTACATTCAACCATAAAACGGGGATTGTCACTTTAAAAACAGCTATGACTGACAAGAAACGTCTTCACAATAATTATCACTATCCTCCGTAAATGATGAACATCACCCTAAATGTTCACATTTACAGAGCATCTTATACTATAATTGACCCGCTGCTCTCCCAACCCATGAGCTTTACTATACACACTTAAATGTGAATCTTAAAATAGCCATTTACATTATCTTAAATTATCCATGTCAACTACCACGGCAAAGACAGACCAAGACCACAAACAAGAGAACCTGTCACACGAAAGAAATATGGATAAAACAAATTGTGGTGGCCTGTTCCTTGTTCTTGTCCTATTCCGTGCCACGTTACAGGACTTTGTTTCGAATAATAACTCTGGAGACGCTGATTCCATTTCCATCATTTTGACGATTTATTTTCACTTTTATCGACAACATCATAAGTCTAACTTGAGTTCTAACATGAGGTCAAAGACTGTGCCGATGCCCCGTTCTACATAAAGAAAATAAAACCTGAGATTCGGTCCCGCCCCTTTCTCTTATACCAGCTGATCCTCATTAGATTAATATAAATAATTCCCTCCCAAAATGTTTTTTTTTTCGAATATGAATTCAACATCCAAAAACATTTTCTTTATATCATACAAATAAATGATATGACATGATTTGTAATCAAAACAAATCGCTCCAACACAAATGCATTCAATTGCTTCAGAAATATAGTTTAAAATAAGTTTAAAATAGAGGATCAAAATGTCTCTATAAAAAGAAAAAACTATATTTTGCTTGGATACATATGTCGAATAAGACACTGTCGTTGTGTTCCAATGTGATCTGACCACTCTTAACTGGTGTATCCATCTGAGAAAGGAGATGGGACGTTCTGTAAGGGTTAGCAGAATACAAAGAAGCTATCTGCGCTTACTAACGTAGTAAATATAACGTTTGGGGTTTGAAAAATTGACCTTCACCAATTGTTGTTAGAAAACTGTCATCTTGATTGGATTTACTTTGCAGGAGCAAATGGCCTAAAATGCATTCACAACTACGACATTCACAAAGATGGTAAAACGGGCTGAGGTCGCTACACATCTTGATCTACTGATTCTGAATCTGGTTTTTAAACAGTGGGAGTTATTACACAAAACAACAATTCAGTTGTTATTGCATCGCAGCACTGGGAATAATTTGTTTCCCTGAGCAGAACAGAGCATGAACACTCCCTGACACCCTATGCATAATCTGTTTCAGTTTTATCCGACTGTCGCAGTTTATAAAATATATATATATATATATTATACAGAAGCACATCCAAAAGAGCTCATCTTGTCAGAGACCAGGCAGGGCAGTCCCAAAGGAATGTGCAAATATACATAATTTAAATCCACCATGTATTTATTTTATCATTTAAAATACATGGACAACAAAGCCATCCAAACTCTGATGGTTATTGTTGTATGGAATAGATATATTGTAATATAAACAATATATATGAATGCTAACAATATGTTTTCTAGTTGTCGATCCAATCTTGCTAGCACACTATCTTGAGCTTTGTTTGTTCTATTGCATTGGTCACCATGCACAACTTAATAATAATAATGTATAGTTCAACAGTGAACATTAATATTCCAATGTATACGTAGTTGCATCGGTCTCATACAACTCAATGGATAGTAACACCAACTGCCACATTAATTGTGCAGTGTTTACCATACTGTAAGCTAATATAGATATAGCCTTTTTTCCGCGGTACAGCAGTCTCCAAGCTGTTTACTTGCTGCTCTAAACAGCGGCCCTGAAGGTGTTTCAGCTTTTAACAAACTAATTAAGGACTCCTTAAATAATTAAAACTACCGTTTCTAATAATAGAAAAAAACAATGTGCAAGTTAATTGCTCTAAATTGGCAACATTTCCGGCCCCTTGGCTTTGAAATTGCAGCTGCTTTTACACATGGACCATTTGATATCCGTGTGGATGGGTCCCCCGCCGACACCAACACCTTTCATTTGGAGAGGCCAGCGCGGTGCATACTGGGAATCAAATTAGCCAGGCCCTGGGAGATTGTCTTCTTGGCAGGTTTAATGTAGATCCTGTTGGAAAATAATGATTTTTAGTGCTCCTAGTGAGAGCTAGAGAGTTTACATTGGAAAATCAAGACAAATAAATAACTCTGTATGGATTATCAAATATTGAATGGATGACACTGTATGTACTACACAAATGTATTAATTAGAATTATGAAATGTATTGAGTGATTGTGGAATGAATCCTGAAAACATCAGGAGCCCACAAACAGTTACGCAGCCTGAAGATTGGAGCAGATAGATAAGGAGGACGTGCTCAGGAATGTGCCTGTGAGGGGGTTGATTGAAGTCCTGAGTACTGTTGTTTATGCGAGAGGGGGTTTGAGTTGACCAACACCTAAGAGGACGAGGTCTTGTCCAATCAATGGACTGGAAGAGAGGCTAGCCAGAGGAAGGGGGGCTGACCCCAAACCTGGCAAAGCTGAGACATTTTGAGAACATCAGCAGATCTCTGGGTGCCTTCTGCCAGGCAGGTATGTATGGATCTGCTGCCCGGTGGGGGGGGCACTGGATCTCTGTCTCATGGGATTTCTCTCTCCCATGGGATATATTTGTATATATATATATTGTGTAGTTATTAGTGTGATTCATTTTGAAATGCTGTTCATCATCTTTTTATTAAATCAATTTTTATGATAACTTTCTGCATCTGGGACTTCTCTTCACACAACCGCCCAAAGATTTTTGAACTTAACAATCCCCTTGGAGATACTGCAGGGAAAATGAAGGGAATATGCAGCCTGATCTGTATCTAACGTCGTATGTAACAGACTAGGTCCAGCTGAAGATAGCATCTCTGTCTGAGCTCACTCAGGGCAGTTCATAGAGTCCATGAGCCACTGCGCTGGTCTCAGCTACTCAAACACACGCAGTGCAGCTCGGCGTGAAGCCACAGATCTCACACTCACACTGCTTGCTACTTTTTACATGTCTCATTTTGTCACACCAATACGTCCCTTTAATTAAATGGTTGACGTCAGCTTTTTAATGTTGTTCTCATCTCCAACGATGAATATGAAACTGTTAGATTAATTTAACTCATCATCACGTGTCAAACGCTCATCTACCGGGATGTTCTGAGTCTTGATCCTTCAGGATGTTTACATTTAACCCTCTCTGTAATCTTTTTGGCCTTGTCGCTGTATCGAGTACATTTTCTCTCAGATTAAAACGTGCCCTCTAGTTTCTGTTGCTTTGGTTCAGCCTTTGCCGGAGTTATTTTAATGAACTCCTGTGAGCTCTCCTCTGGTGTGTGTCTGTGCTGTTCACAGTCAAACATCATGCACCATAGATGACGGCAAACCTCGCACATAAATAAGTCAGATAACATTAATGAACTCTCTCATATCGCATTTACTGTCGTTTACGGTGCATGATGTTTGGCTGCGACACACACACACACACACACACACACACACACACACACACACACACACACACACACACACACACACACACACACACACACACACACACACACACGGACAGCGGAGAGTTCAACTCATGCGTTGTTGGGCATGACAGGTTCATAAATACAAGCTCCTGTATGACAGCTGCTGGGGCGACTGTGGCTCAGTGGTTAGCAAGTCTGTCTTTCAATCAGAGGGTCGGTGGTTCGATAAAAGCGTCAGCTAAATGAAATGTAATGTAAGGATTCGATTGGGCTCAATATAGCTGATGCTGATCAGATAAATAAATGTCTTGATTGACCCTGATATCGACCTGTGTGATTTGATCAGTTCATCCCTACTCGTCAATGCACTTCTCTTCAACTTATGTGACATGACTTTAATATTACTGTATTAGCGAAGTTTATTGTTTTTTTATTTGGGCTTTATGTACCAAATGTTTAAGATGATTTCCTCAACTGTAGGGAAATACCAGATATTGGATAGTAATATATATTTTAAATCTCATATTACTGATACGTAGTGCAACGATCTTCTTCAAACCCCTCAGAACACCTTTCTTTTGGTGACTGCCCTCCAGCTTTATGAATTGCCGTTGCCAGGTTTGTGTATCCTGACTTGTCTCACACAACGGTCTCACCAGAAAATACCCACCCTTAGGTTAGCTAAATCGCACATTTATATTTATGTTTATTTTGTATATATTTGTTGTTAAATGATTCTTGGACCCTTATCAACATGTGTGTGTGTGTGTGCTCTGGATAACAGCCGTTCACTGCCCTCATTAACTCAACAAGACTAGATGTAGTTTTCTTCTTTCTCCACTAAAGTGAAGCAGCCAGTGGCAACGGCTTGACATGCTGGCAGAGATGAGGTTTTAAATTATTATTATTATATTATAACAATTACACAGCAGTAAGGCTAATGGCATGAATGCAAAAGATTGTAGTTGGTTCAATATTGAAGTTGCCAAAATATAATAAAAAGATATAAAACAAAACACTCATGTTTTAAAAATATTAACTATATAAAGATGATGATCCGTCCATTTAATTCATAACTATAAATGTTTGGTTCCTGAATAATACATCTAACAAACTAAACCCTGCACTTACACTACAAATGAATAGTACAAAGAGACAAAGAGTGGAAGTTCATTTGGATAATGAATAACTCCACTGAGATAATCATACATGAAGGGAAATGAAAACTCACATTCTGTTTTCAGCAACATTTTTCATCTGTCAATTGTCTTGATAAATCTGTGGTTCTGTTAGTTCTCCTGTCTCCCAATGATTCCAGTTCTTTCAGACAGCGGGTGGTCACCCCTCCATCTCCCACCTGGCAACGTTGTTTGTCTCAGATTTGAATGGGCAGAAACGGGGTACAACTCCACCGTGGCGACTATCAACTCGGGCTGTGCTGCAGCATGATTTGATCTGAAGTGAATTCAATCACAATAATCTTACAGCAAGGAGACTTTACAATAATTTAGCATTATTAAAATAATGCTATTTGTATTAGTTTAGACAAACAGTACATCATTGCCTTGTTTTCTTTTTAAAAGCATATCATTATGCCGTGAAACCAATATCAGTTCTGCCAAATATTAACACGGCTCAGCAGTCTTCGTCTTGTAGAAACATTTCTTGGTCAAATTATTGTCATGCAGCAAATTTCTAAAAAGTTGATGTCCCGCTTGAGCCAAAGGGAAAATGAACTTCTTAGGAAAGCTTGAATTAACATAAAGGTATAACAAGAAACAAAATGTATCTTTAAATGAGGGTTTGAATCAACCTCATGTCATCTTAAACCCAGGTGTAAGGTGCTATAAAACTCAGTTACACAGCATGTCATCTGGTTTAAAATGGCATACTCATTGCACATCCCAAGGGATGATCATTCAGAATGTTCCAGTGACCTCTTCCACCCTACTCAGCAGCCTGGGCATGGTGGACTGTCTGGCTTGAAGCCTGCTGCAGAGACATTAGGCCGGGATGACAGAAGTCCTCACACAGGCAGGATTTTCTGCTGACACAGCAGCAGGCTAAAATGGAAGGAGCTCTACAGCAGCCTGGATCTGCTGCACACAGTCCCCACAGCCACATAGAGACAAGCCGGGGATGAGGAGATCTGTGGCTATGGGGCAACTCAGGCTACAGCGTATCAGTGATGCTGTACTAATACTGACTTTCCTTCTTCATGGATCAGATGTGGAAGAGTGCTTACCATAGCCAAAATGAAAACACATAACATGTAGGGTTTTGATTAAAGACATGTAAAGGCATGCATCAAAGTCCCTTTATGACACTGATACAACTAAATGCATTGCACTCTAACACTGCCCACCAAATAATATTTTAAATATCCTAATCCTTTGTTGAGGTTAACGATGGATGAGTCAATCCCTGTTAATGGGGTAATCACAATCATGAGGCTAATGCTGATTGACGGGGCTGGACCGAGGCTACTCCGCTTGACCTTCAGTGGTTTCCTCGGGTGAAGGGAAAGACAGCTTGAGGTGTGTGACAGTCCCAGTCCCTCTGCCCCCCCGGGATTGATCTGAGGCCCGCATTGTGTTTCCCAGGCTAGTCACACTATTGGCAGGCTCACTTAGAGAAACTGACAGCGCACATCATACACACAGCGGACTCCCACTTTACACGGGAATGGATGCACATTGCTTCTCACACATATGGACACGCAACAAATGTCCTTACTATAGCTGTTCCCTTTTAGACTTTTAAACCACACACTACCCATCTAGTGTGTGTGTGTGTGTGTGCTGTCTGACCAATGTTAAATGTATTTGACTTTGAGTTTTTCCCCCTTGAGATAAATATCATTCATAATAGGGTTTCCAAGAACAATGCCAGCACAATTTAAATGGCTCATGCAACATAGCAGCAAAAGAAAAACCCACCACCCACAAGCATATCAAGAGAAGTGCAGAATCCTAATGTTAGAAGTCTGACTGCATTACAGCTTGACAACGCAGTGCAAGATGAAGAGCATCAGAAAAAATAGTCTGTTGTAGCAATACATATGTAGCCTAACAATGACCAATCCAGCAGCATTACATGTGGAAGTCAAAAGTACATGTACAATACATCAGTGGACCTTGCCAAAGACATGTCTGACGTAAGCAGTGGGGATTGGCTCTTGACCTCCTCCCTGTAAAGCCTGAACCACCTCAGCCGGCCCTTTCGACACGAAGGATCTCCAAGGCTGAGCCGAGCCACCACACGAAGGAAGCTCAATTCAGCACTTGTATCCGTGATCTCATTCTTTCGGTCACCACTCAAAGATTGTGACCATAAGTGAGGGTCGAACGTCGATGGATTAGTAAATTGAGAGCTTTGCCGCAACGATAAGGTACAACAGCCACAGTACTGCTCATGAGTATCCCCACACTCGCCCTTGCCTGCTGCCGAGCTCCCATCATACCGGACCCCAATGAGTGGTGAGCCCACATTGTGGCGGCTCCATGAAGGTTTTTCCGGGCCGGGCCAAGGCCCGGCCACCAGACACCCTCCTTCGAGCTCCCCTTCCCGGTCTGGCTCTAGATTAGGGCTCTGGTTTCCCTTTTGCGGTTGAGGTGCGACAAACCTTTTCCGACTGATTCATTAATTAAGGGTCAGTGACTCGCTCTTGGTCTGGCCCCTCCCTTGAGACCCTATTTCCTCCCTTGAGACCCCACCAGGAGCTATTTCCCCTGACAACACAGCTCCCAGGGTCACAACTCCCTCCACCACATAAAGACTACGATTCATTGGAGGGGAAACAAGTAAAGCCAGACTCCACTCAAATCAACTGGATGTTCTTTCTGCTCGTTCTATGTGAAAAGCTATGCAGTAACACAGGAGCCTAAATCTTTCTGAAACAAATACAATTTTAAGAATACATTTAATCTTTAGCTGGGCACTGTTGGAGACTCAGCTCTTTCTCCTTTTTAATATCATGTTATACAATTTCATATTGTCAACGCAACAATCACAATAATCTATTCTAATAATATCTGCACCTTAACAATTGTGATCAATGGTTATTTAAAAAGAATGTGGCAACAATGTAACACGCAATACAATTAAATAGACTTTGATGTTGATTACTTTGATTAATACGAATTGAATGAATTAACCAAATTTAAATACAAATTATAGCTAAATCCAATACATTTCGCAAGGGAATTTGATTCATAGTTAAATATTTGAACGAAGGTAATTTTGATTTACTAAATATCGGCATGACATTTATTGATGTTTACTAATTATCTGAGGCAACTTGGTTTGTATTTAATAACTATCTGAAATAAATTGAATTGCTATTGATTGAACACATTTTCACTGCTATTCTTATTTATTTGTACCTAACTTATATTTTTTTAATTTACGTTTAAATTGGTATTTCAAGATGTTAATATTGGATTTCCCTTTGTTGCCATTATTTTCCCATGTCTAATCAACCCAATGTCATTCTTTTTTGGCACCACAGTTTACTGAAATTGGTCACCATGCATTAAAAGCACAAAAAAACAATCAAAATCCAGCTTGAGAAGGTAGTTTGTAAAACATGTCAAACATGTGCCTGAGCTCCTTGGGATAGACAAGATTAACTGCATATGCCCAACTAGCATGGATCAGTTAGGACCTCCATGCCCCCTTCAACGATACAGATGTTGTCGGGACCATCTGACTTGGAATAGCATGAATGTTGGGTATTTCAGACCGTACAGCCAACAACAAGGTCCTTAACAAACAGCTCCCAAATAGAGAGGTGTGTTCTAAAACCCACAAATGAGTTTGCATTTTTGCACTTCCAAGCTACAAGGTTTTTTTTTTTCTTCTTTTTTAATGGGTTTAAAATTAGGTCTGTGGTTAAAACAACCTTAATATACTTTAACATTTTGTTTGACAATATACATTGTCAGTAAATACCCCTCGTATATTTGTAAGCTCAATTAAAACGTGACCAACTTAATTGAATTATTTCAATTGGTAACACACAAATTAATTAAGTTTTCTCAAATTAAGTTAAGTTAGATTAACACACAATTGCTTTAAGTCAGAAGTATGTCATAATTTGATTGATTTTAAATTAACTATTTGCATTACTCCAACTTAAAATTAAGGCAAGTCCACTTAAAGTTTCCAGTTTATCCAACTCAATTATTTGCATGACCCAAACATAAAGTACTCCTCCTTTACAACCTAATAATATGGTTTCAGGAAAGGTAATTTCTATAGTAATATTAGTGTGGAATTTTAGTTTCTCCAATCCAACTAAAATAACCTTCCTCAAATTACAATTTTAAGTTGGCTGAAAGAAAAATTATAGACTCAAATCTGATGTCTTTTAAACTGTATTATGTAAATGTAAAAACATATACAATTTACTTTTTTTCCAGAAACAAATATGCACAAAATGCATAACAGTACAGTGAGTATTACTGTGCAACCACAAATGTTTTTAAATAATATGGAAGTTATTCCACAAGATTTTAAGAAAGTGCAATGTAATGCACAAGTCACAACACAATGTTATGACACCAGTATTAAGTAAAGAACAGACTTTAGCGAGGGGACTCCTCGCTCTTATACCTCAACAGAAACCCCAATAACCAGCTATAGCCGCTGCAGCTATGATGCAATTGAACAGTGCAACTTTGGAAAGGAAACAATATAAACAGGCACTTATCTTAAGAGTTTTAAATCAGTTAAAACAAAACAGGTAACTATATTTTTGGAAAATGAGACATCAATACACTCCTGCTCCTTCAAAAACAAAACAAAAGCAGTGTTTGGGGAATATTTCTATCTTTACATTACATTACATTACATTTCATTTAGCTGACGCTTTTATCCAAAGCGACTTACATGATATAAAGTGTACAGTAGACCGTAGACACAGCAACGGTGAGCAATTAGGGTTAAGTGTCTTGCTCAAGGACACAACGACACGGACTGCCGGAGCCGGGGATCGAACCACCGACCTTCTGATTGAAAGACCGACTTGCTAACCACTGAGCCACAGTCGCCACATCTTGATTGTCTCTTTGAGCATCCAAAGGCTCAAATGTTGCATGCCCCATGTGCTTCCACAATATGGCAGTAGGCTAGGCACAGTATTCAGGTCCAGAAGAGCAATCCATTGTAGTGATACTACAAGTTTTGAAGTCTGCCATAGAGATTTTGGACTTTGGGGGACATCTTGTGCTGCTCAAGCTGCATAATGATTTTCTGGAGCACTTCAAAGGTGAAATGAAGGGGTTTGGGATAAGATAGGTTGAGTCCATATATCAAACCTAGAAGCAAGGCACAAGATGAGGCAACCGAAGTCAATCCATGCAGCACCGCCACGCCCTCAATAACAATGCCAATGTCTTCAGGTGGCTCCTGCAGTCCTTCCCCCTCCTTTCGAATGACAAACACTGCCATAGTGAGCTGCTCCAGTTCTTTCTGAGCATCATCTATGCTAGAGTCCTACAGAAGGGTACATGACAAACAAAAAACATCACGGTCATCACTTTGCACTGTTATGCAGTAACTATGCAACAATAATATCACTGGCCTGAATCCTACACTGTGATAACTTGATTATGTTAATTCCTCATTTTAATCAGAACACAACATTTTTATTCATCACCGCTGTGAATGAAAGAAGTTTTCTAGGGCTACAGCATTATTCAAGACATAATCATAGTTACTATATTTCACTAAATAATGCTAAAAGGGATCACAGTATATGGATTTGGTACAGGTTCAGCCTGACATCTCTTGACTGGCCATGTATGGTATTAAGACAACCCTGTTGTAAAACAACAAATTAATGCACCCTGAACCTTGACAATGTGCAACTTTTTGGTTGATGTGCAAATGTGTGGTATGTGCTTGACTATTTCTTGGCTTGGTGTCACCACACACCTCAACCAGCAGAGAGGTGTGTCAATGTGAACCAATATGTTGTTTCCATTATGTCCAACATGTCCAAGATTACAAAAACATGTAATCAATCCAAATAGGCTTGAGGGGTTAGTTATTACAGTTGAAAAAAAATGTCCTTTTTTTTTCTTCAACTATCTAGGATGTTTTTGTGTGTTCTTTGACACTGTGTGCTGACATGCAAATTACTGTTGAAACTTACAAGATATTCCTTGATCAGGTCATCTGCATCTTCTCCCAGGAAGATGATGAGGGCTTTCAGGACACACTCTTGCCGAAGATGAATGTCCTCAGTCTGGGACAACATAATCTTCAATTCATTATATTTTCACTCTCTCTAAAGACAAATGCCCTTACTGTTACCGCTAAACTCCTACAATATGCTATATTTGAAGAAAGAAAATGAAAAAAGAAAAGAAAAAGGGATGCAAGCCCAATGGAGTAGCTTGAAACATGCCCTGTGTATGAAACACATGGTCAGTATTGGTCTTCCTATGTTAATGTTTCTATAAACCATGATGAAAGCGCAACACCCCTCCTAGCTACCCAGAAACTCAAGGACTCCTTTGATAAATAAGATCTACCTGGTCCAAAGTGTCCATGATGTTAGCGGTCTTTTGGCGAGTCGCTCCTCCTTTGGCACGGATGACTCTGATTAGCTGACTTGAGTCCACGTCTAACTGGGCCATGAACTTCTCAAGAGGAACAGCCATGAGCCTCTGGAACTCTGCATCTCCACATGAAACGCAACACTGGGAAAAACAAAGAGATGGGCTTTACTGGGCATATCTTTGTAGATCAAAATAATTTGGGGAAACCGTGTTACCAATCATTTAAACAGAAGCCCATATCATCAAATGTAGGCAACAATGATGCAACAAAAACGGCCAGAGTTTAGGGGTGCCTGGAAATTAGTCAAAATATATAATCACAGCCTTGTTTTTACATGTTTTCTGTTTGAGTCTTCTTTTTCCAGGACAGCTCTCATGCCAGGGCCTTGTGCTTTATAAAATAGATTTATCCGACTTAAGGCAGTTCAAGCTGGCATGGGTTACAAATGTGTGTTTTAAGATACATTTTTTGCAAAACTATTAGTAGATAAGAAAAGTTATTTTGAAGCTGAGGTTAAAACAGTCCCTTTAACAATCACCTTTACTTTAACTGTTAAAATTACATAGAGCCACATTACTCCCTTGTCAATAGCACTTTATTCTAAGAGTATACCTTACCTTAGATCAGGGGTGTCAAACTCATTCTCACCGCGGGCCACTTCAGCATCATGGTCGCCCTCAAAGGGCCGGTTGTAACTGTAACACTGTATAAATTTAACTACTACCAAACATATTGTTAAATAACTGTCTTTGTATTGTTTATTCAAGTGTAACAATAATGTACATTTATATACATTTTTATATATATATAAACCCACATTATTCTATCAAAGATCAAACTTAAAACAGAAGAAAATAACAAAGACAAAGATCAAACAATCGTTGTTATATTAACTTTGTTCAAAGCTTTTTTTGTCACAGTTGAGAAGGACATAACTAGCCAATAAGAACATGCATGTGGTCTGGGAAAGTGGTTCTACTGGTCTGGCTGCACCATCACCCCTGAATGACCCGAGATCCAAAGCAAGGAACATGTTCAACTTCTCAAATGGATTTAATGAAAAGATGGTGCAGTTTGAGCCTGAAATGGTACAGAATCTCACATGCCAACACAAAAAACTAGTTTGAAATATTCACTTTTACACTCAATTAAAAACCCCAAAGTGCATCTTAAGTACACAAAGTAATACAACACACATAATCATTTTATAACTTCAGCCTTTAACAGACTCAGCAATGCTTTCATGCACAAACATAATAAAAAGGTCAGGAATGAAGAGAACTATCACAAATAGTGCGTGTGTAAACTCATGCAAGTGTGTTGTGAACGCAGCACTGAGGAGTGTGAATAGACGCACTCTGCTGCATTCAAAATTCCCTTCAAAATAAAATCACAGGATTTTTATATTGCCCATGCAAAGGTCCGCAACCCACTGAAAACGGGTCCTCGACTAACCGAAAACGGGTCCGCAACCCACTGAAATCGGGTCCGCGACAGACTGAAAACGGGTCCACGGTGGTGATCATGCCTTCCAAGCCGTCGCGGGCCACATAAAATGACGTGGCGGGCCACATAAAATGACGTGGCGCACATAAAATGACGTGGCGGGCCACATAAAATGACGTGGCGGGCCACATAAAATGACGTGGCGGGCCACATAAAATGACGTGGCGGGCCACATAAAATGACGTGGCGGGCCACATAAAATGACGTGGCGGGCCACAACTGGCCCGCGGGCCTTGAGTTTGACACATGTGCCTTAGATAGTCCAATGAGTTGTGTTTAGGTCTGAAGTCACCCACCAGTCATGGAAAAAAAACATGAGAAGAAAAATTCGAAACATTAATATTAAGAGAGGACATTTATCTTAAGTTAAGCTTGTGTTGTGTACAGTTACATTGTATTACTCCTTAGTTTATGTTAGGACCAAATGAGAAGACTTAACAGCAGCTAACCTAAATACAGCAGCTTATTAGCACACTGGCCCAGCAATCATGAGCTGGGTATCACGTACCTTAACGTTAGCCACCGTGACATGTCACTTTCACACAGCGAGTATTTATCACCGTCGCCTACCTCATTTCCAATGTACATACGAAGGCAGCCCCGTCACCGAGGACAGCCAGCACACCACGTCGGCAACCCGCGTGCACGAAAGAGGCACGTTATTTAGCTACATAGGAAACAACGCAGGTGGCGGCGGTACATGCAGGCTTTCTGAAGCAGCTAAGACACAATTCCAGCTTCCACATCACTGAGGTTCTGGTGTAGTCTAAAAGTGTGACCGCACACGTAGACAAATGTGTGCAACAACGCTTCAACTACACGCACACGCGCCAACATAGTCTGAACAGAACCGTGGGCGCGGACCTTGTTATTAGCTTGGTGGCAAGCTAATGAAAGCCTTACCGAGCTCAGTATTGCTGCGCTAATGTTCCAATAAACAGCTATAGCAGTACACAACATGAATACGCAACTTGAACCACGAGAATCCCGCCCGCATAAACCTACGGTCTGCTAGCTCGCTACCACCTGCTATAATATTTAACTAACTGCCAGCTAGTTCATGGGACAGGGTCGCTAGCGTGGCGTCGACAAATGTGTGCACCAATGCATCAACTACACGCACACACGCCAAAATAGTCTGAACAGAACCATGGGCGCGGACCCTGTAATTAGCTTGGTGGCAAGCTAATGTAGCTAAGCCTTACCGAGCTCAATATTGCTGCAATAATGTGCCAATAAGCAGCTATAGCAGTACACAGCACGAATATGCAACTTACCCGCCCGCATAAACCTACGATCTGCTAGCGCGCAGATATTTAACGTTAGCTAACCGCTAGCTAGTTCATGCAACAGGGTCGCTAGCAGTATGTAACTGGCATTGCAGCAGGGCAAGAGGATTAGCTACTTGCTGGTGAAAGTATCTCGAGGCTATTAATGTTATGATAGGTTTTACACATTTTTCACAAAACGAGTAAAATGCTTTATACATGTTAATGTAAACCATGCTAACGTTAGCATGATGATAGGTGGTTTGCTTCAGTTAGCTAGTTGACTAACACTAGCTAAATACTTAAGCTAGTAACTGAATACTTAACTAAATGTAACCAATTCAGGTGGACCATTTTTATATCTGACATATTTGTTGTTCATACAAAACCAAATGTAGCACTAGACTTACCTTTTATCCAAGTCACCTCTAACTAGATGAGAAAATGGCGGCTCGACTGCTGAGGAAAAATCTGGAAAAGATGTGGACGTCATGATGTCAGACGCACAACACGGCGAGAAACCTAATTGACACGCTTTTACTGAAATGAGAATAGCAGGTTAAGGGAACAAAGTGTAATTTCACAGTGATTCAATCCACAAAAGTAGTTTGACTTCACTAAAGCAGAAATCTGATTGAGACTCATTTAAAACATTACATTACTTCAACTACTACTGAAATACTCTTTTTACAGTGTGGCTTGACAAGAAGAGAAATGTAGAGAATTGTATTTCTCGATTTGATCTACTTCCATCATACACCCTTTACAAGTGTGTCCATAGATACCTTGAACACAGAATGACAACGTCTCTGGTCATGTTGATACGAGGATTGTTTGTGGCCTGAAATGGCAAAAATAATGAATATTAAAGTGAATCATGTAAAGTTTGTCCACTGACTTAAAACAAAGGATAATCACAGGGTAACATGCCCACCTGTAGATTAAAGTGATAAGTGAATTCCACCAGTTTGATCTGAAAATCTCGATCATAAAATGTTAGCAAACATGATACTATTGACTGCAACTCCAGCCCCATGGCATTTGTCCAGCTCAGACATTTCATTCAACAAACCGTTGTGATTTTGTGAAACTCATCCTGGATCTGAGAAAGAAAAGACAAATAATCAAACCAGCTTTACATGTACAATTGTTTATCATTTTTAGACCTCCTTTCACAAACACAGCTTTGTCCAACCACTGTTTAAGAGGAGACTATGCATACACTGAAAACATCCGTAATCACATAGTGTACTTGGGGAAAGTCACAGGACATTGTGACTTTGAGCTGATCGCTTGTTTAGTCCTTGCCATGTTTAAGCACAGACAACGCCAAGTGATGTCAAACCCCATCCTCAATTCAGAATTGCAGCACAGTAAAGTTGTCGTGTTTGGGAAGTTGCAGAACGCAAAACAATGTTCAGCAGTAGGTTTTTAACTGTTTTAGCTAACAATAATTAAACGGGTATATGGCGGTCCTTGTCTTGTCCCTGATGTGTTGCAGATAATGAGATTGATGTCCATGTGGCACAAAATAGCATGACTTAAAGCGTAAGGTGATTCAAATCAAATACCACTCGATGAGTAAATGTATTTTACTATTAATTATTGACGTTCCTGATAAAATACAATTCAATTCTATTACTGATTTTAGTTGAACAAAACTGTGTAAAATGCGGTAAATAACTTATTCTGCTTTGTTGGATTCAGCTCAATATGATGGCAGACTACATATATTATGTTTGATATAAAGGCTACTATTTCTTTATTAGATAGGAATTTACGGCAATCACAGTTTTTTGTATCCCAAAATATATTTCAATATGTACAAGCTGATACGAGTATACATGTATGACATCATAAGAATGGCTCAACGTTTCTGGATCTTGGTCTTGTGAACTTTCTTCCTGCAGTACTTGCATCAGTCTGCATACTGTGTAGTGACTCTGTACCATGGCAGTTCTGCACAAATACACTAACATTACAGCCCGACTGTCGGCCCAATTAAAACACAAGTTTATATTGAGGTGCCAGAATTGAACACTGCAACACAGTACACCAAGAAACCACATATCTATAAATGCATATACAATGTACACAGTTCTTGCATCTCCATCTTTACACATTGACTTTAATAGCAACACTTTAATATATGTATCATTTTAAATTTCTTTGGGAAAACTCTAGTTAAGTTGATGACTTGGTACCTCGAGACACTCCTACACCTTTATTTAATAATATATAATAATCTAAACATTGGCAATGCTTACTCTGTCAACCATACTTTATATTTTACAAATGCCTCTTGACCGACTGCAGTGCGGACAGAGGAATGGATCAGTGGCTCATGCCATCATTTCACTCTTTCGCAGGGTGCTAAATGCATTTGAATCCAACCAGATAATCTAATGTCACATAAATATACGATGAGACATCACCTCCCTCTGCTAGAAATAGGAAGAGTGACAACAAATATGTAGTGACGTGTGCAACTATGGCTGGAATATGGTGCAGAGTCCTGCCCCCTTCTTGTCCAGTGACCCTGGGGTCAGGAGTAAACCCAAGGAATAGAAAGGCAGCTCTTGCCATTTAAGTCATGTTTAACATGTTGACATGTTTAAATAGTCAGTGCATACTTCCTTCAGCCCACACCTACCAACTGGACAGCAAGGGTAATGTCCCAAAGTCAGTGTCACTTTAGACCTGTATGACATATTAAAACTATACAAACTTAATGTAGGCATACAAGAGTTCATGAAAACAATGTGAACATACTTAATGTATGTCAGTTGTATGTCAATTTTTTAGACTTTAGCAATGCTGTTGCTTTTAAGATTCAGTTGAACCACATATTTTAGGTTGCGTTACATGAATACAAACATGTAATGTTTACAAACACTAACATTTCCCAAATGATCTAAAAAAAAGAGTAAACATTCCAACCAAACGGCCCCATGAATCTTTAATAAGGGTGGATATTCATACCAGAGTTACTGAGGAAACCAAATATATCGACAACTATTGACTCACTGATGGATGGAGGCCAATAACTCCTTTAGCACAGCGGTGGCCTGTGTGCCCGGTGCAGTCGAGCTAATTCATTATTCATATGTAGCTGCTGTCCTCTCTCCCTGGTCTTTAAATGCTTGACCTTTACCCCCAATGTTTTCCCCCAAGCTCCAATGGTGTGACCCTATTGTTCCATCTTTTTTTACATTTGTAGTCTTCATTTAGAAGGGAGCTTAATTGAATTTGGCCCATGGGGCATTAATCATGGGGCTGTGTGGTCGGAGGCTGGAAATTGGATCCAGGTCAGTTTTTTACATGTTGTAATTAAGGTCACGATGGAGCAGAAGGGAACACGATGGGGAGGAGGGAGCACAGGAGATTGGAGTATGAGCTGGAGGGAGAAGTATGGAAGTGGTATAGATGAGCAGTTGAAGACATGGAAGAAAATAAAGTCCTGAAGACCAAGAGAGAACATAATAGTATATATACATATATATATACAGATCAGATGAGAAAGTGAGGTGGAATTCAATGAAAAATTGATTATGAAGATAAATATGATGAGCAGCATATAGACTAACATATTTTCACTGTGTTTCGATTGATTGTGTATAGGCATTTTGTGATGACAAGCAAAGCCAAAAGGCCTGTGATTACAACATTCTTGTTCTTTTCTCTCAATCGCTCTGTTTGACTGTCTCCCTTTCTCTGTTGTCGTCTGCTTCCCAGAGAGACGAAGTCAAGACTGTGTGTGTGTGTGTGTGTGTGTGTGTGTGTGTGTGGGGGGGGGGGGGGGGGGAGAGGATGGTGAAATAGAGAAGGGGACGGGAAGGAGGGGGGATGGAGAGAAGAGGCCCATCAGGAGATGAGTGTAACAGGAGTAGAATGATAATGACCAGTGAGCCTTTGCTTTCCACGGCTGTCTCCACTATGTTGGTGTCACCAGGAGAAACTGGAACGTCTCATCTTGTCCCTGCCTACACACGGCCTCCACACTCTGCTACTCAAATCAGAAATACAGCTGCTAGAAGTCCTCGAGGGACCAGGAACTCCCAACAATTACTACAAGGAACATCAAAGGGGTCACACTCTCAGAGAATGAATCATCCCCTTCGATGATACACAGTCATACACACTTACTGTGAGGAAGCAGTCTCGCTTCATCTCCTGTTTCTACAGTTTAAGCATTGTTCGATTGCATAAAGCTCATGAATACTCGTCCGTGATAAAAGCATTTCAGGCGACGAGGGTTAGAGAGCCAAGAGTTAAAACCACGCTCTGGTTCCACACTCCCTCTAATGTTCTCAAAGCATTTAAATGTAGACTGCAGCAAAATTGAAAGCTGAATAAGTAAATTCTAGGCCGCATATTTAATAGTCTTTTCAGGAAAAAAAAAGAAAGAAGAAGCTCTGGCTCCCCGACTAGAATGAAATGTAATGAACAAAAATAATCACTCTCTCTTTCACAGCTTCTCTCCCTCTGTCCTGGAGAAAATGATATTTCTGCATTTAGTAAATAAAAAAGAAAAAGGGAGCGCTAATCTCTTCGGTGGAAGAGGATGATGGACTAATGAAACATGTTGACACATGTATTAGAGGCTGCCATAATTGAATAAGGGGATTTGAAAGAGGAGAGGACATTATTAAGATGTGTGAGGATTTAAAACGGTAGAGGGCCATACCAGAGCATAGAAACATCTCCTTCAATTGTTGTATTAGTCATGTCTGTGTCCACATTTTAAGTTTAGCTATATTTACTTAAAATAGATATATTTGTGAGAGCACAGCTGGTAGTATTAATTCAATTTAATTTACTAAATAGCCATTATGGAGTCAGACCTTTTAACTTCCGTGGTTTCATCTGAAAAAACCCTCCCTGAATCCATGAAATCAACTCGGCACAGCAAACGTAACAATAAAAGCACCTATCAAAAAAAAAAAAATGAAACAAATGTGCAAAGCAAGCAGAATGTCTCTCCCCTGGAGCCAGTATGCCTCACAATGGGTTAGGCGCCCAGAGGCATGATAGGTGTGCGTCACGGGGGGAAGGGATGTTTTGTAACTCATGTTTTGACAGAACTGTTTTTTTTTTTTTTTTCATTGTCTCATTCCTGCAAAATGGGCTATGACAGAAGAATGACAGATGGCTGCCAACCCAGAGGTTTCATACCAATTAAGACACTACGGACACTTATTGATCAAATAGTCCTCTTAATAGTTCTGTGTTTTGTTGCTGCCCCACTGTGGCTGCTTTAATTTAACTTTAGCCTTCGTGTTTAGTTATCAGTACTAATGATCTATTACCATGCTTCTTTATTACATTGCACCCAGACATCGTTCCAGATGTACCATCAAAGTGAATGTAATGACGCATGTGTGTGGTGACACACACTACATGTTGATGTTTTCCAGCCATAATGAAGGACGGAGATTACAGGCAAGGCGGGACTCCAGTCAAACATCCCATCATGCATCGTGCTGTGACTGCGCTCTGCCCTTCCCTCCAGAGTGTTTCAGTCATATGGCCAATTAGTGGACATTCACACTGTTTCAAAGCATGCCTCCCGCTCACCTCCTGTAATCCCCCACTGCAAGTCATTCTGATAATGAGATGTACTAAAGGTACATCTATCTATTCATCTGCTCGAGTTACAGGACAGTGCATGTGTTGAGGTTGATAATTATTTTCTCATTGTCTAATTGGCCCGAGGTTGTGGAAGTGTGCCCACATCACTGTCGAGGGAATAAGTTTGATATCAAAATAATGTTTAAACGTCACTCTGTGAACATTTATATTTAAATATTATAATTAAAACGGAGTAGGTAGTGGTTAATGTATGCATTGCCCAACTGGTAAGACTATAAACATTGACTCAACTATGAATCAATAATATAATAATGGGTTAGGGTTAGGAAAGGCTTACTACAAAAGGAAGAAAAACACTTTAATGAATGACTTACCCCACATCAGGCCCGATATCGGAACATTGGGTTCAGCCTCTGGAAATGAGTATATAAAAAAAATAAGAAAAACAAAGAAATCTCAAATCCCTGCCTCACAAGTCAATATAAGTTAATTGTGTCATGTTTAAAACACTATTACACAATAATTATAAACATAAACCATAAGCATGACTCAAAACCGACTAAAAATGCCCCCCCGAAAATGCTGATTAAAAAAGTTAGGAACTAGCTAGAGGGCTAAACTCAACGGTTTTAGAATCCTTAGAGCCTACAGAGTCCGCCAATACCAACCATTCCACTCTCACACAAAGCATCGCAAAGATATGCACAGGAATGCCATTTGTGTCCAGCAAAAAATATGAAAATTTACTTACTTATGGCTGAAATATGAATATTCCAGGCCTTCCTGCTCCCTACTGAAAGCTAAGGCCACGGAGCACCATGCTGCAGTGAAACGAGCCCCGTTCAGGGACCACCGAGGACTGTGGGAACTTTCATGCTTGAGAGGAGTTAACATGAGTTCTCTACATTTACTAAAATAATTATTACAAATACTTAACTTCACTCAATAAAAGCCAAACGCCTCGCACAGATACTCCTACAACATTGAGCTTTTTTTATATTTAAATAAAAAGTGTTCATATACATCTGTAACATAACAAATTAACTTAAAAATGTAAGTATTTTTATTTTAATTTTTTCTGTGTACTATCATAAACCAATATACCACTAAGACATATATGGCCTTATTATCTATTTTCACAAGGGTTTTCTGTATATTATAGCTTTTTATTTTTTTCAAATAGACCTTGTGAATGAGGAGATAATCAGGATTTAGTATGAGATAAAAATCATTCGAAAAATGGATGGGGGGCAAAATTATATTATGAGGCTTCAGTTATTCTCCTAAACATCAGGATCCCAGGGTCATTTTTTATTTAACACACTTAACAATATCCATTAAATCTGAAGAAAAAAATGAATATGGAAGACAGTGGAGTTTAATGAATGTGTGTGGATCTAATTGTATTTGTATTATGCAAATGCATCAAAAAAAAAATATCACTGGGAGGAGCGATAGCTCGGCGTTTTGCAAGTCATGACCTTTCCCAGCCGAAACGGCATGGTTTTTAATTCCTCTCCAAACATTTGAGAAATGGCTCACAATGACCTTGACTGATCAAAGCTACCTATCTTTATCTCCAAATGGGCTTAATTGGGCAGATGATGTGAGTAGTCAAAGGTTTTAACATATTACTGAGGCTTGGTGAACCAAAATAATTCCCCCTAGTTAAGAGAAGAAGACCGTGCCAGCTGTCTGGAGTGCTTTTCACTGCATTTGCTTTGTGTCTCTGCATCAATGTGAACTGTGGAATGAGCCAGCCACCAATATTCCTTACCAAGGTCACTGCGGAGTCACAGGTTTTTAAAAGCTTTTAAAAAGAAGTGTTCACAATTAACTAGTCTTGCATTGCACTGCTTTTGTCAAAGGTACAATTGCTAAGTGCATGCACTAATCATATTAAAAGACTTGAATGACATATTTTTACCCTTTTTGTATTATTACATGGTAAAAAAATGCAACTTCAATTTGTAAGACAATACATAATGTACAGCATTTTTTCCTGGCAAATGAAAAGGAAAGCTGGTAAAAGGCTGTCACCCTGTGAAACAGTTTACACCAGGCAAAAATTATCCACACCAGTTTTTCTCTAATTTTGCGAATTCATAGTGCAGTGGGTGGTTTTGTGCTCGCCGGAGCATACAAGCAGAGGCAATGAGGCAAGCAGAATAACATTAGATCCCCTTGTTTGAAACTGCAATCCATGAAGCAGGTAGACAGGGTGGGTATGAGGAAGAAGAGGGAGGAGGAGGTGCTCTGATCAAGTGCAGAACTAATGACTGCTGCTCCAAATGTCAGCTGACGGTCGCCTTTTTAGCTGACATCACACACGAAATATCAAATTACAGGACCAGATCAAAACGAGGGTGGGTTTTCTCAGTGAGCACAAAGGACCGGGGATATAATGAGGAGAAGGACTGGCGGTGGGGTGGGGTTTGATGGGGGTGACGGGGACGTGCCATCAAATGAAGCCATTAGCCAGAGGACATGGCTCTGTGTTGACTCCGGCCTTTTGTGTCAGCTGAGAACCAAAGAGATGCTGTAAGATATAGAATCGCTCAAACGTTGTCATGTGGCTGACGGCACATGCAGGAGTACTATATTATAGCTATTTGTCCGTTTGCACTCCCAATTCCCAAAGCCTGTTTGCAAACCTTTTCCAGTCCTAATGATTTATTAAGTGCATTGGCCTTTAAAGATAAAAATGGAATTACAGCACTTATTAGTGTGCCTGTAACATTATGTGCAAACAGAATAGTGTATGAGCTCTGAGGTCTACACTCGCAGTTCTGACGGGGCTGTCAACATTGATGCTGCACTCTGATAAATTTAATTTCCTACTAATCTTGTTCTTTTAAGATCAAAAAGACTTCCATCAGGAGCTGGTGCAGACACAAGGCACTGCTTCCCCAGGTAGCCATGCTCGTTCCCCCTTCACCGTTCTCAAAGTGCCTCTGTGTGAAGGGATTGATTTCTACAACAATGCCCTCCTGAGGAAAGTTAGAGTAAAACAGTGAACAGTGCTCGTTTCATCTCTGTGTGTATTTGTACACTAATCATTCCCTCTGAGTTACCTCTGTGTCTACCAATCTGCATGCATGTGTTTGTCTGGCTTACCCTTCAGACATCCAGTTTGACTACATTTTGCCTAATTCATATTCATACTTGTGTATCATAAGCAATTATGGACATGCACAGTTAGAAATGGTTAATTCTCAGCTTTGATGGAGAAAGCATTAATGATGATGTTAATTCATGGCATCAATGGCGTCAATTCAGGGCTTACATATGCAACATATTCATAATGTCTTCTAAATAAAGTGATAATCTGAGTCCGGCAAGGTTCATGTCGTCTCAGCCTCCGCCCTGAGCCTTTCTACTGTCTTCCTCCACGAGAGAAATCCCATTATGGCTGTGATGGAGCTCAAAAACACCATAAGGCTATAGAACATTAATCTGCAACTTGTATTGTCAGAAACAAATGAACAAGTTAAAATGTAAAATTACTGACGTGACATTTATTTTTGCCTGATCTCAACGTTGTGCTGAAATTAGGAAATCATTCCCTGCTTAACTCCTACTTTATTCTTCATAATTAATCATCTTCTTGCACTAAGCCTGCTGGTTTAAATGGTACATGGGGGATAGGTTATCTGTGTTCAGAGGGGAGGATTCCTACAGCTTAGGTGTTTGTCAAGCAAAATGATAAATGGACATCGATACTAATTTGCTTACCAGAATGGTCCATATCCACGAGAGGAAGGAAACCAGCTTATTGTGGTTTTTATGGGCAGTGTAAGGGACGGCGCAAACACCCGCTTTGTGATATATAATACATTTATAAGAAAATCCTAGTGACCACCTGCTCTAACTGATGAATGGCCGAAGAACATCAATCTCATTCCACAACATCATCAAATTCCTCCTCATGTGATACCCTGCTCGACTACAGCTCAGCATCAAGAGAAACACACAAGCGCTAACAATGTGCACATGGACAATGCAATAATAATAATTCTACAAAGTCCAATTAGTTGATTAGAAACATGCCATGCATGTGTTTGTTAACATGCATGAACGTTCTGCAAAGAGAAAGATGAGCTGTGTAATAGAACAACTGCAATCCTGCACTGGGGAATCTCAAATTGACTTTGAGCTTTTAACACTGGAGGAGAGCTCCAGCAGATGTAGCTATTCACTTGAACTCTGTAAAGAATCACCCACAGTGGGTGAATGGATTTAGATGTGAACCCTTATTTTTCCTTTTAAAGAATGGTTGCTGCAGTGACGACAGGTTGGCCTTTTTTGCGCTTTGTGCAAGTTAAGGACATTTGGGTCGATGCCGCCTCTGCTACACTTATCCTATAAATCCTATAAATCCTGCCCTGCATCCACTCATTAATTATTCAGTCTCTGCATCTCCACCCCCTCCCTTCTTTTTGGCTTCAGGATAAGCTCATCAGCATTTTATAACAGTAGCTTTTTCTAGAGCTGCCAGTCTTCTTTTCTTCTCCTGCTCACTTGCACTTCAAAAAGAGGTGTCATGATGGTTTAGTTCCATTAAATGGTCAAATGCGTCTCACGGGGTTACAACTGTTGTGAAAACCTCTTTTAAAACAAATTGGAAGGGCTTTACCAGATTACACAGTGTTTCAAGTGTTAAGGCCTGCCAATCACAGCAATGTGTGCTGTGCTTGAAAGCATATCAGAAATAATCTGACAGGATAAATGAACTTTAACACAAAGATAATTTTTTTTGGCCTTCAAACTAGACGTCTTGGTGATTTAGGAAATTCCAAGTGAAATAAGGAAATCCAAAGGAAGGAATATTAAAACAATATTGATCATGGCTCTAATATGTAGACGTTGTGAGTGGATGTTAGCTTTCAGTAAAAATACATGTCTATTATCCTGTTTGGGAAGCCTCTAACTGATTTACATGCTGTGACACTCGTTCACTGGGAGACCCGCCGCCTCCACTAAAGCAGTTAAAGATTAAAAGTGCGACGAAGCATTCCATTATAGAAACTCTGTAGCATTAACTGCTTGCTTGCTTAATTTAGAACAATGGCATGAAAACGTGCTTATACCAATTAGTGAACCTCAAGATGCCTGAAACACAGGTCTCAGTCTTCCGCATGTGAATTATTTTACAGGTTATTAGAAGTAAAAGCTGCATTTATTACTGGAAGTAACCTTAATACATTCAAGATCATGAGACTGAAAAAACAAACCATATGTACATGCATATCTGAAGCCATATACACTCACCTAAAGGATTATTAGGAACACCATACTAATACTGTGTTTGACCCCCTTTCGCCTTCAGAACTGCCTTAATTCTACGTGGCATTGATTCAACAAGGTGCTGAAAGCATTCTTTAGAAATGTTGGCCCATATTGATAGGATAGCATCTTGCAGTTGATGGAGATTTGTGGGATGCACATCCAGGGCACGAAGCTCCCGTTCCACCACATCCCAAAGATGCTCTATTGGGTTGAGATCTGGTGACTGTGGGGGCCATTTTAGTACAGTGAACTCATTGTCATGTTCAAGAAACCAATTTGAAATGATTGGAGCTTTGTGACATGGTGCATTATCCTGCTGGAAGTAGCCATCAGAGGATGGGTACATGGTGGCCATAAAGGGATGGACATGGTCAGAAACAATGCTCAGGTAGGCCGTGGCATTTAAACGATGCCCAATTGGCACTAAGGGGCCTAAAGTGTGCCAAGAAAACATCCCCCACACCATTACACCACCACCAGCAGCCTGCACATTGGTAACAAGGCATGATGGATCCATGTTCTCATTCTGTTTACGCCAAATTCTGACTCTACCATCTGAATGGCTCAACAGAAATCGAGACTCATCAGACCAGGCAACATTTTTCCAGTCTTCAACTGTCCAATTTTGGTGAGCTCTTGCAAATTGTAGCCTCTTTTTCCTATTTGTAGTGGAGATGAGTGGTACCCGGTGGGGTCTTCTGCTGTTGTAGCCCATCCGCCTCAAGGTTGTGCGTGTTGTGGCTTCACAAATGCTTTGCTGCATACCTCGGTTGTAACGAGTGGTTATTTCAGTCAAAGTTGCTCTTCTATCAGCTTGAATCAGTCGGCCCATTCTCCTCTGACCTCTAGCATCAACAAGGCATTTTCGCCCACAGGACTGCCGCATACTGGATGTTTTTCCCTTTTCACACCATTCTTTGTAAACCCTAGAAATGGTTGTGCGTGAAAATCCCAGTAACTGAGCAGATTGTGAAATACTCAGACCGGCCCGTCTGGCACCAACAACCATGCCACGCTCAAAATTGCTTAAATCACCTTCCTTTCCCATTCTGACATTCAGTTTGGAGTTCAGGAGATTGTCTTGACCAGGACCACACCCCTAAATGCATTGAAGCAACTGCCATGTGATTGGTTGATTAGATAATTGCATTAATGAGAAATTGAACAGGTGTTCCTAATAATCCTTTAGGTGAGTGTACATTATTGTGAAATGCTATTGTATACACTACTTGAAAGACCTATACCAATTTAATGAAAAATGTTATTCTCATCAATAGTAGCCAAACAGGTCATTAGAAATCAATACATGTATTTTTTCCTTGCGTCTAAATAACAACACTATGTAAACCTGAGTAAAAGATTCCAGACCACCGACTCATCCTTTGTGTGATCTTACCCAGACCAGACCAACACTTACCCAGACCAAGACTCACCCAGACCAACACTTACCCAGACCAACACTTACCCAGACCAAGACTTACCCAGACCAAGACTCACCCAGACCAACACTTACCCAGACCAAGACTTACCCAGACCAACACTTACCCAGACCAACACTTACCCAGACCAAGACTTACCCAGACCAATACTTACCCAGACCAAGACTTACCCAGACCAAGACTTACCCAGACCAAGACTTACCCAGACCAATACTTACCCAGACCAATACTTACCCAGACCAAGACTTACCCAGACCAATACTTACCCAGACCAATACTTACCCAGACCAATACTTACCCAGACCAATACTTACCCAGACCAATACATTCTAATCTCTTTCAAATCCAGAATGACAAATCTGGCGCTCTATTTGTTTATTATAAATTGTGGTCTAGACTTATGCTGAAGGCATTTGTCTCATGTTTTACACTGTATTGCCATTGTGAATACATTGCACTTGTGGAATCCAGCCTGACAGGAAGTGAGCAAACCTTTTCAAGCCACCTGTCAACTCCAGAGGGGTCGGTTTGATATGCAAAATTACATCAATGCTATACTGATGCTCAGAAAGTAGTAATTTAAGAAAACCATGTAATTCCCTTCTTAAGTCTTGTTGTGATAAATGCAGGCAATGTATTACTAGGATGCCGACTTCTGGAAGCCTCGGTTTAGACCAAGTCTTTCCTGAGTGAATGTAAAATAATCCCACCGCCAAATGTAAGTGAGATGTTTAAGTCTCAGTTACAATCACTTTGACCCAGACAATTAATTGGTAGATTAATCAACTAATACTAATATTAAGTGCATAATTGAATCAAGCAGCAGGGCTTGGCAACAGTAACCACAGACCATTAACTCGGGTAGAGCTTTACAGCATAAGACCAATCACATCCAACAGAACAAGTGCAGTAATCATAAAGGAAGCTAGCGGAGGTCTTGATCGCGGCCCACTCCAGAGTTTCCAAAGTGCCTTTCTTAACCCCTCACTAAGCGCCAAAGCATTATATTATATATACATATTACTTATGTATTTGTTATATGATTGAGTAATTTATATTATGTAGTTTTTTTTTTGTGGATTATGTTTTTAGAAAGGTCTGACCAGGGACTGGGGTTGCAAATTAGCCTATTGGCTAGAAACATTTTATGCAACACATCTACACATATTGTTATGGCTTTGTCTATGATAAATTATGTATGTAATAATGTGCGCTGCATTGTCCCTGACAAATAAACTGAAAAAAAAAAAAAAATTCTGAAATGGTGCAGCTTTGTTGGACCCCAGGAGAGCCTCCAAAGTGCCCTTCATATTACCTTTATGCATAGACAAGTCCCATTGTGCCAACTGCTTTATGTTCCCTTTAAAATGCACCCTTTATTTTCCTCTCTCCTCCTGTCTTTCAAGTTCACCCGCAATTTTTCCACTTGTGGTCTTCTTACAATTGGCTGCACAATTACGAAGTCTTTGGCATGCGTCCTTATGCCTTTCCTAACTGTTCTAACGAGCAGGAAGACTGTGGGCCATAACTAACATGTTTATCATACAGATGATAACCAGCTAACAAAATTAAACCATAACGGGAACATGGGCAGATTTCAAAGCATGCCAGTTGATTAACAACATGTAATAAGTTTGCGTCGCTGTGAACAGGGCTATACTGTAATATGCTACTTTGATAACAGTCATTATATATCCCTTATATCTGCTTCTAATGTTTTGTGTGTGCACCACAAATGGCCTCCACTCAAACACTACTTTCATTTTTGTTTCTTCATAATGCAAATGTCCTCGGAAATAATATCTTTCTTTCTAAGATGAGAAAATATCTCTCAGCTTGCCCATTCATCTTTATATGAAATCTAGGAAAGAAAAACATCTCAAGTCATATCTAATGTTTAGCATCCACATTTTGCTCTTGACTGACACACTCAGACACTTTCAATGGCAGGCTAAAATTGCACATT
This sequence comes from Cottus gobio, assembly GCA_023566465.1. Taxonomy (NCBI): domain Eukaryota; kingdom Metazoa; phylum Chordata; class Actinopteri; order Perciformes; family Cottidae; genus Cottus; species Cottus gobio. Next base: position 17,262,843 of record CM042233.1, on the reverse strand, counting down.
GTTCTTGTGGGGGCTCGTAATGGCAAATCAGGGAGCACTTTGGGGTTTTGCCAGTAAGAAAACAAACCATTTAATGAAATCAGCGATCAAATGTGGATGTTTTTACACTGACAGTTTGGAGAATGTAGACATAAAACGGAGCTCATTACAGGAAAAGAGGCAGGAAGTGGACCTAAGCCATGCAGGCTGTAAATGCTGACACTTCATCAACTGTAAAACCCAGAACAAAACATCCCTCTTTTACTGCAAGCCAAGAAGACATTGCACACAGTGAAAGCTTGGAACATAACATAGTGAGGCATTTGTCAGGGTTTTAGTTTACGCATGTAGCGTGTAGCTTTACTGGGTGTTGATACGTGGATGCATGTGTTTGTATGCAAGCGTTTGTGTTTGTACTGTCAAGGAGCACTTGACATCAGAGGAGAGGTGTGGGCCGAGGGTAGCAGAAGGGGATTTGGTGAATTACCAGACTGCAGCCTCAGCATCAAGTCCAGAGGATTAGAGCACGGACCGGGGTCCAGGAAAGAGATGTGCAGACGCACTAGGAGAGGGGGATCAGTGTGGGCATTTGTGTGTGGAGCGTTGGTCAAACACTGGCTTCAAGCGCTACCCAAGAACTAAGAGGCACCATGTCATATATCAGGTGAGCACCCTCAAGGTCATCGGGCTGCACAGACAGCCTTATGTGCCAGTCAAAAGTACTTCATTATAACAGTGCAACACACGCACACACTTTTAAATGCACACTGGATTATACAGACATGTGCTAAATGGATTAAAAACACTTTACATGAAGTGCACAGATGTTTTTAATTTAGGGAAAAGCCATTTTCTTATTAATCCAAGGTAAGAGAACGTCTTGGAAAAGGGCTGCAATGCAGTTTCAGAAAGATACAACTGCTTTGCATATTTGTATACTACTACTGTCAAGTTATCGAGGTATATTCAGCTCAGCCCAAACTTGAAAAATGGCTTGTTCAAGCCAAACAGTGCAAAGGGACAACTCTGTTCCGTTTTGATGTTTTATTTTCCTTTTGAAGGAATAGGAACAGGAATAGGTTGATAACCTTAAACACAAACAAAAAGAGTAGATTAACTTCTGCAACAAAATGGCTTTCCACAATAATACTTCAAACTACACATTCTTTCCCAAATAAAGTAATTACCCAAGCAAATCAAATTCGAAGTTCTAATGAAATTGCCATTTCCAAGTATTTCCATTTCATACATCCCATTAACTTAACGTTTCCTTTACGTTTAAAGATCAAAATCAACAGAAAATAGCAAACAAACGATTGCTTTAAACAATATTTGAACTGAATAAAATCCATACCAGTTGCGTCTGTGGCTGAACATGAGCTGTGTTATGGAGAAGAGCAGAGAGGGCGGCTAAGCTAACGGCAAACATTGTATACCCATGCTTGTTAAGGAGTGTGCTTGTGAAGTTGGTCCCTCCAGAAACATGGGTTGCATTATTTGGTTCCACCTTTGTTTGTTGTTCATTGTCTGCCCCCTACAGGCTTGGAGTTCACCGATGCTCCTCGCTTCAATGCATGCTCACTTGTTTTGACGCAACAACTACTAATGTTAATAACCCTGTGTATCACACACCTTTGAAATACAAGTTACTAAGTGCTTTAAAAAGACATACAAATGCCAACAATTTTGAGTTTTAACAGAAAATGTATATAAAAAAATGATACAATAATAACACGTGATGAATGTATAAAACCCAGTAAATAAAAATGGAAATAAACCAATTCACGGAAAAGCAATTTTGAAAAGGAGATTTGACAGGAGGAGCATAGCTAGTCCTTCAGCAGGTCTTCCGGCAGGATATCAGGCTGCATTCAGCCTCGCACATCAGTAATATAATCCAACCCCAAACGTGCTTTTAAAGTAATCATCAACAATGTCAACATTTAATTCTGAAATGTCCAGGTAACCAGTGTAGAGAGGCTCCAATAAGCTTAATGTGGACTCTCGTATTGGGTTTTGTGAGGCTTGTTACAAGGTTTCAAACCAGATGAAGTGTGCATGTTGTATTGATTGTAAAAGGAATGCAGCCTGTTGCAGAAGGTTAAACGGGGATGTTATGAAACATGCTCCACAGTTTCTAGATGGTTAGCGGATAAAAAAAAAGATGTAATTTCGGAGATATTAGGAAGTTGCAGAAAGCACGATTGAACGACTGACTTCACCTGTTTGTTATCAAAGATAACACACAGATGTCCGCACCGTGTTTTGGTGCAACAGGACGGCCAACTTGCGGTTAGAGGAGGAACATCTCTGATCATTTATCAGAGTTCAAGACGGGACTGAAAGACAGGATCGCATTTCGACCAGTTGTGTTGTTGAAATAGACTTGCAGATAGGAGAAGTGGGAAGTGGGTGGTTTTAAGGCACCAATGGTAAAAAAAAAATAAGAAAAACAATCTAACATTTTACCCATAACCCAATGCAAAATAACTAAAACCACGTGGTCAACTGTATCAGACGCTGCAGTGAGATCTAAAACCAAAACAAGTTGTGTGGCCATTGTCAGCTGCTAAAAGTATATCATTAAGAACTCTAAGAAGTGTTTAGTCAGCGCAATGACCTGCCCAGAAACCTCACTGAAATCTCTGAAAAATCAAAGAGCCCAGAAACCATTTTCAAAGTTATATATATATATATAACTCATTGTTGGGAAAAACATGTTTTCCTCTACACACATGTATATATGGCAGGAGGAAGGTTACAGAGACGTCATGAGGGCTCCGGTGACTGTGTGTTAAAGGAAGGACTTTTCCATCTGTTCTTCAAGCAGACTTTGAGATGCAATTAGTAAAGCAACACGTTGTAAGTCTGTCTCTGCTCCTTTGCAAAGAATGACCTGTTGATTTGACCACCAAGACCCGGTGTCGAGTGCAAATAATATTTTGAACACTCATCAGCAAGACATGTGGTTGAACTCTAGTGGATTTAAAATAATCAGACACTTGACCAAACCAAAGTGAGGAATTGATAGTGGCTCGGACAAATGGGGAGATTAAGAGATGCATTTCTTTAAAGAAGTCAGTTGGAAGAAAGCCCAGTGAACAGGAGGCTGATTTCATTTGAGTAATGGCGTTGGTTTGATATGTGGGAGTGACAGATTAGTTAGTTACAGTATTGTAACAGAACACACAACCTTAGAGCATACTCACTACAGCTCTCATACTCTAGATAGGGATAATGCACAGCCTCTTTTATTTATTTATTTTTACCCCTTTAGCCACAGACACATCTTTCCCTCCACGCTGCTGTCATTGTTATTTTCTCCTGGGAGCGCCACTCCCGTCTCCTGGCCTCTGAGGGTCCAAAGGACCAATGAAAACCACTCTTAACTTTCAAGCCAGCTTAGTCTCTCAACAGTGTAACTGTTAGCTGGCAACATATCATCCTCCTGTGGATGCAGCACCAACCAAGTACTAAACATAAATTGATTATTAGATCAAACTCTGATGTTTAGCATATTAACGGGAGGGCAACAGCAACTCATCTGCCAACCACATGCCTCCTGAATCCTGCTTCGCCCACACTTTACAGGAATGTTTGATTTAAGATTTATTTGTGTAATAAAGCCTTTTTGACAGTTGGTTGTGATGCCCAAAGTCAATGCCATAGTTGGCTGTCTTCCAAAGAAAGATCCCAAAATCAGTCCCCTAATACCACACACATTTCTGTCCATTTGACCAAAAGCAAACATTGCATTTTCTGCAAATACTTCAATGTGTCCACACATATGTGTTCTGTGCCCAGAAGATCAAATGTGCTTGGGAGGAAGCAGATGGCATGTTGGTCCCTCCCTTCAGTTGGCGAATCACTTTCTCCAGTTTTTCCCTCAAGTTTCACTGAGGGAAACCTGCCTTGCCCAAGCAGGAACCACAAGGGTATTTCCCAAAAAGATTGGGCCCACTACATAAGCAAGTGCAGCATTAAGGGGACTCTTTTAAAATAAATGGAATAACATATTGTTTTTTCTTCTTTTCTTAATGTAGAAAAAAATAACGTAGTTGAAGGAGCTGTTTATATATCTACATGCAGAGCGTCTTAACAAGGCAGCCACCACGTCTCTACAGTAGCCCACAATGGGCTAACCAAACACTGTACTAGATGGGGCCATTCATGTGTTCATGTTGCCACATCAAACATATGTTTGTTTCAGAGTTCAAGTTTCAGTTACAATCTACAACCTCAACACAAAATGCCACAAAATTTGACACACTGGACCTTTAACCTGCTTATGAGATACCATATCTACCGTGATTATGAGACACCTCCCTTTTTTTTAAAGACCCTTTTTAAAAAAAGATGAGCGAACTCACAGATCACAAAATTTTTTAAACAAAGGTTCAATCTATACACCGATTCATTCAGGCAATTTTTATTTATGTATGACAAATAATTGTATTACTTGAAAATAAAACACAATTCCAGGCTTTTGGGGGCAGCTAAGATGGACGTCGTCCCACTTGCCCCGCTGTGCATGCTCCTGGAATTCAGAGTTGTCTCTTTTCTTTTTTGTTGTTAGTTCTCCCCAGGGGCGTTTCTAGGATTTTTTTTGGGCTCATTGTGTCAGGCCGGTACTTGTAGGAGGACGCAGACGCAGCGGGATCAGGGAGCAGGTCTTTATTTATACAAAGTACAACTTAAATATCACTCTTAACGAGTTAAAAAAAACAGTGTTCACAATGTAAATACAAAATCACTCCCGAAGGAGGAAAACACAAAACTCACTCCAAACGGAGGAAAAAACCAAAAGCTCCCTGTAACGGAGGAAATACAAAATCACTCCCGAAGGAGGAAAACACAAAACTCACTCCAAACGGAGGAAAAACCAAAACAGCTCCCTATACGGAGAAAACACAAAATTACTCCAACGGAGGAAACACAAAACCACTCCAACGGAGGAAAACCTGTAACGGGGCATACAAACGTTGATACGGCCTGTAGCGGGACGCGTGGCTGTGGGCTTGGCTTGGGTGGATCCGACCATAGACGAAAAACACTTCGGCACCAGACCAGGGAGAAAACACAGATTATAAACACATGACATAACAGGACACAGGTGGAAACAATTGGGGATCAGGTGACACACAAGGAAGGGGGAGGAGCCACTGTCACACTGTGACAGTACCCCTCCCTTAAGGGTCGACTCTAGACGACCCCTGATGAGTCCTTAAAAACTCCTCCATGAGAGGCCTGTCCAAAATGAACCGGGACGGCACCCACTGTCTCTCTTCCGGTCCGTACCCCTCCCAGTCCACCAGAAACTGCTGGCCCCGGCCCCGTTTGCGCACCGCTAACAATTGTTTAATCTTGTATACCGGACCCCCGCCCACCATTTCAGGAGGCGGCGGGGGCGGGGGGGCCGGGACCATGGCGCTCTCCGTGAATGGCTTGACTTGGCTTACATGAAACGTGGGGTGGACCCGAAGCGCCCGGGGCAGACGAAGGCGAACCGCTGCCGGCCCGACCACCCTGGAGATGGGGAACGGCCCCACGAAGCGCGGCGACAGCTTCCTCGGAAGGGCCTTGAGGTGGAGGTTCTTCGCCGAGAGCCACACCCTCTGGCCCGGCAGGTATGCCGGAGCGGGCCGTCTCCGCCGGTCCGCGGCCCTCTTGACCCGGTCCCCTTGGTGAACGAGGACCTGCCGGGCGGCCGCCCAGACGCGTCGGCAGCGGCGTATCATGGCGTGGGCCGATGGCACTGCAACCTCCATCTCCTGGTCCGGGAAGACCGGCGGGTCATAGCCGAACACACACTTGAAGGGGGAGACCCCTGTAGCCGAGGTGGGCAGGGAGTTGTGGGCGTACTCCACCCAGACCAGGTGCTGGCTCCAGGTCGAAGGGTTCTGTGACACCAGGCACCGGAGGCCGGCCTCCAGCTGTTGGTTGAGCCGCTCGGCCTGACCGTTCGCCTCCGGGTGATAGCCCGAGGTGAGGCTAGCCGTGGCCCCAATGAGCCGACAAAACTCTTTCCAGAAGCCTGACACGAACTGGGGCCCCCGGTCGGACACGATGTCTCTGGGAAATCCGTGAACTCGAAATACATGGTTAATCATGATAGTGGCTGTGGCTTTGGCTGATGGCAGAGCGGACAGGGCTATGAACCTGGACATCTTTGAAAATCTGTCGACTACTGTAAGAATGGTGGTGTTACCTTTAGAGACTGGGAGCCCCGTGACAAAATCCATGGATATCTCGGCCCATGGTCTGGAAGGAATGGGGAGTGGTTGGAGCAGCCCCATCCGTGGCCCGGAGGTCGTCTTATTCCTGGCACAGACCGGGCATGCCCTGACGTACTCCTGAACCTCCTTCTCCATGGACCGCCACCAGAACCTCCGAGCGATGGCGAACACCGTCCGTCGAACCCCCGGATGGCAGGTTAACAGCGAGGCATGAGCCCAGTGGATCACCCGCGGGCGTAGCTCGACCGGGACAAACAACCTACCCTCTGGACACCCGCTAGGTGGCGGACTCACCCCGTTCGCCTGCTTCACCTCCTTTTCTATCTGCCAAGTCACTGCCCCAACCACACAGGCCCGTGGAAGGATAGACTCTGGTGCTTTGGCAACAGGCTCGGGATCATACAGGCGTGACAGGGCGTCCGGCTTGGCGTTACGGGATCCCGGCCTGTAAGAAAGGGAGAAGGAGAAGCGGTTAAAGAAAAGCGCCCATCTCGCCTGGCGCGAATTTAGTCTCCGGGCCTGCCGAATATATTCCAAATTCTTGTGATCAGTCCAGACTATGAACGGGTGCACGGCCCCCTCGAGCCAGTGTCTCCACTCCTCAAGGGCCAGCTTGACCGCCAACAGCTCCCGATTGCCGATGTCGTAGTTCCTCTCTGCCTGGGACAACCGCCGCGACAGGAAGGCACAGGGGTACATCTTGCCGTCCCGGTCAGCCCGTTGAGACAGGACGGCTCCGACTCCCTCGTTGGAGGCGTCCACCTCGACCACGAACTGGCGCTGAGGATCCGGCATCGTGAGGATGGGAGCCGTGGTGAACCGGACCTTGAGGCGCTGGAACGCGGCCTCCGCCGGCGGAGACCAGAGGAACCGCTCCTTCGTAGACGTGAGAGCATGAAGCGGGGCTGCTATGGCGCTGAAGTTTCGGATAAACCGCCTGTAAAAGTTAGCAAAACCGAGGAACTGCTGCACCTTTTTGCGGCTATCCGGTACGGGCCACTCGGCCACAGCGCTTATTTTAGCCGGGTCCATCTGCACCTTCCCAGGGGCTACAATGAAGCCCAGGAAAGAGATGGTGTCGGCATGGAACTCGCTCTTTTCACCCTTGACAGAGAGCGTTCTCCAACAACCGTTGGAGAACCTGTGACACATGACCCCTGTGCGTGGCTAGATCTGGCGAGTAAATAAGGATGTCGTCGAGGTACACATAAACAAACTGGTCTAAGAAGTCCCTGAGCACGTCATTAATCATGGCCTGGAACGTGGCGGGCGCATTGGTGAGGCCAAATGGCATGACGAGGTACTCGTAGTGGCCGCAAGGGGTGTTAAACCCCGTCTTCCACTCATCCCCCTCTCTGATCCTGACCAAATGATAAGCGTTGCGGAGATCCAGCTTGGAAAATACTCTGGCTTGCTGTAACTGGTCAAACACCGAGGTCATGAGTGGCAGCGGGTACCGGTTCTTGATCGTAATGGCGTTGAGGGGACTATAGTCAATACAAGGCCTGAGAGAACCATCCTTCTTACCTACAAAAAAAAATCCGGCTCCCGCTGCCGACGAGGAAGGACGAATGAGCCCCGCCTTCAGCGAAGAGTCGATGTACTCCTTCATGGCCGCCCTCTCCGGCCCCGAGATGGAGTACAACCGACCTTTGGGAATGGTGGAGCCTGGAATTAAATCAATGGCGCAGTCATAGGGCCTGTGTGGTGGGAGGGACATCGCCTTGGCCTTGCTAAAAACCTCCCGGAGGTGGTGGTAACAGGAGGGCACATTACTCAGGTCGGTGGTCTCTGGATCTGTGTCGGAGAGAGAATCACTACCAGTTAGGTTCCCCCCCTGGACCGAAACTGGTCCGCAGTGGTCCCCGCAACCCACCCCCCACCCTATGATTGTCCTTGTTGTCCAGTCTATGTGTGGGTTGTGCTGACGTAGCCACGGGCTACCAAGGACCAATGCCTGAACCGGTGAGTCAAACAGGTAAAACTTGAGACGTTCCCCATGGTCCAGAACCTGCAACGCCAGCGGTTCTGTGGTGTGTGTGACCCTAAACAGACCTCGGCCGTCGAGGGCTCTGGCCCTGAGAGGTGTGTCCAGGAGCTCTGTGCCCACCCCCAAAGCCCTTGCCAGGCCCCAGTCCATAAAGCTGGCATCGGCCCGAGTCTATGAGCGCGTTACTATCAATGGTCGTGGCGTGGTGCGTTACCTTTACTGGCATCCCGATGCGAGAGACGGCATCCGCCACAGGCGGCTGAGTCCTTACCCGAGGCTTCCTGGCAGGACAGGCGACAGCCAGGTGGTTGGGCTGCCCGCAGTAAAAACAGCAGCCCTCCTGCCAACGGCGCCGTCGCTCCTCTGGCGACACCCGAGTGTCGCCCAGCTGCATGGGTTCCTCGGGTGTAGCGGTGGAAGGTAGAAACCCGTACCCCGGCGGTCTCTCCCGGAGCCCCTGCCTGTCCTGGGCCGGAGAACGTGGAACCCCCACCGTCGTAGACCCGTCGTGCTGTGGCCGCCGTAGTTCCCGGGCCCGGTTGTCCGTCCGAATGGCCAGTGCAATAAGCGCATCCAGGTCTCCCGGTAGGTCCAGGGGCAGCAACAGCTCCTGGACGCACGTCGTCAGACCCTTCAGGAAGATGTCGCGCAGTGCGATATCGTTCCACCCGCTCTCCGCCGCCAAGGTCCGGAAACGGATGGCGTAGTCCCAAACGGAAACCCCGCCCTGCGTTAAGCCGCTCAGCTCGCGAGCCCGCTCCCTGTCTGTGGTCACCGGGTCAAACGTTCTCTGGAGGGCCGTCTTAAAGTCTGAAAAAGATAAACACAGCGGAGAGTCGCGAGCCCACTCGGCGGTGGCCCAGGCTCTGGCTCTCCCGGTCAGGTGGGAGATCATAAACGCCACCTTCGACCTGTCCGTGCTAAAAGCGTGCGGGCGCATTTCAAAGTGCATTGCTCAGTCCACCAGGAACGCCCTGCATTGTCCTGACTCCCCCGAGAACCGCTCCGGAGGTGCCAACTTGACGCCCAGCCCGACCCCGGCGTCGCCCTGGGCTGGGGCTACTGCCCCGGTCGCGGACTCCGGCACCGCGGGTGGCGTGGCTGCCTGCCGCAGGTGGTCCGTAAGTTCCCTCACCTGGGATGACAGCTGACCAAGCTGCGCTACCATCGCCGCTTGGAACTCTTCCTGACGAGCCAGGCGGGCTTCCTGGGCTTGGATCCTGGCCGTCCACTGGCCAGCCGCTGCTGCGTCCATACTGGCCGAAGTGTACTGTCAGGCCGGTACTTGTAGGAGGACGCAGACGCAGCGGGATCAGGGAGCAGGTCTTTATTTATACAAAGTACAACTTAAATATCGCTCTTAACGAGTTAAAAAAACAGTGTTCACAATGTAAATACAAAATCACTCCCGAAGGAGGAAAACACAAACTCACTCCAAACGGAGGAAAAAAACCCAAAGCTCCCTGTAACGGAGGAAATACAAAATCACTCCCGAAGGAGGAAAACACAAAACTCACTCCAAACGGAGGAAAAAACCAAAAGCTCCCTGTAACGGAGGAAATACAAAATCACTCCCGAAGGAGGAAAACACAAAACTCACTCCAAACGGAGGAAAAAACCAAAAACTCACTCCAAACGGAGGAAAAACCAAAACAGCTCCCTATACGGAGAAAACACAAAATTACTCCAACGGAGGAAACACAAAACCACTCCAACGGAGGAAAACCTGTAACGGGGCATACAAACGTTGATACGGCCTGTAGCGGGACGCGTGGCTGTGGGCTTGGCTTGGGTGGATCCGACCATAGACGAAAAACACTTCGGCACCAGACCAGGGAGAAAACACAGATTATAAACACATGACATAACAGGACACAGGTGGAAACAATTGGGGATCAGGTGACACACGAGGAAGGGGGAGGAGCCACTGTCACACTGTGACACATTGGGCTGCGTATATCCATTGTTTCAGACAGTTCATTGATTGGTTCAATCAGAAAGTGTGATTTTTCTCTGTATCTTTGCTTGCATTCATTCAGTATAAGATAACAGAAGAGACAGAATTTCAGGGTCATTGTGAAATTTGACAACACAAATATGAACTTTTCTCAAATAGAAAGAAATAATTTTCCAGCTTGTAAAGGAAAGACGGATATACTAATGTTCATATCCGGGTCACTCCCAAATCCTAATTCTTAAAGGGACCACACACAATGGATGGAGAATGGAGCTGCCAGTGTCAACTTCTGAGTTGTTTATTTGTTGTATTAGTCTCCTGCTTCTCTCTCTCATCTGACTGGGCGGAGCTGTCACCTCTGCTAAAGAATCTTCTTATATCCATCTGGTCAATGAATTGGATGATATACCGGTACAATAGGGTTATGAGGGACACTATGACATTTAGTTTTCACTAGCATTAACTGATTATAAACAACAACATTCTATAGGCACTGATATTATTGTTTTAAAATACTAGAGATAGATATTAATGCAAAGAATAGAGAGCTGTCGATAGTTATTTCTTACATTTCAAATTTGCTCGTTCACACTCTTGCTCACTGGAGACATGTTCTAACAAAATAGCTAGCTAGCTAGCTTAGTGTTAACATAGCTCATTACAATATTCCCTTTCATTTGCCTCAAGTAAACCTAATGTCACTCCGTGCATCATTTACTATGAGCTAAACTCCTCGGCTGTAATCCTGCTGTCTTGATGAGAGACGTTACTTGGCAGAGTGAGAAAGCCAGCGCAGCAGCGATGCAGACTCCCCAAGGTCCTAGTGCCCGGTCTTTTATTGTATGATGAGAGGCTATTGGATTGTAATTTGAAGGGGTAGAAAACATACAAACCAGAAACACACTCACATATGTTAGAGTTATAAATAACTTCTCCATGTGTAAAACAATAGTTTAATTTAAAAAATAAAAGAATAACTAAAAATCCCAATAATTATTTGGGGGGGCTGAAGAACATTTTAGGGGGGCTGAAGCCCCCCTAAAATGACACCCCTAACGACACCCCTGGTTCTCCCTGACTAGTGGTCGATTCAGTCTGCAGATGCATCCCTGATGGGCTGTGCTGCAGGTGACCCTGGTATCAGCAGAGGGGCCCTTGGTTTAGGGTTCACTCTCCGATGAGCCGTGGGCCCGGTATGGCCACTCCAATTAGCTCAGCACCAGACTTGACTTGCATGGCCGACGTTAACTGCTTTTGCTTGCCAGGGTTAAAGCGTGTTGTTCGTTCTTTTTCTTTTTGAAGAACAATAGCCCACCCCTGGGGTAGGACACGATAGTGCACACATGGCCTCAGGGCTGGCTTTGTACCGTCTCCCCTTTCATTCTTCTCCTGTTACTTCTTTGAAGGGTTGGTCTGTGCCCCAGACTGTGGGTTTTCACAATACTACCACCTTCTCTAGGTTTAGGGTTAATATTTGAATTGTCACTGTAATTCAAATGTTATCAGTTACTCAGGGTGTTTGTGTCACGTCTCGTGACAGGGACCCAAAAGCAGACTACAAGTCAGGCTAGGAAGTTGGTGCAGAAATCGTGATTTATTACAAGTTCTAGGCACAGCACAGGAGCTCTTAGAGATTACTCGGGTGGTTAGCAGCTTCGGTAGCCTCTGGTGCTTAGCTTGTGACGCATGAGCCGCCGTAACGTCCGGCGACCTCTCGTGACCGTCTCGTGTCGTTGTCTGTACTCGGCTCGTGACTAGGATCTTGCGTGGCGTATCATAGGTTAGCGTAGCAATCACCCGACGCCGGCCCTCCGGGAGGAGAGCGCTCTTAACTGTGCCAGGCCTGACGTAATGCGCTACAGCTGCGAGCGGCGGGCGTCCCCCTCCCAGCTGTTCCGCATTCGTCTGATTGTACGGGGAGAGAGAAAGACATATTTAGTTTGCGGCCAGGTTTAACACGGCACCCCCTGGTGGCGGTGCCCAGTACCCCCACAGTTTGTTTTAAATTATTTGGATTACAATTAATTAGCCAAGCAGTTGAGTTGTGCAAATTGTATGAGTGCATACTGTACCTAGTGAATGACATGCCTGGTATACTGACCTAACCTTTACAAAGGCTGACCCTCCGTGGGGTGAATGTGAGTTGCTTGCTAATTACTTTTTTTTTATGTAGTCAACCTTTCCCTGTGGTGACCCCTTCTGTAAAGGACATAAATCATAATTAAACATCCCCATTAGTACCTTGCCTTTCCTTGGCTTTTTCCCCCTAACAAATAAAAAGTGCGGTGTCCCGGTCCGCATTGTAGACTGACTCCCACTGCACATGTGGACATCTCTAGACATAAAATAAAAACAACTGAGCAAAATGTGGATGTAAGAGCAGTAGTGAGAGCCCAAGGAAGAGTAATTTATTACAACATCTGAGACGTTGTGTCTACTTCAGTTGGATCTCTGACTGCAGGTCAAGCAGTTAGTGTGAAACCAGGGAACAGCAAATTACTGCAACATTTTTTTCTGCACACAACTTCTGAATATAATTTAATGTAAAGTGTTGTATTGGAAGTATTTACACACTCTTAGACACTGGGCTACCGTTTTGTTAAATTTACCTCACGCTCAGTCCTGGTTCTCCCATGCCTCCCTTCCCTCCAGCAATAGGCCTGGGCCCCAACACATGGAGATGGAGCTGTGTATGTATTTTAAGTTGTAATACTTAACGCTCGATTGTTGACTATTAGTCTCATGTTTTATCTGAAAACATATCGTGTGTGGTTGTTGATAATAAAGCTTATTTATACAACTCACACCAACACTAGTAGTGATGTATTTCACAGGCTGACATAAAACAAATAAAGGATGCAGCTACACACACATTTCTACATGAATACATATTTATAAACACATGAATAAATCCAAACGTTATCCGTAAACTACAGATCGCAACTAACAGGAAGTTATTTTTTATTGACTTCCTGTGTCTACTGAAGTCAGCGTTACAATGTAAGCCATGCACAGGTGGTCGTGCTCTGCGCTGAACCTCGAGCATGGCCTTTCAGGGTATTCTATTCCTTGCACAGCTCGAGAGAGCTCAGCAGTGTGGACAGCCTTTTGCTTCCATCATTTATCTTATTAGGTGTTATCCACCAGTCATACACTCTTGATCAAGGCAGAATGCCAGCAGCGTTCCCTTGTTTGCTCACCGTTGTGGAAAACAAGCACAGTCACAGTCATTCCAACAGTTGGGTTGTCACCTTTCTGTAAGAACATTAGCAAAGTCTCTTGAGGATTTAGTAAATGTAATCATTCCTATTGCCATAGTTTGCCAACCGTGGAGGGAGTTGTTATGTCTGTGAAAACAATTTGCATTACAAGACACCGCACCGGGAACAGGTTTAGCTATTGTCAGTAGACAGAGTCAGGGTGGTGAGATGTTAAAGTAAGAGCCAAACTGAGTGGCAGTTTTTGACTGAATGCATTGATTCCTAATGTGTGGTTCTTGATATTGCCTCAGGCGCAGTCTATTTTCATATTTACTATCATGTTTTTGTAACCAGCTGTGAAGAGTTAGATATACTTACACTCGTCCTGATGAGTGAATCTATATAGATAGATAGATAGATAGATAGATAGATATGTTCATCAGCAGACCTTTCTCATGTTGATACTGTTGCGGTGCAGCCAATACCTTTAGTGGTGATTGGATTCAGTTTAGAATCAGCAGGTCTGGGCCCTGATATTGATTAACTGACCCCAGACATGGATTACTGGCACCCTACAGACGACACAGAGCCCTTGTTAGCCCTCTGACACCCACCGCTCGCCGCTTGAAGACATTACGTTTAAACGAGGACGTAGCAGGCCCAGTCTTAAAGCTAGAGTTAATATGCTGGTCGCACATGAAACCAGACGACCTAATTAATCCATACCAACCATATCATGCTAGCTTCGGGAAGGGGGTTGGATATAAATACATGGTATTTACAGTTTTTACTCAGCAAGATAATCTCAAACGAACCAATTATTTCAGTTCCAATTCCAAGTTTTAAGTTTTATTGAATTATTTGAAATTTCTTATTATGGGGGTCTCTAAGCATTAACTTGGTTGTTTACAACTGTTTTTACGGTGATATCTTACCCTTGATTATTCTAATGACAAACACAAAATACAAACAAGAAGACATGCAAGTCACTAGCATCCTGACTGCTGTTGCTCACATGCTTGTGTGTGTCTGGTTTATACATTTTCTTTTGGTTACCTGCAATGTGCACAGGCATGGTTTGCCCTCAGTCTGCCCTTGAATTATTGTGTGTGTGTGTGTGTGTGTGTGTGTGTGTGTGTGTGTGTGTGTGTGTGTGTGTATGTATGTGTGTGTGTGTATGTGTGTGTGTGTGTGTGTGTATGTGTATGTGTGTGTGTGTGTGTTCCCCCTGCAACTCACTCATTCACGTGTGTCGTGTTCCCTGCACTCTTCTCTCTCCACATATGGGCAAGAGAGGTTGACAGCTAAGCGACGCTGAGAGAGAGAGGTGTGGAGAGTGTAAATCAACATCAGGCAGGGGTCACCACTCAGCTGTGAGGCAGAGTAACTGAAAAGAAAAGAAGGGGATGGGGTGGGGGTGGGGTTGACCAGGGGTCATTTCCCTGCTTGCTTTTCAAGTGATGGCACTGTGGTCACAAAAACATACATTAATTGTCGGGTGTAATAATGGGTATCATATCATACATGTCTGAAATGTGGCTGGGCTTACATACGCCCACTCCCAGCTTATAAAATAAGATAAGATAAGAAAAGATAATCCTTTATTAGTCCCGCAGTGGGGAAATTACAGGATTACAGCAGCATTGCTCAGAACGAAAAGATAAGAGGAATCAAGTAATATAAATAAACAGTAATAAACATAATACAATAAACAGTAAAGAAGACATTGAATGTACAGTAGAATATTGAATATACAAATTACAAAATATTACAAAATATTGCACCAGAATGGATTAAAGTGACCAGAGTGATAAAAAAGTGTCCATTCATTTGACAACATTCAATTGAGAGTTGAATGTTTGTGGGCTACTGGGAGGTCAGCTTGTTGTGCAGTCTGACAGCAGCAGGGAGGAAGGACTTGCGGTACCTCTCCTTCACACACCGGGGGTGAATCAGCCGGTGGCTGAAGGAGCTGTGCAGAGCTGCCAGGGTGTCCTGCATGGGGTGGGAGGCGTGGTTCATCAGGGATGAGAGCTTGGCCATCATCCTCCTGTCTCCCACCACCTCCACAGTATCCAGAGGACACCCCAGCACACTGCTGGCCTTCTTTACCAGTTTGTCCAGTCTCCTCCTGTCAGCTGCCGTGATGCTGCTGCACCAGAAGACCACTCCATAGAAGATGGCTGATGCCACCACAGAGTCAAAGAAGGTCTTCAGGAGTGCTCCCTGCACCCCAAAAGACCGTAGTCTCCTCAGCAGAAAGAGTCTGCTCTGTCCCTTTTTATAGAGTGCATGTGCGTGGTCGGACCAGTCCAGTTTATTGTTCAAGTGAACACCCAGGTACTTGTAAGACGTCACCATCTCAATGTCCAGTCCCTGGATGCTCAATGGTAGCGGAGGAGAGCGTTTGCCCCGGCGGAAGTCCACCACCAGCTCCTTGGTCTTACTGGAGTTTATCTGGAGGCGGTTCCGCTGGCACCATCCTAAAAAGTCCTGGTTCAGTTCCCTGTACTCCCTGTCATCATCGGCAGAGATGAGGCCGACGATTGCAGAGTCGTCAGAGAACTTTTGCAGGTGGCAGTTGGCAGAGTTGTGTTTAAAGTCCGAGGTGTAAATGGAGAACAGGAATGGAGCCAGAACGGTTCCCTGTGGAGCCCCCGTGCTGCAGGACACCCGATCTGACTCACACTCCCGTATCCGCACATACTGTGGACGGTTGGTGAGGTAGTCCAGGATCCATGCAGTGAGGTGGTGGTCCACCCCGGTCTGCTCCAGCTTGTCCCTCAGAAGCAAAGGCTGAATGGTGTTGAAGGCACTGGAGAAGTCGAAAAACATGACCCTCACAGTGCTTCCAGCCTTTTCCAGGTGAGAGAGGCATCTCTGTAGCAGGTAGATGACGGCGTCATCCACCCCGATGCCAGATTGGTAGGCAAACTGAAGTGGGTCCAGGGATGAGCTCACCAGGGGGCGGAGATGGGCAAGGACCAACCTCTCCAGGGTCTTCATCAGGTGGGATCTTAATGCCACCGGCCTGTAGCCGTTGAGGTCCTTGGGCCGCGGGGTCTTTGGTACTGGCACCACGCAGGATGTCTTCCATAGCTGTGGTACTTTCCCCAGCCTCAAGCTCAGGTTGAAGACGTGCTCCGCTATCCCGCACAGCTGGTCTGCGCAGGATTTTAGGAGCCTGGATTTCAATACAACTCCCCTCATGGAATCCTGAGCCCACCCCCACCAACTGTTGATACCATCCAGCTGGGGTTATATACTATACTACGGGGGTTAGACGAGACGTTATAGCTCTGCCCCTGGGTCCCATCAGCTCTCCAGGGTGATACATCATCACTAAAACGTGGTCACCACGTCCCTGTGTCTCACACTGTACAGAAGACCTGGCTGCCATAACTGTAGCTGCCACGGTATTACATCATAACATCTGTGTACTCGCTGTGTGTACCTATGTGTACACACACTGCACAGCTCTGGCTCCTCTGTGGCGCTCACTGTGGCCTGGGACAAGTGGGAAGGCATGATAGATGAGCTGTGTTTGACCAGCTATCTCTTCATGTGCTATCTTGGCCCCACTCTTTCTCTCTCTCACACACACACACACACACACACACACACACACACACACACACACACACACACACACACACACACACACACACACACACACACACACACACACACACACACACACACACACACACACACACACACACACACACACACACACACACAGTCTTCCTATGTCATCGTCATTGGCTATACCCCCGTGTGTTAGAGCGTGTTCGTTGAACAAGCAGGGCAGCTGATAGCACTCGGAAACGGGAGAGATCTGTGTCAAAATCCCAGATATTAACAAACAAGGCCGGGGAGACTCGGACCTATTGATTGCATTCATTCCTCTGGCACCTTCCTTCTTCCTTTGCCTTCATCCACCACTGTGGACATGTAAGCACCGCCCCCGGGCTGCTGGATCAAGAACAATGTCGGCACTTTGAGGCAAAGCGCCCTGCGCTCCATCTGCTCGGGCTTGTTGCTCTCCTCCATGTGTCGGGGCTGGAGAGGCTTCTTTCCACCTCGGACGTAGCGTTCTATACTCAGCTCAGTGGGCGGAGCCACAGCGCTCCCTCTGCTGACTCTGCATTTGAGTTACAAACCGTATCTTTGTACACTCACAAAGAAAAGCTAATGTAATATTACATGCCTTTACATTACTTAAACACAAACCAGCTCCCATCTTATCACATATCACAAACAATGTTGAAGAACATCTACATATTTAGAAATGCTGTAGTTATAATGCAAAGTGTGTATATGATGCTGTGTACAACTCAACGTCCCTGAAGAAATTCAGTTTTGTTTTCCATAAGTTAATTGGAGGCCCCTCCACCCTCAATTGATCCCAACACCTACTGTACGCTTGCTTTAATACGCAACACCTGCCAACAGCTACAGTCTTTAATTAGGAATCCGACCTGACAGCAAGGATCAATATTTCAGATGAAAGTTATGGATTCTTCTTATTTATTTATTTTCTTTCATTTTTGTATCATCTATTGAACATTGGAAGGACTCCAAACGGAGAATGAGCCGGGCTGTGTTCCCATTTAATTAGTCAGTGTGCTGAGGTTCGGGCGGTCCCAGGCCTTTCTTCATCACTTGCTCCCTGGCTCTTCCTCAGTCTCTCACATAGTTTGAGGCTCTACAGTAACAGTGCACGGTGAAGTCTGAGCCCTCAGAGGGCCATGTGCCATGCCATCCTGTCAGGAGGAGGCCTACTCTGATGTTTGAACTATTTATTAAACTATATTACAAAACTATTTCTGCATTTCTGCCACTGAGTTGTTGAATTTGTATAATTGCTCCTTTTTTCTTGACTTATATTATTTGTTGTTGTTATTCCTCTTGGGCAGATGACTTCTGTTTTAAAACCTGCTTAATTGGATAATGTGGTGTTTTTAAGTCACAAATGCATGGTGAATGCAGTTCAGGAAAATTATTAATATTATTTTTTTTTAACCCGACAACACAGTCATTTTTTTTAATGAGTTTGAGTCCGAGTAGGAGTTATTTTTGGAGTAGCAAGGAATGGAAAGTGAATGTCAAGACGTTAGCTGAGAGGTTTTCATATGACCTTAACGACTTTTAGAAAGAAAATAGGAACGCTGCCTCTGAGCATCCACACGGGTCGTTTTCCTCCAATGTCTCAATTAGTAGCTCTGTTGAGGTTTATGTGTGGGAAGACATCTAATGCTAATTGCAGTCTGATTAAGCTTTTTCACCCAGTGCTACTGTATCTCATTGTGCTGTACCCGTCTGGTCAGGTGTTTAAGTGACATTTTGCTTTGCTCTCTGAACTGATTTCCGTTTATTTCTCCTTCTCTACAGGTGACTCATCTCAAGTCGGTAAGTGGAATTCTTTCTATACTTTCTATGCATCTTCTTTTACATGTGGCCGGCTGCCACAGCGACTGAAAGGTTCCAGTCCATCTTTATTACACAGTGTGCAGATATTAGGAGGCACACCAATCATCAACCCACCAATTAGCTGTTTAATTTCAGTGCAGCTTTGTGTACAACCTTTCCTGTGAAGAACTGCTCAGCGTTGAGTAGAAACCACTGCAGAATCATTCCCTCTCATTTTCATTCTTTATGCTTTGCAGCTATTTGATATTGCCAACTACATTACCTTTAATTTGTTTGTACTGTATACTGAAGGACACTAAATGTATGCTGTGGAAAGACGGAACTCTTAGTCCCTACTTTGCAAGTCTCATAAACTGCATTACTCTCCAATGTAAATGCAAATGTGAAAAGGTTTCAGCGAATGAATTGCCAGTTTGGGAGCCCGGGCACAATTGAGTTTGAATAACATTATACTGTACAACGTCGACTGCCTTATCAGGATCCAGGAGTCAATGAGATGTTCCAGTGTCATTTTCAAGTTCCAGAGCTTTGTGAACGGGACTCGTGTGGTGGCTCCTATGCAGTGATTCAGAGCTGTGTTTCAGGGAAAGACGTGCATGTGTTGTACCGCTTCCATTCACACATTATCTGTTCATCTGCCTCAGCTGGCTTTTAACGCCACACCTATCACCTATCACCCTTTCAATCTGCGTGGTTGAGTGCTTCCCATGTTTGAATGGGAATTTTAGTTGCAATCTAGACGTCCGATTCGTATCCTCGCAACTATTAACGGCTGACTTTCCTAGCGCTTCCACATTGCACTAAATTTCAAAATGACCTTCCCATTCGAGTAACGTACGAGAGGGAGATGCAGAGTTTTGGGGGCACAACGTATTTCCTCGTCCATGTTGTGATGCATCAGGCCTCCAGGGCTCTGGACCATTATGGCTTGTATTAAAACGCGGGCAGATGCTTTATCTGTGAATATGCTGACACGTCACAGAACGCTAGCTTCCTATCTGCATTTCATTTGGAATCGGAGGGGGTGGAGGACATGGGCGGGGGTCAGGATTGGGACAGTGGGATGGGAGCAGCGATGGACAGACTAATGGGACGTATCAACACCCCACACCCACAGTGAGCAAATGAGTTTAAAACTAACTCACAGCACTTTGCAGCAGCCAACTCCCGCTTTAGTGATGTGTCAGTGTTATCGCTCGGCCCTAATAATTAGCTTTGTCTCGCTGCTTTGTACCTGCTATGCATTATGAATGTGGAATAATAATCAACACAGCAGAATGTTAAGCATGCATTGAGTGAAATAAAGCAACACACAGTCCTTCTCACAGTCTCACATAAATCGGTTTTGGACCAATCCCACGGGGAATAGTTCCCCCTTTTGAGTTATGTGCTGTGATAATTCAAGCATGTCTCTCGATCCTTATATGTAAATAGTTATAGTGTGTGTGTGTGTGTGTGTGTGTGTGTGTGTCTGCTTCTCTAGCTTTGTCCATTGAGTGTTTGGCCCGGATGTCTGATGTCGTCTGAATACTAATGTGGGCAGTGCAGCGTGAAGACACATGTTCTAAGACCACACCCACCTCTTACCATCCCGCTAGAATCAAGATCTGGAAACGGAAAGGAATAAAACTATTGAATTTAATTTTGATCTGGGGGGCCAGTGCAACTTGAGTTTCATATTCACTGGGCAAAGAAGTCAGAGATAATTCTGTTTTGCTTTTGAGATGCAAGCTGTTCCTGTGGCAGTCTGCAAATTGAACATGGTCCTGGCATGTGTGCATTTTTGCAGTCTGTCATTATACATTTACTTAGCAGCTCTTTATTTTATTGTCATAATATTGTTTTGTGTTTGTTCTGCATACACTGGAGAATATTGATTTGTGAGCAGAAGTCAGGCAACAGGCAAAACATGCATTTTTTAAGTAAACATTTGTCATACATTGCTGTGTAGTATTTATTGACTGTGCATACGTCATAATCCACACTGAAGCAGTCATTAGAAAGTGATTGCTGCACCATCGTTGTCCAGCCAACGTGTTGTTTGTCTCACCACAATGCACAACAGTGGCGAAGAGATGCATATTTCTACATGTCTTTAAAATGATGTAAAAAAAGCTGAACCTCACTAACACATGTCACATCAGCTCCACACCACTTTGGGGTTGCAACAACATATAATTGCTGGAAATGTATCTTGCCGTTTTCCTGGACCATCAAGTTTCCTGTTCACTGTCAGGTTTATAAAGCAGGTAGTGGTTGTCCCTCAGCGGCTGAGGCAGGCAGGCACACTACACAGATCCTTATCCCACTGCTGCATTTCATGGTGACTCCAAAAACTGGCATTGGCAGAGGCAGACACATCTTTCAGAGCACATCTCTCTCTGTGTCTCTCTCAAGCCTTGTTCTCCTCAGCTCAGATGATTAGCATCTCTCTCTCCATTTTTCCTCTCTCCCTCCCTTGAATGCCAACCTCAGGCTAGTCAGAGCCAGCAGAAGCCACTTCAAGCAAATGCTGCGATGGGATTGGCCTGCTCGCCACACACGGTGCTGAGGATGCTCAGTGAACCACACATCTACAATTAGAACGGGGAAATGGAGGATTCAGTCTCTCTGTTGGATGGAGAGTGGCACTTAGTCTAAGACCGTGTTTTTCACTACACTCCCCGTCTAAAATGTCCAATAGTCAAACACAACATGTGTCAATACAGAGAGCTTTTTTATTTTACTCCAGCCATAGTTCTTTTCATACAACATAATCAAGCGCTGTGTATCTCGACATCGTTGGGGAATTACTTTTGTGCAGCTGCTTCCATCTGGACCGATACAGGCATGAAGGAACAGCCCCACTGTGATTCATAACTGTCTTAATTTATGAATGTCTTTCATCACCTTGGTCATTAAAATGCTGCACAGTGAGGAATGTTCCGTTTGATTGCAGCACCCTGGCTACTCAATAAAACAAGTCTTGAACATCAGCCACGGACGTTGAAACAAAGACAATATAAAACACACATTTTCCCTTGAAACCTCACCAGTACTTAAGTTATTTTCCCTGCCTGGTGATGAACAGTATCATCTCAGAAAGAGCACAACAGCATGGCCGATTTGCAATGCAACTCCCAAGTCTGTGGCCACATTTACATACTAGAGGAGGGCGGTAATGAGATAGCTACCTGAGATAATTGCTACTTAAGGCGTCCGGCTCTCATTCCTTACCACAGGGAACCAGTTTAAATCACTACAATTAAATGTGCACTCATTTGCTCCATTTGAGGCCCCATTTATGCCATTTTACGCTCCACTGTGTCTTAACACATCCATGGATTAGATAGTGGAAGCCTGAGCCAGGACATGAGCAAAGCTACCTGGATGTGTAGATAGGGAAATGATAGCCAGACATGAGTAAGTGATACACACTTGTGTCCCCACTACTGTATTTAAACAGACTCACTTCCCTCTGGCATTGGCATGCATCTCACTTTGGGACTCCATCCTGTTCAGCTGGATTACATTTGCAATGGTAAACTGTGTCTTTCCCTGATCAAAATGTTCTTTTTGTAGTATATGCCTTCTTTTAAATCATCAGAAACGAGACACCTTGTTTGCTTGTTCCCACGCACAAGCACAGACGTGCCTGAGCTGAGAATGACTCTGAGATGGCAGCATTTGTTTTGGCAGTCATTCTAACACTAAAACTATGTTTGTGGTATTGGAACTTTTAGATTGATTTATATGTTTCTGTTGTTGGGGGACGGTGTGTTGATGATGGATGCAATACATGTGCACTTTATTGTAACCATTTCTTTCTGGCTGGAGCTGCTTAGGCGGTGGACAGAACATCTCTTTTGTGTTTTTGATCAATCTACATTGACAGGGTCCACCATTCCTTATGTATCGTAACAGGCCGGTAAAGAGGATGCAGCAGTTAGGGCCGCGCAGCAATCATAGGCATAGTCAGTTCTGCCAGTTTTACAGGATTTTATTCAAACAAAACAAAAGAACTGAACGTAGCTCACTTCAGAGCTCGATCAATTAACTTCTAAACTAAAGTAACGCAGCCGGGCCGCCAGCCGGCTCAACCCTCTTCATGAAGCCTGCTCCATCCCCCACCCCCCCCTTGCCTTTTATCCATCTGCCTGATGAAGAGATCAGGATCAGGAGTGTCTCGTCCCACACCTGATCCCAATGCCCTCCTGACGAGTGGGTGGAGCCGCCCGGCTGGAACGTAGATGCCCTCCACTACTCTTCCCCTCAGGCCCTTACAGTATGCTATCACATAATTCCATGAAGTTTAATACATGAAGTATATATATATATGTACATGGTATTTACAGTTTTTACTCAGCAAGATAATCTCAAACGAACCAATTATTTCAGTTCCAATTCCAAATTTTAAGTTTTATTGAATTATTTGAAATATATTATTATGGGGGTCTCTAAGCGTTAACTTGGTTGTATAGCCTACGTGATGAATATGCAAAATAAGACATGTATGCTTTAACTGTAATGTTAGCCTACAGCTGCAAGAAACAAGCTAACAGGCTTCATTGTCAGGCCTGACAATAAAGTGTCTCAAGTACAACCCCCTAGGATTTTTTTTTTTTTAACAAATGACTACTTATATATTATATATGTTATATGATACATTAGCTCGGTCATGGAGTGTTGCATGCATTTAAGGGTGTACTTTAACAAACAGCATACCTTTTTAGTTGTAAGTTGGACACAATGTGAAAATAAACCATTGGCAAAGCAGCTTTATACTGGTATTCTGTAGCTGTTGGTGTGTGTCAATACAAGCTGAATCATTACAAAACAAAGCATGGAAGATGTGTCAGGGTCAGGCCATGCAGATCGGTGCAGATGTAAACGTCAGGTGAAGAAAACAAACTGCATGTTTGTTCCCAACACTCAAACCATAAAAGTGTGGCTCTACACTCCGTGGCTTAGAAATGACATCGTTAACACTAATGACAATAAATCCTCATTCGTAAAATGTTAATGTTGCTGACAATGACTCTGTAACTGCTGACCCTTTTTCTTTTCTTTTTTTGGGGAGGCTGGATAAGTCACTGAAATGCAATCACTCAAACCTACTGCTGTAACATTTTATCCTTGTCTTGTCTCAAACGAATAAATTAAAGTGTAATAGCTTGTCGGCAGAGAAGTAGCGTCAGATGGCTTTAAAAGATGGCGTGCCGATAGCGTGTGATGGCTGAGCACCGTGTATCCAGCCGAGCGGCGCGAGACTACACACGAGGAACACGAGACGCAGAGCTCTTCGAGACAGACCCACATCGGTTCCAGCATGTGAAGATTAACGGCGTCCGCTTCCATTAGCCTCAGAGTAATTGCTAAGACAGCGATGAACATTCCACAGCTCTAATCCTCAAATCAAAGGGAAGTTGCACAGACCACCAACATTCAGGTTTGATTTCCTTCACTCAAAAAACACGTCTTAATCTTTCCATCGTGTTCAGAGATCAGTGCGGCAGAGGAGACTTACTTCCTGTATTTACTAATTAGCTTGACTTTAATTCAGGCTTCTTGAAAGACTCTGTCACGTACTGCATAATGGTAAAAGTAATGCAAGCTTTGTGGAGCCTGATTCTATGACGACGGTAGCATTTCTAAGTGAGTCTGGAGATTCTGTAACATGCAGTAGGGTGTGACACATACTGTGAGGAAAACCTCGGTGTGTGTGTGAGGGGGGTATACAGAGATGAAATGTGCAGGGAAAACAAAGCATGTCGAGGAGGTGAGCTCGGTGTGTAAGAGTTGTTTGGTGTGCGTGAAGCATGCAAACACACTGCTGTGAGACACTGGCAGCATCGTGAGGAATAAAGACAAGAAAGAAAAATAATACAACGCATGCCTCTGTCTTGACCTTGTAGCTGATCCTGCTATGTTTTAAACAAACACACTTCCTCCTTGGCTTTGATTCATTTACTGTCCTTCGGCTTTAGTGTGCAGACCAAGGCTGGACTTCCTTCCGATGCTCAGCAGGCTCATTGCAGATCTATTAAGTTAATTTGACTCCATGAGGGGGCAGACAGAGAGAGAGTTGGCTTGTGAGGGGAGAAACAGCACAAACAGGGCCGAGCGATGTGCTTATATTATGGGAGCAGTGGGGTGTTTGCTGAGTGGAGAGCCAGGTGTAGACGGCCTCGGTGCCCTGCAGCTCCACGGCTTAGAGGGGACGTTTATTAGCAGCCACAGCTTATTACCAACAGCTGGTGCTGGGACCCGCCCAGCGCCTGTGGCATACATTAACACACGCCATCACACACGTACACATCTGTACACTTGCACTGTTATGACTTTAGCATTGACTGTGCTCATTCCCTAACCTGATTGCATTCATTCTGGAATGTGATGCTGTGAAAGCAACACTGCAAATGAGCATCCCCATGAGGACTGATCTGTATGCTTTTATTTGTTTTAATGATGAGACCAGTGTCCTGGATGTTGCAGTAGATATGCTCTTCATCAAATTGACATTCCTGTTGGGGGCGGGGCTGTGAGTTCTTTCATGACGGCAGCATGACACATGCTCACTGCACAGCTGTCTGTTTGTTCCCACTAAACATGAAGCTGTCCCTGCAGCAGCATGTCAGACATAACGCTACACGTTTAAAGGTAGCATTCACTGGATAAAGCGAGAGGGGAAATTACTGTTTATTTTGTGGGAAAAAAGTGTGTGTGTGTGTGTGTGTGTGTGACTGTGTGAGAGGAGGATATTGTGTCTATTTAATGATTGTCATACAAATGTGTTTGGGTCTGATATGAGAGTTGTGACACTTTTTTAGGTAATGTTGAACACTGCATTTTGATGAAGGACTACTCTGACTTTGTAGAGGTTTAGCTGACCTTAAGTAAATCTCCCCGGCTTATTTCAAGTACAACTTTTCCTTTAAGACTTGTATTGATAATACAATAACTTTTGGACTGTTCATTCATTATTATTTATTTTTTAGCCTGAAATGGGCATCTACAGCCCCCTTTCATAATGTTGATATGCCAACGTATGTCTGTCTTGCCAGTCTTTAGACATGACAATAATAATTATAAGTGTGTCACTGACTATCCGTCACATTGTGTCTCATGTTTGACGAACACCCCGCTGTCAATTACCAGAGCTGTGGCCACGTATACTGACGCTCCCACGTCGGCGATCATAAATCACACACTGTGTCTGAGTCCTCATCAGCAGTGACATCTCAATCTTCATCAAACGTCAAAAAGGGAATCAATAATGGAATAGAGATAATCGGAGCGCACATTGAAACATTTAGTGCTGCACAGGGTACAAAATAAAGAAACGGAGATAAGTTGATTAAAAAAATGCATTAATAACATTCATTATTGGACCTTTAATTGGCATTACGAAAGCTGGTTGCGTGGACTGAAAACACACATGCTCAGTTAAGTGTTAAGCAACCTCATCATACATTGATGCATATTTTTCAATGTATCCTCTATTTTCACGTCCACACTACTGAATCCTGCTCGGCTTCAGACCAGCTTGTGTCCACCTGCTGCGCAGTGAGCGGCGCACATTTGGATCATAATTTTTTTTTACATGAATACGTTCCATGTTAGAGCTCCTCTGCAATCAAGACTACAGTAAATTATCCAGAGTCCTGCGGTGGTATTAACTGTGCTGAAGGGGATTAATCGGCGTCTGAAGGTATCGAGTATATAAAGCACTGGACTCTGTTGTCGGATTCAGGAGTCGACGCTCCTTTGAGGGAACTTAAAGAATCACACGGCACTGCGACACGGAGCTTTTGTTGCACTCACCTGCCTCACAAACACACTCGTCCTGTCCCTGTATCTTGCATAACCTAAGCTCTAAAACTGGCTTCACATTATGAACTGCCACAGCAGCATCCTGATCTGACCTGAGCTAATGTCAAAATCTGATTCTGCCATGTTTTCTACTGCACAGACGGAAATGAAAGGAAAATATTTATGTCACTTAAAGGGAAAATAGGCAGGTTTTGCAGACAAAAACACAAAAGTTGGCTGATATATATATATATAGAGAGGGATTTAAAACCCTTAGATTAACACTGATATGCAGACCAATTGCTGTAGGGATGACAATTCCAATTTAAACTGTATCATTTGTCAAATATGTGAAACCTTTGTATGATTAAGGGTTATGGTCTATGATGGAAACGATTGACCTCTTCCTTTTCTGTGAGCACACTTTCAGAAAATATGCTTCTCTGAGATGATGCATATAGGTCAAAATCAAGTTTAAATGTTTTGTTTGCTGTATTTTCCTGTACACACACACACACACACAGTAATGTGTTTGTTCCAGATGAAAGCCTAAATGATCTAAAATGAAGTAGCTATTAGAACAGTAAGTAGTGTTTCTCATTACGTTGGTTATTTGAATGAGTCCACGTGTCCATACTGCACATGTTCTATTACACTGCACGTTAGTGACGGCTGCTGGTTCCACTGCTGACAATGTCGTTACACACATTAGTGCCTCACGTTCTGCATCTTTGAGGTACGTCCTTTCATTTAAGATGAACATGGACATGAAATGTATTGCTCATCAAATCACAGCTTTTATAACTCAGATAAATGGGCGCAGCTGTGCCGATGCAGTGTGTGTTTGATGGTAAATCTGTAACTGACTATTGGAGGTCTTGGTTTAGTGGATGGACATTATGGCTCAACTTTCTTTTTTTTTGTTTGTGTACCGGAAGTCTTCTCAAAACCTGCCCAGGGTTAAGGAAACTTAACCCTCTCTGGAGTTTCAATGACCAGAGCTGCCATGTATTTATGATCATTTCACTATGAGCTTTAGGACGTTCTTAATGCAAACGAACCAATGAGACAACGTTGCAGTTAATACGTATTCCAAACAAGGTTTGAGAAGTGAAGCAGTTGTTAAAGTTTCTACACTTTTTAAGCACTGTTCAGCCGCTCTCTACCACCTCATATGATAAGACACAGGGGGTTTAAAAAACAGAAAACTTCTGCATCCCACCATCTCACAGCCATGTTTATGTTATATCCCATCTCATAAACCTGCAGAACAGAATCCACAACCAGCGGTACAAGGGCCAGGAGCCTAGTTGTGAGTGAGACTGAGGCCGCTGCAGCGCTGCTCGGCTGTTTTATGGTGGACTCTAACGCCTTGATTGGACCCTGGTTTCATACCGTGTGTGGATGCTTCCTGGATGGATGTCGGTGGCTGGGACAGGACTCCATCGCGCTCCCTCTCTTCTCCGTATGTCTCAAATAAGTCCTGGATCGCCCACAGCCTACAGTATGTTGTCCAGTACAGGTATCTAAAGTGAGATGTCAGCTTTTAGGGGACGAATGGCAAAAGACATAGTCATCAAAGTCATCCAGCCCCGCCCCACACACACACACACCCCCTCCCTTGTTGCATGGTCAACTGCGACAAAACCACACAAGCACAAACACAAGTGTGCTATCAATAGTAACCTAATCTATTATGCGTAAAGTTACAAATGGGAGTTGAGATGTCTACACAGGCTGTCTACCTCCGACACTGGAGGACCAGAAGACAATACAACCCGGAGGTCTGGAGGCGTTATTAATTGCTAGATCGTTGACACAGATCCTCATGATAATGTTGTTGTCAGAAGAAAGAATGTATCTGCACATCCCCATCCCCTTCAGCTTTTTCCTCAGCAGTCCTGTGAGTAAGTCTGGAGTGAAGCTGGTACTTGGAGGTGATAAATGGGGGTCTGCAGACCTGCAGTGTTATCAGTGCTACTAAGGCCTGCAAACTAGGGGAACACAGGGTTTGCTCTGGGGTCGGACACAGCCAGGCTATGAGGCTAAGGCTGATATATAGAGGCATGGACACGGTGGACGTGGAGCGAGGGAGAGACTATATCATCTAATCTGGCATGTGTGTGTGTGTGTGTGTGTGTGTGTGTGTGTGTGTGTGTGTGTGTGTGTGTGTGTGAGAGAGATTGATAGATGCACTTGTTAAAAAAAAAGCATGCGCCTGTGAAACGACCGACCAATTAAATCCAATCTGTTCCAGAGGACAGATGACATCATAAAAGTGCGTCATCTGGCCACAATGCCCACACACTCACAGATACATACACACATACTACCATAGAATATGCCCACTATGCTCAAAACGGCTACTTGACAGTAACACTCATCATCATTCCTCCTTTCCTCCTCCTGAGCTGTGTGTGCATGTGCGTGCATGTGAGTGTGTGTGTGTGTGTGTGTGTGTGTGTGTGTGTGTGTGTGTGTGTGTGTGTGTGTGTGTGTGTGTCTGCCCATTCCTTTTAAAAACGGAACATCCCATGGAGCAAAATCGAACGTTTTTGCTTTCGCAATGGGGAAAAAGATCAAATACACATTGCGTGTGCAACCTCCAGCTTAGAGATGTTTTCCTTCCATACAGATCATGTTTTTCTGTAAGCAAGCTATGTAACATCGCATAAGAGGGAAAACTGTAAATGAAAAGACTCGATTTAAATCCAGCGCTATTATGTTTTCATGTTGTTTCACCATCTCCGTCTTCCTTCACCCCTCACTTATCTGTAAATCTTTCATTCCGTTGGCTGAGAGGTAATTACGTGAGAGAGTTATGCAACACTTCTCCTCTCTTCAGCCTCATTTTGTCCCTCCTCCGGTTTTATTTCAAGGCTGTGTCACTGCAGATAAAGTGGGCCGTACTTTGAACAATGCAGTCCTTGTCAGTTCTTCAAAATATTGGAGTCATGTGTGGGTCGTCATGCTCTTGATTCAATGATTAATGATTGTTCACATTTTTCATTTAATGATTCATGCGTTTCATTTTGTATTGCGTTTGACGTGATGCAGCCTCGTCCAGGCTCCGCCCCTCTGTGCCCAAACAAAGCCGCTGTAGCCTCTTCATGAGAACACAGAGTTTCTGTCGGTTCCCGGCTGCCTCTCACACACCTGGCATTCACAAATGCAGCAGTTTTCCCATACAGCTCCTCTATATCTTTAATCAAGAGAGCAATAAATGGGGCTTGAAAGCAGCTGTATTTGTCCAAAAACAATATTATATCAAGAGCATGAATTAAGTCATTAGTACCTGTTCAAGAGCACATATTAGTAATTCGAGATTGTTTTTTTTTTCCTCTTTGTTTGTATTTCTCATTATGCGTCGGTAACCTTACACACTGCAGTATTAGAAAAGTGAGGAGGATATTCAATATATCATGTTTGCCTCCCAGTGTGGGTAAACTTTACTTCATAATCATCGATTCAGTCAGAGGAATTACTAAAGATGTGGAGTCTGAGTTGAAGCCCTGAAATCTGCACCTCATGTTTCATTTGATAGCGTTGCCCATCACTAGCAGACACACGGACATGTACGAACACGCGCTCTCTCCAATCTGTGGTTAGCCTTCTCTTTCTTACTTCCCACCTTTTCCTTGCTGTCGTGTGTCTTCTAATTATCACTCGCTATGGTGAAACAAAAACACATTCCTACTGCACATACAGGAGGCTATGTTTACCTTTTCTCACATGGGAGACTGAGCCATACGGAGGGCCGTTGGTGCTAAAAAACAAAGGGTATGATAATTGCATTAAAATATGCATGTGGTTAACGGCCTGCAGAACACCAGATACAGCTGTTAGCTTTGATTCCTATGTGAATGTGCAAATCAAATTATTCACAGCCCAAGCTATATGAAGTCCCCTTATCTTGAGGTGGGAATGATGCACATCCTCTTATAAGTCATAATCTGTAGGTTCAAGGAAATCATCCAATCATCATCATCATTGTGTGTGCGTGTGTGTGTGTGTGTTTTTTGTGTGTGTGTGTGTGTGTGCGTGTTTTTGTGTGTGTGTGTGTGTGTACGTTCTGGCCTTGCATGCTTATAACACCTCCCCTGTGCAGCACTCAGGAGCTTGAATTAAAGTGGATTTAAGGGAGGCGAGGGTTGGAGGAGAGCGGGGGTTTATGGCTCTGATTGCCATGCCCACCACTCATAATGAGGCACATTACAGAGCTGATGTTGTAAGATTAGGATGACTTAAGAGACATGAGCAGCCTTACAGATCAGAAAAGAGTGAGAGCGGGATGGGCTGCGAAGAGAAGAAAATGAAGGAGGGGCATGCAGGGAAGGAAGAAACAAGAGTAAGTGGTTGATAATGAAGGGGTAGTTTTGAGACCAGCGTAAAACTATGAGAATAAGAGACGAAGGAAGGTAGGGAGACAAAATCATTTCCATCTCTTAGCCACGTCTATTTGATTTATCTCAAATGGCGCCAAGCTGGGTGGCGGGTGATGGAACTGGGTGGATGGTGGCATTGGAGAAAGGAGGAGCCGGAGAATGAAAAGCAGATAGAGGGAAAATAAATATCTGCATTCCTCTTCTGCTCTGTTATTAAAGCATCAACAGCTTGTGACAGACAGAGCTCCATGTTGCTCCATCACTGCCTCGTCTGGAATTCAAAACAGGCCGATGTCGTGTAGTGCGCTGACAGGTGTTAGTGTCCCCTTTCAGTTAGAATGGCAAGTCATACAAAATGAAATAAATAAAAAGGAAACATTCCCAGCAGCTCACTTGTTTGATTGTGCAGTAAAACTGATTTGCTGACACAAGCCCAGTCATGTCAGATCATTATGTACAATGGAAATGTCACAATCTGACCAGTTGTGTCAATGCTTGCAACATAATCTGCCATACATATTTTGCCTTGGTCAGAAAAAAAAAAGCATTTTGGTTCGAACCAAATTGTATATTTTCTGTTGCAAGAAGACATTGACCGGTGTGCTGTATTTTATAATAGCTGATGAACACAGCTCAGAATGTTTAATAGGATGTAAAAGGGAACAATTAGAATATGCAAACAAGCTTTGTTTCCACAACACACAGTCAGATCCTCAGGTGGAATACCAAAGCTCAAGTCATCCTTTTGTCCACAATAGCCATGTTTTGTGTTTTTCCCTTCACTCAGCCTAACAAAGTGAAGAATGAACAGATCTAGTTAAAGGTGACCTCTACTGTGCATTGTGCCCTCTGGAATGAATTCTCTTCCAAGGGCACTGTGCCTCCACGAGGAACGTTTGATAAATGCCTCAGGGTGTAACCAAGGACCGCTCTGATTCACAGGGCCTCGGTGACAAACAGCCTTTACTGTGTAACATGGTTTAATGGGCAGAAGAGTGGACGACCTTCCATACGACTTACACAACATCTTCATCATTGTACCACTGTGCCGTGTGTGTGTGTGTGTGTGTGTGTGCACAGTGTAGAAACGGTTTGCACCTTTTTATAGCCGGATTGTCTTTGACTTGGTGAATGCACGTGAATAGCCATGGACGCGATTCTGGGATTGTGTTCTGCAGAGACTGTCATGTTACGCCCAGATGTGCACAAGGCAATCCAGTGTCTGCAGTTTCTGCACAGTTGGCATGATTTCCAGTTTATCGATGTGCAGTTGAGATGGAGAGGGAATCTTCAGGAGACGTTTGATGTCACAGAAGCTCAGAATAATTTGGACCTGTGACACAAGCTTGTTTGTTTATTTAATGTAGATGTTGGTGTGTGTCTGTGTGATATTATTGCAGAGAAGCAAATGACACGTGCATGATGGAGAGGTACCTGTGGGGGGCCTGCTGCACAGATGTACAACAGATGTTGTAACACTGCCTGCAGCAGTGTGTATGGAGCTTCTGTCAAAGTGAAGCTGACATGACTGAAGTAGTCTGGGGCTGTGTTCCAATATTGCCAGGGACATTTAGGACATTGGATATATAGTGCTGTGATTCCCGGTGTATGCGGTGCTTCATCGTATTTGATGCGGCAGTAAAATGTTGAGCCACAGCAGACACCTTTAGCGGCAGTTAGCGGCGCTGCTGAAGCTAACCGGGCCTCAGTGAGCTGGGTTTGACAGTGAAGCGCTCCCCGTGGCGGCAGGCGGCATCGGGCCTGCGTGCTCCTGCAGAGTGGGCGATGCTGCTTCCCTCATTGGCTGTGCATTCATATCAAGGTGCAGATGGCATACAGCTAGTGATGAGGGAATGCAATGCTGAAGGACTTCATGGTTGTACTGTTGAAGCTGGATGGGCTGTCAGTTGTTATATCTCCTCTCTGCTGCTTTCTCTCTGATTTCTGTTTTTATTTTTTAAATCAAACCTGTGAATATGATCTATTATCTGATCTATTTTTCCATTTTGTAATTATTTACAAAGGCCCATTGATATGCACTATTAAACTTGTTCCTATTGTTTTTAAGATGGAATGAAATTGTTAAAAGGAAATGTTCATAACTTCAAAACATTATATGAAGCTGACTTATTAGGAGCCCATTCATTTTTTTTTTCCTGAATAATTTTATTAGTTAATGATCAATTGGCAAATGTTTCTCGCAAAACTTTGTTTCAATAGTAATCTGATTTAATTATAAAACTATAAAATTCAAATTATAATATGTCAGATATGTCAGGAAGAAGTTTGAGGCCTTGGGTAGTAAGTGCTCTCTTTTCTTTTTCCCCGTCACCAGCTTGGTTATTTCTCATGTTGTCTCGAAGTGTTATTCCCACTTTTGAGTGAGCAGCACATTTTAAATAGATTAATTATTATTTTTTGTGACGCTCATGAAGACACAACATTTTGACAGCAGGCACTCGAACCACCTCTTGGTTTTGCCTCGGCGTTGCAACCTGACGTAATCACCATCCTAAACAGGTTGTAATCAGCGTGGCTCACTCGGAAGCCTCGGCTCTGATTGGGAATGACAACATGTCGGCCTCCCAGCTGATGGCAGGGACACTTTTATTTCTTTGAATTTATTTTTCTATTCTTACCTCCACTCTGTTAAATATGCTGGGAATGGAACGCTTCCACGATCCAAAAATGATTGCAATGGAATTATGGATACTTTGAAATGCAAGAACAAAGAAAATGTGAATATGTGAAGGATTTTAAAAAAAGACTGTAGGGGATCAGAAGCACCAGATCATGAGAATAATGAGCATTGTGCTGCTGGTCTTAATCTCACTCATTCTCAGAGAAAATCCAACACAATGCCAGTTTTACCTTTTTATTTTTGTATTAGCAAAACTTTCACAGCCACATCAAAGCATTCATCACAGACATCATGTACTGTTGTATGCGGGGACTCGACAAAAGCACATTAAGAAAACTAAAGACAAGATTCAAAGAATTCCAACTGCAGGCTTCAGCTTTGTTCTTTTCTGTAGTTTCCTCCCCAACGACAGCTCCTTCAGTCTGGAGCTCAGTGATCATTCAGGTTTAGGACAAAATCATTCACAATTTAAAATTACAATTAAATTAAAATTCACATAATCACTACATTGAAATGAATGTGTATCGTGCAACAGCTTTTGCATATATTTAATCAAAATATATGCTGAGATATACCTGTGTAGAAAGATACCATATGTCTCCAACACTGTATTTGTTGTCTTGGCTTTTTAGTTATCCGTCTCTTTGACTTAAACACACACACACACACACACACACACACACACAGTATTCACCACTGTTCTGTTGGTATTCACCGTACACTGTTAAAGGCAGGAAGTCAATTCCCTGAAAGTTGTTCACAGCAACACCTCAGATGGATTCTGTCAGTGTCGCCCACAGAAATGCTCCTCTGTGTTTGATAAAGTGTTACAGACGCTGCTCACTTTCCAAAGGCTTTTAATTGAGCCACAGGCCTTTTTGTACAACAGGACTTCTGACAATGCAGCTCTGATTGTGGTCCTGGACAAACAATAGTGCTGTGATTTGAGCCACTTGCCCGGTGATTGCCGCCAAGCGGACTTTCTGACTTTGTGTTTCTTGCGATGAGATGGCAGCAGACCACGTCAACACCCCCTCAAGAAGCACTCAGGATGTGGGCTTGTTGTGTTGGTCTTTGGGTAGGAGGTTCTTTGCATTTGTCATTCTCTCACACTCAATGGTTTCTCTCCACGACATGAGCCCCGTTAAGTTTCTTATCCAAGTGCACAAGCTCTTCATGCCTTTCTATTCTATACATGGAAGTATTCACTGTGGCTAATAGCACCATTAGCATCACAGTTTGTGATCACAAGGTACTTTGGGAAGTCAGAGTAACCGGGACCAGGAGCTCAGTGTCTGGCCACCGCCCGCCACGCAACACCTGCAGCAGGTGGCGTCCCCCGAACCCTGGACACGCGCTGTGCCAGACAGAGTGATAGATGAGTGTTGGCCCTCTTTGTCATGACAAGACGGGTCAGAATGAATACACACAGCCACAAATGACTCCCCAACAGGATGGTGTCCTGCCTCACACCTAACAGCTGGCCCTTTGGCTCAGCGTCACTCCATTATTCAACCATTTCTAATCCGTCAACTCCCCGACTTGAGTCAGTGGCAAAGACTGTTGGCCTGAAGCAGTCCACCTGTAATCAGCTACTACACGTGTTTGCTGATGCTCCGTTAACGCGGTGCACAGACGGACCTTCAGTCAGATCGGACTTGTGACTAAATGGGACCAGAGTCTGAGCTGGAGACACGCATGCTTTTGAGCGTGCACGTGTTGCAGTCTCCAGCTAACGAGGCTTCCCTCCGAGCTTCACCGACATCAAAACACACCAAGACACGTCGGGCAGACATCTGATGGATCCGTTCAGCTGCCTCGCCAAACTGCAGGGGTACAGGTAGCTTGGCACAGATTAATATTCAGAGCAAGTTTGCTGTCGTTATCACACTCATGTTTTACATGTTTCCCCCTTCTCTCCAAAGACACCGTTATTTTTTACTTTGTACACATGAGTTTGCTTAAACATATCAGGTGTTCTGTTTTGAGAAGGTGGAGGGCGAGAACAGAAGGCATTTTGTTCAGCAGAATAATTAAAAGAAGAACAAAGACAGACAATTTAATTAAAGGTGGACATTGGGCAGAATGAAAAGAGATGTATCGTTGCTATAAATGATCTGGCAGAGAACAGGCTAGCAATGTGGAGTTGGTCCACAGAACGGGGACCTGACACAAATGATTTCCAGTTGATGGCAGCTTTTAATTCGCTTCAGCGTTTTGTTTGTGGCTGCATTCACAACTGGTGACATACATGAGGTCGGCATGCAGCTCATATTGTTAGGATTGTTCAAGTCACAACAATGTCAGGCAAAGCTTGTGTCCTTCGTCCAGAACACTTTATTGTACCATGCGTGCATTCAGTTCATGTGTGTTCATAGTAATCACGCCTTTTATCCCTGAATTTATAGTTAGAAAAGAAAAATACAAGGGCAACCAAGTGCTCCATTCAAACACGAATCACTGTGGGTAAATGCACCGTGTGTGTTTTTTTCCTACCAGTGCAACCTTTCAATCACAACAGAATGATGCTCCTTGATGAAAAGCAAGAAAACCCAGCAATGCCCCACAGGCACCGGGAGTTCATCAAGGAGGATGACGACATGAGGCATGTTCTGTGGTTGAGTGAATGATGGGATCGCAGGTTGGAAGCCTGTGTGGGCGGACGGATGGATGGATGAATGGAAAGAGAGGGTTGGAAAGGTAGAGAAAAGGAGGAGTGACGCAGTGGAGGTGGCAGGGTTGGGTTTGAGGGGAGGATGGCAGGAGGATGGAGCAGCTTTCTTCAGGGTGGAAGAGCACGCTCACCATCCCATTCAATTAGCAGCGCATGCCTGAAACAAAGCGCCGCTGCTGGGCTGTGGGTGCAGCAACACCTCACCTCTGACACGGCTTTATATATAGAAATACAACCTTTTACATCTCTCCAGTGTGCAATATGGGGACTTTGATTAAAGCTGTAAACCATGACTCACCAATTACTGAGCCCCTAATAAGTTTAAGTGAGTTTCATTAGGACGTTTTAAAGGAGTCGTTATGGTCATTACTTCTGGAGAGCTGTTATGCTTTTCCACATCACCAGAGATTTAATAGCTCAGGAACAAATGTTGGAACCTTGTCATTCTTGGATCATTACATTGGGAATGATCAATGATTTGCTTCTTTGGTGCAAGAATATCAAGGCTGACCATCAACAGTATGAATTGGAGGGAATATGTACAGTGAAGCTGTGTGGAGAATACTACACACTAGATGTCCGTACATTGTAGGCCATGGGGATTAGCTTCCTTCCGTCCATGTACTATGCCTTTTGATAAAGGCACTTAATGCCCAATTTTGCTAGAGAGAAGCTGCTTTGGGCCCAGCCGTAGTGAATTAATTATTAGCTCTATGCATGCGTGCCTCCTGTATGTATTTCATGAAGTGAAAGTGTCTTTAGAAATCCATGTCAAAAAGATGCATATGAATGCAGTCCGACTCCAGCCGAGAGCATACACAGTTCTTTAAATGTCGCTTTATTATGGCATGAAAGGCCATAATAAGTCCGCCTGTAGCGTGGGACGCACGCTGCATACCGCCTGTTGCAGCGCTGTCACTGTGTATCTGCATGGCAAGGCTCCATATTGCTTTGATAATGATCCGAGGAATACAACTTTGGCAAACAACATGGACTCTGGAATTGGATTCTGATAGTAGTGAGAATCCAGGATTGAACACTGCATGTTTCTGAAGATTTCCATATTGCCTGAAGCCACGCTCGTCCACTCATCCGGCTCGTGAGAAAAGAGAGTATGTTTGGAGTCTCCGTGCTTGATTTGATTAGAGTGTTCTCCGGGGCTAAATTTAGCCACAGTGTTTTGGACAGCGCTCTGGAATATCTCTGTTGATTGCATTGATGATGTGTTTTTTATTTATGAAACTTTAGCCCCATTGCATCTATTACTTCCTTCCTGAACAAGAAGGAGGAGACAAGCATTGGTCATGCAAAGTGGAGATGCTTGCTGTGGTTCACTCGATGCTGGTGGGGCTTTGCTTCAACTCATTCTCTTTTCATAGATGATTTAATATTTGATATTCTCAAGCTGATCTAATTTACTAATGTGTTCCTTATTCGGAAGTCTATTTGAGTTTTCACTTTGATTCAACATGTATTATGCACCATGTGAAAGAGAATAAAAGGCTGCCAAGTAAATTCTTCAGTGAATGATTGTTAACTTAAATTAACACTTCAGCTGCTGATGTTTTTGGGGATTTACACATGCATCGCAATGTAAATGACTGTGGCTCCAGAGCAACGAGCTCAGTTAGTGGGTTGACCTTAAACTGCCCTGATGCTGTGCATGTGCATTATTCTAATGCATGTTTAAGCTGTATCGTGCCTAG
Organism: Cottus gobio; assembly: GCA_023566465.1. Lineage (NCBI taxonomy): Eukaryota > Metazoa > Chordata > Actinopteri > Perciformes > Cottidae > Cottus > Cottus gobio. The sequence goes on along the minus strand of CM042233.1, from coordinate 17,224,851 downwards.
AACAAGCCACAGAGGAGGCTCCTGTGTTTGACCCCATACGTATGCAGACGTGCTTTTCTGCAGCGCCTTTTTATTTGCAAACCACCTCATTGCCCTGCATGTCAGCCTCTGCAGCTCATTAGGGCTCAGGCCGCAGCTTGACTCTCTTGACTCTGCCATTGTCATGGCAACATTAGAATTAAACTTCTCGGGGCCCTGGCTCGCCCAGCACCCTCACATCCCACCCTCACATCTCAGTCACTTGTGGGGTCTTGTGGAATTTGTCTTTGTATTTTGTGTGCGTTTGTTTGTGTGCATCAAAACACAAAGTGTCGGGCTGATTAAGATGTATGTGTTCATGTGTGTGTGCAAGGTTGTGCAAATATGCATCATATACCTGCGCGGACATGTGTGAAAAGGCTTTCTATAGGTGGACAGCCAAATTGCCGTGACCCGCGTACGGCCCCAGAGCCACACGTTTCGCCTTGAAACCGTAATAAAGGTTGTCTGTCTGCAGCGCTGGGCAGAGCCACTTATCTACCTGACAGGATGAGAGCAGAGCGCAGCAGCAATCTGTATGCACAGAAACACTCGGGCTGTCACGGGGTGGGCTAACCCAGGAGATTAAGAACCCGTGGAGGCTTTCAAGTCGGGAAGAGATCATGTATTGGTCCTGGTGATCAGCGCTAGCTGCCACACGGCGGCGTGATAAACAGAGGCTGATTTAAAAAGCCCCTCTCTCTCACCTCACTATTAACGCGGCCGGAGCTACTTTGAAGGATGCACTCTCAATGCCTCGTGAAATATGTTGGTGAGGAAAGGCAGAGCAAGGAAATATGTTATACGGCACAATATAAAGGAAGGCGGGTGATTTACTGCATAACATTGGGATCAAGTGATGGAAATAAAAAAGGCACTCACTGCCAGATATACGCCTTGTACTCCCGTAATCTCTGGCTGGGAAATATATATATATATCTTCAGAGGATTTTACATTCAGCGGTTTCAATTGACGGCTGATTACCACACGGCTTTCATTTTGTGCACTGGCTGAAAAACACATTCACTCACAGTGAATGGAGTTTCCTCACCAGGCCAACAGTGGCCGCTCCATGTGTGTGTGTGTGTGTGGGGTCCGCCTGCCACACTGCCACATTATGTGTGTCGGCCATCGGCCTGCAGTTTGTCTCTGTGATTTGTCTGTTTGTCAATACACCGGCTCCGTTGTAAAAGGCTGTATTCTCACCGTGGACGTTTTCAACCCGGTTGGCTTTTACTGCGTGACTGCCAGCGTTACTCAAGCTGGTTTACCAACTGTCCTCGAGGTGATGCTGGGTCTAATAACACATGTCTCTTGTTTTTAATAGCTCCAGGGAAATGTATTCGATAGCTCTAATCTGGGTTTGGGACAGAACAAAAACCAAATCAAAAGAACATCAGCATGCAGAAGGATGTCTCCTGCTGTGCTTACAGTGGTGCATGTGCTTTGTGTCGGCCCTTTGGGATGCGTGTAACTACGCCTTATCCATGTAGCATAGGCACCGCTTTGTTGTCACAAATAGGATTGGCGTCCACTAGACGAGCTCTAACCCAGGGCAGCTCTATGCATGCAGCTTTTAAGTCATATCAAGATGTGCAGTATATTGGGAGCTTTTTGTATTAACCTCGTCTGACTTGTTTTCTCTCCAGTTCAGCTAGTTGGCAGAGAAATAACACATGCGTGTGCCAGCCAGTGTTTTCGGACTTTAGGGCTCTTGTAATTTATAACAAGGCGTGCTGTAGCTATGGTGCTGCAGCCCTATCAGAGAGCAGACTGTGTGCAGCTTATTATCTTGGCTCACTCCTTTGCTAACTGCCTTCCTAAAAGACCGTTTAGCACCTGATGCTAACAAACACTCATTACAATCCCCGGGTGGCTGCACATGGGGTTTAGGATGTGGGAAGAGAAAACGAGACAGAGCCATCAGGAATAGGTGATGGAGGCAAGTCGATGGATAACGGGAAAAAAATGTATCTGAACTCAATCATCGTGCTGTGTTTATTCAAATTAATCACAAAGGACAGGGAACCCTCTTCCCCATGCCAGCAGAACGGAGAATCTGTCTCCGCATTGCCTTCCCGAAGAAATTGATGATGAATTACTGCGTTTATCAAGTCGCCCCCATTAACGAGCCCGCCGACGTCCCCGTCTCCGTCCCAGAAGATGTTTTCGTTGGCTTCAGCGTATGGTGAATTAAATTGGATCCTGAAGATGCTTTTTTTCCCCTCCCTCTCTCTCCTGATCGTCGTCTAAGTGAGAAGTGAAACAGCGACAAGCTTCAGTGGTAATGGCTAGGTCTGATGCTGAACCCTAATGCATTCCGCGTAACATCTGACTAGTTAGATAAGTGGACGAGTAGCAGTTGCACCAAAGTGAGTAAGCGAGAGTGCATAAATCCCAGGGTATCTCCGCTGACGGCTCCGGGTAAACACAGATTAATGTTGTTCTGCAGACGCATCAGAGAAGATGTGTGCTCGGGTAATTAAGACACTCAGACTATTGGGGCTCCGTCCAGATAGATCCTCGTCAATGTTTACCTCTCAGAGCAGTATGCTCTGTCCCTGAAGCTAAGATCAAAAACAATAACAAAACGATGCAGAAAAAAAAAAGGTTTCGCCAGGCCGATAAATAAAGCTCATTCAGACTGATAGGAGAAAGTGTTTCTTTAAGCTATCTCTGGCCTAACCGAACAAAGGTGGGTCATTTGGCTTAGTTCAGCAAAGACGGGTCTAACTTGTCAGGCCATAGATTGAAACTAAATGAAAAACAGTGGGGATTCATTAACCAGCAACCTTCCGTGAGAGATGGATGGCTGAGGAGGGCATAAAACAAAGAGGCAGAGAAAGAAAAAGAAGCAATCAGATGAAAGGGTGAAGAAATGCCTGTGGTGGAGGAAAAATGGCTAGATATTGTAGAGCGCATTTCTTGTGTAGGCCATTCGTCATGTACAGCTGGAATAGAAGGGGGGGGGGGAGGGGTGCAGGGGAGCAGCGGAGGGAGAGGCGGGAGAGAAAGGTAGATGCTGGGGGGGTGATGAACAGTTGGCCTATCCCATCAAGGAGGCCTTCTAACCTGTGCTACAAAGAGGGGCATCCATCACTCCGGCAGACGGATGCACACACGTAGAAACACTCGCTCACGTGCCGGCTCACACTCACAAAGGGCCTCTGATCACAGCCAGGGGCCCCTGTGCATCACCCAGCAACTCTATCACCACCCGGGGTGTGGGGAGATGTCTCACTGCACCATTTCTTAAGGGGCAGGCAGGGTGCGGCACTGTTCATCATCATCTTCATCAATCAGTGTGTTTTATATTAGGAGAGGTGTGGGTTGCTGGGGATTGTTGTTGTAGGGTTTTGTTCTACACTTCTTTTTTTCTATGAATTTGCTTATTTCATTACAAAAGCGTACATTTGTTTAAACGAAGCAAGCTCAGTACCATGTTTGAAGAATGAGGTATGAGTCATCGTCATATGATAAACAGCTAATATGATAGCCGCCCTCTTTTGGGACTCCTTTGTGCTCGTGTGATCAGAGGGGGTTTGAGGGCTGTGCACTGGGAAACCTCCACACCTACGTTTCCCAGCATGCTGCAGGGCATACTGCACAGCTGCATGTCAAATGAGCCGTGTGTGTGTGTCTTATGTGAAAAGGCGTGTTTCACACTTGTGCGTGTGTGTGTGTGTGTGTGTGTGTATTCATCTGTTTCCTCTATGGTCGGCCTGTTTACGATATCGGGACACAAGTGTCGCTCCCAGCTCGGCAGATGTTGCAGCTAACGCTGCTCGACTGTTCACTCTTAATCATGCGGGCACTCTTCAGACACCCTGCTGCTGCTGCTGTTATGGATTAGTCTCTTCCAGCTATTGACTGCTGGTGAGGCTGAAGGCTGGGGAAAGGCTGATAAAAGACACCGTGTGGCACGCCTTGGCCGATGCTGTGGTTTTTATTGACTACCTGGCCTAATCAACAACGCGGAGGGGAGAGCTTGTTAGCAGCCATATACAGCTTAGATGCCTTCATGGTGTAGCAGGGAAGATGAGTGGATGAATGGGGGTGAGGGGGGGGGGGGCGGGGGGGTTGTGTAAATGTCAAATGAGTTCAATAAGATAAAAGGAAGGGCAGGAAAGGAATCCCGAGCTGCTGCAAATGCCAGAGCATGCAGGCGGCCGCGTTGGACATCTTCTACCTCTGCTGTGAGTCTCACACGTCCTGGTGTAACGCTCATTAGAGTGAAGTCAGGACGCGGTGCCCACTCAGACCTGATCCACATTTTAACATCAGAGTCTCTTCTCTTCAATTCCACCCTCGGAATTTCCTAATGGAAACCGGGCACCGGTGGAAACATTGCGCATTAGAAATAAAGAGCTGCCCACGCATTAATTAATGTGCTGCTTCGGTCGGTCCACGGTCTGTGAAAATGCAAATAATAAGTTGTGACTACATCAGTTAGTCAATGACATTATAGTAGCACACAGCAATTAAGCATACCCTGGTGAGCCTGTTCTAACCGCCAACACAAAAACAGGACGTCCTGCTGTGTTATTGCTTGATTGGATGTGTTTGAATATACATTATTTACAATCTGATGGAAACCGAAGGCATTAATCATGTATAATACGTTTGAAATATAATTGATTGCATTCTTCTGGCTGGTGGTGGTGAAGAGAGGAGGAAAACTGGAGCTGGAGCAAAGTTTAGACCTGCTGTCTGAATCCTGTTAAGTTACTCCTGAGGAAAACCAAACATTTCCTAATTGTTGATCTTCAAATGACAATATTTTAGTCATTGAAAATATAGAGGAAAATGTGTTTATCACAAATGAAGCAAAGCTTTGTTAGTGTCTATTCTCAAATATGAATGAGTCTACGAATACTGTTGTGAGGAAACATAAGCAGAACAAATATTTATAAGAAAGGAAATGTGTTCCTGTTCTTCAGCCGACCACAAAACACATCCGATCAGAAGTGTGCAATCCATACATCTTTTAGTTCTGGTCTGAGCATCAGACCCGAGGAGGAGGATGGAAGGACAATCCATGTTGAATCTCAAAAAGAGGACATGAGAACAACATAATGAGACAAAGACTCATGACTCACTTGTTGCCTAGTGTTTTCATCCCCATGTTTAATATTAATTAGACTAGTTCTTCCTCAGAGTAACATGTTCCTAGAACTAAATCTCCAAACTGCTCTTCTTTCTTCTCCCACTGCGTCTCCAAGCTGCTGTTAAACCACCCTGCGTTTCACCCTGGGCTTTATTCTTTTAGACAAATGCATCAGGAGGAAGAGCCGAGTGTGAGTTTAGCGGGTGGACTGTGAAATGACGGACTTAGTTAAGCATTATTAAAAATTGATGGGAGCATTACTTGCTTTTTGTAATATCTGATTTAGAGTTAATGAGGGAAATTAGATCGAGGGGGGAAATAAGACTGATTGTACAGGGAGAGGGGAGGGAAGTGCTGTGGCGCTACGAGCCTTTGTTTCCATGGAGATCAGTGAGGAGGCAATTAGAAATGTGCAGATCGGGTTTGAATAGTGTATGCATAATTGCTTCAAATCATCTACAGTGTGGTTCTGGTGGTGTTAGTGACGGCGATGATGATCAATCAATACTTACATGTTGTGGTGAATATTAGAGTGTGACTACCTGTCCATCGGCTCCCATTGAACTGCTAAACCCTGGACACACACATCCAGTCCATTTGAGATGCTGCTGACCTTCATTTGCACAGCATCCTGCTCTGGGGAGTTTTGAGCTGCACAGCTGGCACTTTGCACACTATGAGTGTTATGAAAAGTGTCTGTGGCCTGCAATGCATCTCTTTTCACTGTCAATCCGTTTTCCATATGTTACATTTTTAAGTTTGTTTTTATTGTCCAAACAGAGCAGACAACTATCGGGCATGAGGCTTTTTGAGACTCTTGTAAACTCTTTATCTGCTTCCAGTGACCAAAACTGCACATTCATAAGCATAAACATAATTGGAACTGATTCAGCATTACACAAGTTGAACTTACAATCACCAATATGTATTTGTCCTAGAGTGATACAATTCATCAGATGTTTCCTTTAGACTTGTTTTCTCTCGTTTGGTTAGTCCCTTCAGACTGAACCAGACAGAGCTCCACTTCTTTCTCTATGGAACCACCGTTTTTTAATGTTGCAAAATCTTGTGGATTCATTTTTCTTGGTTTCTGTCACGACCGGGTGTGTTGGGGCAAAGACTCAGGTGCAGAGGTAAAAGACAGTTGAGGAAAAATCTAAAGGATCCTTTACTTCAGTGCACAAAAACAGATACAAAAAGGGCAGACAGGGAAACCGGGATCAGGGTCTATCAAAACATGTTTTGTGTAATTTCAGAACTGAAATTACTGCAAGCTGTTTTGTGCTGAAGGGGCACATTAAGGACAGCACAACCTGCACTGAACATACCATTAGTTTGTTTTTGTTGTTACATTCTTCGCCATGGATTATATATGCGTTTTAAATGAAAATGAAAAAAAAAAAATTAAACACATTTGATGAAACAGAAACACATTTTATTAGCATATGTATTTTATATTATCATAATTTTATATTTTTTTCATCATTTTTATTTGGTAAGCTTTATTATTTTCATTATCATGATATTATGTATCTTCAGATCAAACCCATTCGTCCTTGGCACTGTCCATGGTGCTGAAACCGACATCGGTGTGTCCCACTTTCAGAAAGGGCCTATTTTTATACATCATTGACACCAACTACAAAAAAGTGTCATACTGTGTCATTAGGACTAATTAACAGTAGGTGTGGTAGGGGACCCGCTGTCATCCATGATTAAATCACATCCTGTCCTCCGCTTTAACAGCAGTCTGCCTGGCACACATGACGTACGGGCATGGTTGGAACACCTTCCATGAGTGTTTCTACAACAAGATTGTCCTCTGGTTTAAATGAGGCAACACATGATGCAGCATGATTATGGTCAAACATTATAATCACTATTATTTTGGTCAATATTCAAAATTGAAATTGCACAGTTGTAAAGCGAATGGGTTTGCTGGCTTTCTAACGCAAGACAAAACAAGAGCAGCATTGCAGAACTTACTCAGGCACAATAATTGTTTTATGTCGATTATCGGGTCAGAATTATTGGAAGCCCAAAATCTTAATTGAAATTGAAAATCAATTCCTTTCACAGCCTGAGCAACGCATCTATCTACTGTGTATTATATTAGGTAGAAAGAAGCAACTGGATCTGCATGAATGGTTTGTCGGCATTCAGCAGCTGCAAACAGCTGTGTGCTGTTGACCGTTAATGACGGAGTCAAGTTCATGACGAGTCCCCACAAACAACAAACACATTTAGAAGAAAGCCTCTCCACGTTCTGTGTTGTTCTCTGTAGCAGCGTGCACATGCCCTCTGCGTTTATATTGCTTCTATCTTTTTTTCATCTTTCTCTCTTTCACCGGTACGCATTTGTCCATGGCTGTGATATTACCTGCCTCCTAGTCAGGGCCCTGTCTCCATGGTGATTGGGTGTCCATGCCACTGCCTGGCACCGGCGCTCCAGAGATTTGCTTTGTTTATCGGGCTTGCCGCCAAGCTTGCCTCTTTGCAGGTGCCAATGTGTTGTACACTGAACAACTGTTCAATCCACGACTGACTCACATCAGTGTGTGCTGCTCTGTGTGAGTGTACAGCTGACTTCTGAACGCGTTGGCCAGTAGAGAACACACCAATGTGGAACAAACTTCAAGGATGCGCTCTAGTTTGAACCCACACATTTGAATTCACACGTCAAACAGCTGTGTGAACACATGCCTGCATGCCTCTGCATTATAATGCATTTATTTAAATTACAAGACAAGAACAAACAATGTTGACAAAATCAATTAACACAAGGCAAAGAACCAGGTGATGTTAGCTGCCAGGTGTGTGTGTGTGTGTGTGTGTGTGTGTGTGTGTGTGTGTGTGTGTGTGTGTGTGTGTGTGTGTGTGACTGACTGATAAGAAGTCCTTATGGTTGAGTAGTGAGAGAAAAAGCATGGAGAAGAAAGGCAGTAATTCAAACTGTTTCCATCATTAATATCACCAATACAGTCATCTCACAGCAAGAGGAGCCCGGGTCCGATCTGTGTGGAGTCTGTATGTTCTCCCCGTGGCAGCGTGGGCTCACTTAACTTACTGCAGCTTTACTTAATTGGAGACTCTAAACTGCCTGTAGGTGTGAATATGAATATGAATAGAAGTCTGATGCCTGAGATGGACTGACGGCTTGTACAGGGTGTACCCTGCCTTCATCCAATGTCAGCTGGGATCGGCTCCAGACCCCTGAATAGGATAAGTGGTTCGGATAATGTGATGGAATATTACCACTAGTAGTACCACCACTACCACCACTACCAGCAACAATAATGATGATAATAGAAACTGGTTTGTGTGGTTATGTTGGAATCTTTTCCATGGAGGCAGATACATTTTCCACAGCGGTTGAATGAAATCCGTGAGGACGTTTTTCCTTGTTTCCCGTTCCTTGAGGATGGTTTTGCTTTTGAATATTTAGAATCATGAGCAGTAATAGTGTTTTTGTGACCTAGTAAGCAGAGTGAGGCGCATAATGAGATTAGGCAGTCAAGGAAGGGGGATAGTGATCTCTTTCCAACAGTGTTTAAATGTGTGTGTGTGCAGTGCCAGGTGGTGTGAACACAGCGAGTCGGGCTGTGCTGTGTGCCACGCGAACATATTTCTGTCCCATTTGAAACGTTCTCTGCCGAGGGGCGACTGTGGCTCAGTGGTTAGCAAGTCAGTCTTTCAATCAGAGGGTCGGTGGTTCAAACCCCAGCTCAGCCAGTCCATGTCGTTGTGCCCTTGAGCAAGACACTTAACCCTCATTGCTCACTGTTGCTGTGTCTACGGTCTACTGTATACTATGTAAGTCACTTTGGATAAAAGCATCAGCTAAATGTAATGTAAAAGTTAATTCTGTTGAGCATCTTACACTGTGAGTTCTAGGCTGCATGTACAGTCATGAAGAAGGTGCACGTTTGGTCCCAGGAGATCCAGATGCGGTATTTTAGTTGCAGTCTTACATTTTCGGGAAATAGTTTAATTCTTGGAATCGGCACTTCTGATGATGTAATGGTGGCTCAAGTGGCAGGATGTGAGTATTTCACCAGCAGTCAGAGTTTGTTTGTGAGTTATGTAGATGATCTCACTAATGTTTTTGCTCAGGGTTTGATAAGAAAGGGTGAACTGATGGGAGATAGTGGGCATCCTTGTGTAGTCCCCTGTGCAGTGTTATGCATTGTGCGTGTTGTCTATTGTCTAAAGGAGAAGGCTGCGGATTGTTGACACGGTAACTAAGGGATTCCCCAAAGCCGACTCTTTTTAATGTGGTAAAGCATTTCAAGTTGACCCTTTCAAAGGCTTAATGCACCCACGAAGCTGGTCTGTTCTACTGGTGGTTCATGTGTGTTTTTAATGTGTGTTGTTTTTCTTCACTAAGCTGTCATAAGCCAGTACTGGTTTGAGATAAGTTGATATCATCTGTTGCTTTTGAATGTGTGAAGGTGAATGTGTGGGCTTCCTCTTAATGATGGAGAGTGTAATGGAAATGTAGCTTATCAATCTCCTTTAGAGAAAACAATTGCGATGTGAAACACTTAAATGTTTTTTAACATTTATTGAACAGAAACAGAAAATAATTAAATTGAATGGACAGAGCTCTCCACCACAGATGGTTTGGAGGTCTAACCCAGAACAATAGGTCAAAGATGTTTTATACATCCACAATTATTATTGAAATGTTTGCCCTCCCCCCTCCTTGCAGTGTCCTCCTTCCTCCCATCAGACAAGTCTTGGTGGTGCCTGTCTGGAAGATGCCTTCTGGCTGTGGCCCTGAGAGGCAAGAGTGAGAGACCCAAAATCAAAAACAATACAAAGATACATTCTGTTATTGTCCCACTTTGATGGCGTCCATCCGACTAGGTCAAGACGAGCTGGACTCTGCTTTCAGAGTTCAGTGATACTCACATTTAGAACACAGCACTATGATGCATTTCCACCACAGAGAGTTGTCTTCATATCAGGATTTTTTCTTTTTTATGTAGTTTAAATTAAGATATATATTTTTAAATCATTGTGAGTGTGTGGGTGAGTGAGAGCACCCTATGGCATGTAGGGGTCCTCCCTTTGATGATGCATTGTGCTGTGGTGTCATAACACTGACTGATGATGTAGTCCGTTGATGTAGGGTGCACAGAATGACTGACACAATTATGTAAGCTACACAATACAAACGAGTGCATGGTGGATGCAAACTGCTGCACAGCCCTATTCCTTTGGATGTAGAGCTAACAGGGAGCAGCAGTACAACCTGTAGTTTTGCCCCTTTTCCTATGCTGGGATTTAAGCAGACTGGTTTATGTATTGCCTCTCTTAAAGAAGATACAAAACACATGTTTCTGGCATTGAATGTTGTGCAACCCAAGTTTGACATTTCTTTTTCAAATCCGTTTAGAGAAACCAAAGGAAAAAAAGCGTAGACACTCCAAACTCTGTTTGCTGTGAATACAACATTATAATTAAATTTTTTAAAGATGATGCTTTTATTCAGATGTCCTTGCAATAAATGGATTCATGATATGAGTCGTGCTTAAAGAGGCATTCTATAGGACACGTTGGTGATGTCAATCATGAGGACGTTGAATGAATATACTGTCCTTTAACGCAAATTGTGCAGAAACTTACAACGCACCAATATGTGAACCTTATAATCTTGCCTTCTGAGGTCCTTGGCACAAAACCAATGATCAAATGATGCTACAGTATGTGCAATTTGCTACTTATCTAGCTATCCAGCTAATTCCACCATTCTTTCATGCCACACTGGTTGAAGGAACGAGCCAAGTACTGGCTGGTGGCCAGCGGGGTCTCAGTGGCCAGACCATCGCTCCCTGTTGCTCGGGGAACTGGTCTGCTAGCAGCATGGGGGGAGGCTCTAGGACCCCAGGGTGCTCTAGCTAAATTATTATTCTCTCATTTGTGGTCTGTTGAGCAGAAAACTCAGCAAACTCATTGGTAGCCAACACACAAATGGGCAAGTCAACTAAACAGGGAAAGCGACGTCACTAATAAACAACATGCTTTGAAATCAACTGCTCCAGAATATATGCATACGCATGCATGGATATTCTGAGTGAAGTTTAGTTTAATGATTGTGGGAAGTGAGTTGTCCTGAAAAAATGAACCCCTTGAAACAGTATAATTGCCTTGTCATGTGCTCCTGAGCGAGTGTTGTTCATCTGATTTTACATTTAATAAAATAACATCAAGTGGATTCATCTCTATTGTAACAGAGATTGTGATCTTAAATATCACCTTACAATGTTGATCTGATTTAATGCACAGCAACATTTCATCAACATGGACAATGCAATTGCAGTTTGTTGTCTTCTTTCCCCACTGTCCGTCCGTTTCAGGGTCTCAACATATTGCTTTCAATGTGTTGCTCTCCAATGATTGCTCTCGGTGTATTTGCATCAGCTTCATGAGGTGAGATGGACAGATGACATAATTACAGTTATATTTTGACATAACTGAGGATGACCTCAGTCTCTGTGACGGTTCCACAGGCTCCATGTTTGTCTCCTTGCCCTCCCTCCTCTCTTCCTCTTCTCCGTTGCATATACTCAGACTACTGCCACCCTCTGGCTGTTGATCAGATGCAACCTTTCTGGTTACCTCCAGGGCCAAGAGTGGCTGGCAGGATTTGTTGACTTTGAGAGGGATTTGATATTGAATACACGTGGACAACATGAGTTGAGCTGTTTTGAAATCTTAAATTAAAAATCACAGCATGTCGGATCATTATGAGAGAATTAAGGACCTTTACAAATGGAATAGAATAGTTGGTTCCAGATGTTAAAATGAGGTGAGGGATTGCTTTGACATGCCATTGGGGTCAGATTTGGGCTTTAAAATAGTTTAATCCAAACACAGGTTTATTAAATTAATCTTTAATAATGTTTAAAATAATAATCGTTACCAAATGGTTTCAATGCATTCCTGCATCATATACGGAGCTCTGTTATGTGATATTGGTATGGCTGTTTCAAGCTGTGAAACACTTTACTGAAGACCAAACCCCAATGCCCTGATAGGTCAAGGTCATGGATTCAGTTCAATAAACGGTTCAATAAACATACTACGGGCTAAATGGAGACATTTTAAAATAGAAATAGAATACAAACTTGAAGGGCACTCAGAGTGCAGGCCTCATCCGAGGCCAGCCTGCTCATAAATGCCCTTGGCCCTGGCTTCATCCTTTCACCAGTTTCATGACAACAGTGGCAGTAGATTTGTTCTGTAATGCTGATGACAAAACATAACCACCTTGGTAGAGTTAACAATGTCACATGAACACAAGGATGCATCATGATTGTCACGGTGTGTGGAGGAGGACCCAAACGCAGACCAGAGAATGGAAGGACCCAGGCGAAAAAAAAGTATACTAAGTATACATAATCTTAGCATACTTGAGAATAAGTATACTTAAAGTATACTATTTTGGAACAACTTATTTTGTACTAAGTTGTGATTAAATACTTTTTTTTAGTATACTTTTGTGTGCTAAATTGGAACCACTTAAAGTATACTTAGTATACTTTAAGTATACTTATGTGAATGTGCTAATATAAATGCTGATAGCATACTTAAAACATACTTTTTTTGTATTTTAAGTATATTTGAAATATATCATTAGTATGTTCCAAATATGTTAACAATATACTATTAATATATTTTAAGTGTGTTAATAGTATACTATTAGTATACTTTTGGTATACTATTAACACATTTTAAATATACTTATATTGTGTTTAAAGTATATCATTGGTATACTATTAACACATATTACATATTATTAACACACTATATATATACACACACACACACACACACACACACTTTTGGCTTATTCCAATAACTAAAGCACACTTTCTTATTACTATGCTAGATTACTTTATTCACAACATAATATTGTCCATTAATATTATAAATGTATTAACAGTACCCTAAATGCTGAATGAACTTCCCAGATTGTATTCAAAATAACTTTATTAAATTTACACGGCACATCTAGAATCAAACAGAAAATAAAATAAAAAACACTGACAAACAGGCTCCATTTATGCAGTTTTCTTCTGGTTAAACTGCTCGTTGTTACATTTGCGTCGTAAGACAGCTCTCACGTCCCAGGCACATGTCGAGGGGAATTATTGAATGACCGCGTCTGTTAAGAGAAGAGATGAGAGATGATGTCACAGCATATTCATACAACATTTTCTTATATTTTGACTACACAGGAAATTCTGTTGAACTAATATTATTTTTGGAACAGTAAATCAGGATTAACATAGAAAAACTATATCAATGTGACATGTCAATATTCTTACCAGTGCAGGTCAATACAACAAACGTCATCACTTGTTTATCACGAACATCTGATCCTGCTGCTTTATAAATCACAAGTTTATTTGTATAGCACATTTCAACACAAGGCGATTCAAAGTGCTTCACATACAACCATTAAAAGCATAAAAACACAATCCAAAATAAAAGATTTAAAAACAATTAAGAACATTCATTAAAACAATAAAAAAACAGTTAAAAAGCAAAAAGCAAAAATAGATAGATACAGAATTGAATAAAAGTTGCAGTGCAGTTTAAGATATAAAATGCAGTAGTGAGATGCAGAATCTGGTTTAATTAAAGGCAACAGCAAACAGAAAGGTCTTCAGTCTGGATTTAAAGAGGCTGAGGGTCTCTGCAGACTTGCAGCTCTCTGGGACCTTGTTCCAGATGTGTGGAGCAGAAAAGCTGAACGCTGCCTCTCCATGTTTAGTTCTGACTCTTGGAACAGAAAGTAGACCCGTCCCAGACGACCTGAGGGGTCGGGATGGTTCATAAGGCAGCATCAGATCACTAATGTATTTAGGCCCTAAACCATTCAGGGCTTTATAAACCAGCAGCAGGATTTTAAAGTCAATTCTTTGTTGGACAGGAAGCCAGTGCAAAGACCTCAGAACCGGAGTGATGTGATCCACTCTCCTGGTCTTAGTGAGGACTCGAGCTGCAGCGTTCTGAATCAGCTGCAGCTTTCTGATTGACTTTTTACTGAGACCTGTGAACACACCGTTACAGTAGTCAAGTCTACTGAAGATAAATGACCTGTGAACACACCGTTACAGTAGTCAAGTCTACTGAAGATAAATGCATGAACAAGTTTCTCCAAATCCTGTTGAGACATAAGTCCTCTAACCCTTGATATATTCTTCAGGTGATAGTAGGCTGATTTTGTAACTGTCTTGATATGGCTGTTCAGGTTGAGGTCTGAATCCATAACTACACCTAGATTTCTGGCTTGGTTTGAGGTTTTTAACGTCAGTGATTGTAGCTCAGCGCTCACTTTCAATCGTTCATACTTGGAACCAAAAACAAGTACTTCTGTTTTATCTTTATTTAATTGAAGAAAATTCTGGCACATCCAGTTGTTGATTTCTTCAATACATTTAGCCAGCACTGGTATGGGATTATAGTCCCCTGGTGATATAGTTATGTAGATTTGTGTGTCGTCTGCATAGTTATGATAACACACTTTGTTGTTTTTCATAATCTGAGCCAGTGGAAGCATGTAGATATTGAACAGAAGAGGCCCCAGTATTGAACCTTGGGGAACACCACATGTCATACCAGTCAGCTCTGATGTGTAATTAGCTACCGACACAAAGTATTGTCGGTCCTTCAAGTAAGAGTCAAACCAGTTAAGTGCTGCGCCAGAGAGTCCTACCCAGACTTTCAGTCTGTCTAGTAGTATGTTGTGATCGACTGTGTCGAATGCAGCACTGAGATCCAGTAATACTAAGACTGAAGTTCTGCCTCTGTCTGTGTTTAAGTGGATGTCGTTGAAAACCTTAACAAGAGCAGTTTCAGTACTGTGGTGCTGATGAAAGCCAGACTGGAAGACATCAAAACAGTTATTTTCGGCCAAGAAGCTATTCAGCTGTTGATAAACCACTTTTTCCATTATTTTACTTAAAGAAGGGAGGTTTGATATTGGCCTATAATTTTTCATTATTTCGGGGTCTAAACTAGCCTTCTTTAGGAGTGGTTTAATAACTGCAATTTTTAGGGCTTGTGGGAAGACACCTGAGAGAAGGGATGTGTTTACAATTTGTAAAAGGTCAGTGATCATGCAGTGTGAAATATTTTTGAAAAAGTGTGTTGGTAGAATATCTAAGCAGCATGAGGATGTGACAACACACATCCTGTGGTTGGTGTGGAGCCACCAACTGCTTGTCTAATTTTCTGAATTTTGTCAGCAAAAAATAATGCAAATTGATTGCATGCCCAGGTGGATTGGAGCGTAGCAGTTACTGACACCGGAGGGTTTGTTAGCCTGTCCACGGTAGCAAATAAGGCGCGTGTATTGTTATTGTTATTGTTTTTGATTATGATGTCAGAAAAGAAGGACTGCCTTGCATTTCTAAAACAATAAGCTTAAAGCTCACCTCTAACTGGACCACAGAGCAGCCAGAAGTAGTCTCTACCAGGTTAAGTGAACAACGATCTGGCGACGAGTGAATGATGAGGTAGATATAGTGCAGGGCGATTGTTGATTGAAGGCAGCTTGAGCAGGTGAGGTGAGTTGCAATCAGGGGACCACGCCCCTACTGCCTAGTGCAGGCAGGAGGCACGGCCTGGCCGTGACAGTGATGTGTACAAGAAGAAACAGACTCACATGTTTATAGTGAAAAAAAATTTGCTCTGACTAAATTGATCTATATTATCACTAATTCCATTATCACTAACAGCTGAGCCCTTATAATTATCAGCATTATACTTATTTTATGAATATTATTGACTCTAACGTGCACTCAAATGTAGGCCTCACACAGCTGAGACCACCGTCTGAGACCCGTTCATTTACAGCTGATGGAAACCCAACATTTTCCAGATTGTGCTGCTTCAAAATGAAAGCCTTTTTGAAATAATCTCTTTTATTGTGAATAATTCATCAGAAAGAAAACATGTTTTTTTTTTATTGTGAATAATTTACCAGAAAGGAACCGTTTATCCACAGTTCTAAAGTCACTCCTTTGACCACGGAATACACCCGATCAGTCGGGTCACATTGAACTGTCACCTGTGGACACACATGGGCGTGGACCTTGCAGATCCAATCACATAAGTCACATTGGAAAGACAAGTGTAACCACAGGATGTGTTCTCTCTCTCTCTCTCTCTCTCTCACACACACACACACACACACACACACACACATCGTCTCAGTGTGCAATAAGTCACCTTACCACCTCTTTATCCATTTTGCAGGTCCCAGTTTCATACTGTGACGTGCTCTGGTTGTTACTGGTAAAACGTAGTCTGTGTGGAAGGTGCTGGATTGAAAGTGGATAGTGATGGCGGTGTTGGAGAGGGGGGGGACCATAAATCAAGTGTGTCAAATTACAAGATTGTATTACATGATTAGCATCTCCGTAATGAGAGGAGTTCATTAGCCTGCTTTATTAGCTGTGATTGGGCTTTCCGGATGCCATGCGAGGGTTTGGGCATATATTTGTTTATTAAGTCGGTGGATGTTGCATCTGCATCTCAAGGGTGCATGCGTGTTTTGTGATTCGTAGTGTTTTTTATTCTGTGAAGACAATGTGTTTCAATACAAGAAAACAAGTTGTGTGAATACGTGCACAGCACACATGCTCACATTAAAAAGGTTTGAGTGCATTCAAAGACCCTTGGCCATGTGGGCGTGCACATGTATGGTTGCACATGCATGTTCCTTCCCCCGCCTCCCTTCAGCGAAGCATCTGCTCAGTTCGGAGTGTGTACTCACCTGACCAGCATGCCAGCTCAGCCCGCTGTCACTAAATCCATTTAGTCCGTGTGGCTCTGCCGCGTCTCTTCGCCATCGCCTGCAGCGTGCGTGCGCTTGGCTTTGAAATTGTGTCCGGAGGGTCAACCTCTCTGGGCCCACAGGCTGGATTAATAGCCGTGAGGTCGCTTGGTGGTTTGTGGAGGTTGGAGCTCAATACAACTGAACGCTGAATCAGACAATGTTTTAGGTGACCAACAATTTTACAATTACCTTAATAAACTTAAAACACTGTTAAGGAGTGAAACACACACAACTCCCTTGACCTCTCACTAAAAATGAGTTCTATAGGTACCCACCTTATGCTAATCCCGAGCAGTTTGGGGCAAAGCGGCAAACATTTGTTGCATGCAGTTATTTTCTCAGAATCTACTTATGTGTACTTGGGTCCCTAAACAGTTTTGGACTTGCATGACATGTGTTTGACTGGAAAACAGAGACTCGTGGATCCAATGAGCCTCGAGGGCTTTCAGAGGATGCGTGGCTTTCCTCTGTGTGCTGACTATAAGGGCTTTCTGAGCAGTTTCCAGAACAGAAGTGCTTGCCATCCAATCGCAGGAAAAATAATATCAAAAAGTGTTCATGACGTGGTCCGGAAGGTTTTGCTGTCTTAATGTGGCAATATGGGGGGGTTTTGGTGAAAAAGCAATGAAGGGATGTGATGGATGCAACCTCCACTTGCCCGTTTTGTGGGTTAATACAAATCTAACTTGTAATGCTGGCTGCTCTGAAAATATCATCCAGGAATAGTCCAGTCAAATCCATCTGGGATCTCACTGGGATCCACGGTGGTTCTCTGGGTTTACAAAACCACAGAAAATAAGAACATGGTTACGCTTATGTTACTCTTATCTGTGTTTCTTATTATTATGTCATTAAGTGCTCACGACCCACATTGTATTTTTTACTCGCTACCACAGCACTGTGGTCATAAGATGGAGAAAAGAAAGACTAGTTTTGTATTTACTGCCTCAACACGGAAGCACAGTGCACATCCACAAACATACAGATTCCCTGAGTGCTCCTTGGCCCTTTGCACCCTCTGGTTTCCGTCTCTCTCTTGGCCTGTCAACATATCGTAAGAGTAGGACGAGGATGTGAAGTGGTAAGTGGCAAGGCATGACCCTTCCTTTCCCTTGCGTGCACAAACACACACACGTGCACACAGAGACATATGCACACAGTGTCTGCTTGTATCTTGCCCGACCTATCCCAGTGGTATTGAGGTGCTATCTCTCTCTCTCTAACCTGTCAAGGTTGTCAGGTTGTGATGGATGGCAAACAGATAGGGGGAGGGAGGGGGGCAAGAGCAGCAGGGTATGAACAATGCTTCCCTCTGCAGCCTGCCCTTGCTCTGTCTCAGCCTCGGCACACACAGCTGCTCGTGATGGTGGAACGCTCACCGATGGGCCTTTCTTTGAAAGCTGTGCACAGGTCCTCCAGCTGCTTTCGCTTGCTCTGTGTTTGTAAGCCTGTTCTGACATTTCAGAGATTTGATTCTCAAATTAAGTCATCAGCACCAGTCTTGGACATATATCATTTTTTAAATATCTACGTGATGACTGGATGACTGGTGTCACAGTGCCAGTCGGCAATGTCTTGTGTCTGTTTCCATGCCGAAGCAAAACAAACCTGATTCCACATGCTTCTTAGACGCCTGTGTCTCCATACAAGAAAAACCCTGTGTGTACCTGTGTTCATATACATGTGTACCTGTGTTCATATACATGTGTACCTGTGTTCATATACATGTGTACCTGTGTTCATATACATGTGTACCTGTGTTCATATACATGTGTACCTGTGTTCATATACATGTGTACCTGTGTTCATATACATATGTACCTGTGTTCATATACATGTGTACCTGTGTTCATATACATGTGTACCTGTGTTCATATACATGTGTACCTGTGTTCATATACATGTGTACCTGTGTTCATATACATGTGTACCTGTGTTCATATACATGTGTACCTGTGTTCATATACATGTGTACCTGTGTTCATATACATGTGTACCTGTGTTCATATACATATGTACCTGTGTTCATATACATGTGTACCTGTGTTCATATACATGTGTACCTGTGTTCATATACATGTGTACCTGTGTTCATATACATGTGTACCTGTGTTCATATACATGTGTACCTGTGTTCATATACATGTGTACCTGTGTTCATATACATGTGTACCTGTGTTCATATACATATGTACCTGTGTTCATATACATGTGTACCTGTGTTCATATACATCTGTACCTGTGTTCATATACATGTGTACCTGTGTTCATATACATGTGTACCTGTGTTCATATACATGTGTACCAGTGTTCATATACATGTGTACCTGTGTTCATATACATGTGTACCTGTGTTCATATACATGTGTACCTGTGTTCATATACATGTGTACCAGTGTTCATATACATGTGTACCTGTGTTCATATACATGTGTACCTGTGTTCATATACATGTGTACCTGTGTTCATATACATGTGTACCTGTGTTCATATACATGTGTACCTGTGTTCATATACATGTGTACCTGTGTTCATATACATGTGTACCTGTGTTCATATACATGTGTACCTGTGTTCATATACATGTGTACCTCCTGCTTCATATACATGTGTACCTGTGTTCATATACATGTGTACCTGTGTTCATATACATGTGTACCTCCTGCTTCATATACATGTGTACCTCCTGCTTCATATACATGTGTACCTCCTGCTTCATATACATGTGTACCTGTGTTCATATACATGTGTACCTGTGTTCATATACATGTGTACCTGTGTTCATATACATGTGTACCTGTGTTCATATACATGTGTACCTCCTGCTTCATATACATGTGTACCTGTGTTCATATACATGTGTACCTGTGTTCATATACATGTGTACCTCCTGCTTCGTAACTGTAAATGTAACTGTGTGGTGATTTGGGAAGCATGGATGCAAATGTGCCAATTCATGGTCGTCTTAGTGTTAATGGGTGACAACCGAGCCATTCCACCCCTCCCCCACACACACCAAGGCCCTGGTACATGATTACAATAAACGAGGGTTAGAAGTACGAGGGTGGAGGCGATGAGCACATGGCCCTGGACAAGGAGAGGGCAGTGTATGCATTCTGACTGAGACTGATCTCCTCATTGATGCTGTCTATCTGATTCAGGGTTAATGGGGTATATTTGAAGCTAATGAAATATTCACAGTTTCACAAATGGCTGTTTTAGGTGGGAAGTGAGGCCACTTCAGCCATGATATCACAGCTACTGCTCGCTGCAGTATCACAGGTGTTGCCGCGAGTGGGTGGAGAAGGATTTGTTTTTCAGTTTACCTGAGATATGTAAAACCTGAAAACAACCTACAAAACAACCATTCGCCCTCAGAGCAGCCTGTAGCTTGAGAGCTTCAAGGTCACATGCTGGGTATCACAGGAGGACCAATTCAGCGGCTGAAAGGGCGCCGGCCTTGCTCGGATTGTTTTCCTGTGGACATAATTAACTGCGAATAGAGATTAGGATTATTTCATTTAGGTAATCTGGCCCAGGAGTCCCCAGCCAGCAGTGTTCGGGAGAGATAGAGGAGGATAAATTGGTAATGTCTTATAATGAGCAGCCAAAACAGGCACGCTTTGGCCCCAACCAGACAAACAAGCACGCAGCCGCCCCATTGCCTTCTCCATCCATTGTGTCAGCGCCCGGAATGGGAAATAATTTTTCCATTTATTTTTTAATCATTTTCTCAATTTCCCCCTCCCTACCGTTCGTGCTGAAAGTAATTTAATCTGTGGGCCACTTCAAAAGACACATTTTTATGCTCACGTCTTGCCAAATAACACGCATTGCATGTCTGTAGACTTGGACAGACACACACACACACACACACACACACACACACACACACACACACACACACACACACACACACACACACACACACCATACTTCTCTCATTTCCGTGAGGTTAGTGTCATGTTGGGGATATTTCATGTTAAGGTACCTTCTCATCCATTACTCAATCGTATTTAGTGTATCTACGTGTTATCCCTAGAAGGCAGTCAGTGGTGTGATGAGAAAAATGCTGTAAAAAAAAAACTTTAAAAAAAAAAGCTTTTAATTTTCTTTATTGCATATCTGGGAATCATCATCTCGAAAGAAAACACCTCAACTTTGGCACAGATGGTGTCGCCCAAAAAACAGTTGGAATAAAAGCATGCTGGGTTATAAAAAAAGAAACTGCTTTGCATCAAGCCTTCCAGACTGATTTTTTTTCATGAATCCAGCGTTCAGTGCACACAGGCTTAGTTAGCAGTTTGCCTGCATTCAAAGCACAGCGGCAAATCCCATCCACAAGTATGTTCTCTCCCCAGCAATCACGGTGGAGGGCTGTCTCTCTGCTTGCCACCAAACACTGGTTTACTTGCAATTGTATGGGCTCTGAAGATTTTTGTTTACCCTATTTGTACTGGTGGTAACGCTATGGAAAGCCCAATAACAACAATAAGCGGTGGCCCTGTGATTGTCTGAATGTATCTATGTAGCTGACTTCCAGAGGCTTAATCATTTCTGCTGACAAATAATAAAGGAGAGGTGGCGGATTGTAGGAGCTGGCCCATAAATATTTAAGTACTAGGGGATTATTACAGAGTTGGTTTTTATATGAAGCCTCGGCTCTGATTCTAGTGGCTTGGAGGGATTGTGAATGTGTGTGGTGGGCGCGCTTCATACATTTTGTCAACTTATTTGTGATAATCATTTTGTTTATTCTTCTTTGTTTATGATCTCCGCATACATCTTACGGCTGCACATCAGAACCTCACTGTCTGTGTGATGCGCTTTGTGCTCTCCAGCCAACACTTTTAGTTGTTGACAGGATTTCTTTACAACTTTGACCCCGAAGAGCATCATAGGATGTCTTTGTGGCAACAGCTTTGTTTTCATATCTGCTTTTTGTCACAACAATAATAATTTACCACCCTGGGGTGATGCCACAGAGAGCAATTTAGATTTGAATTTAGAGAGTATGAGACTGTAAGACTGTCAGAATAAGAACCAAAGAGAGAGCATACAGAGTGTTTGAGACCAGGTTATTTTTTTATACGAGGAATCCCAGCATTCCCTCTGCAGTGTCCTTTCTCATTCAGCCCGCTGATCATCAGCCACTCCCTAGTGGTGCACAACAGCTCTCGCCTTCCTCTTGGCTTCTATTGGTTGGTGGATGAGGAAAAATGACTGTGACATTAGCCATCGATTCCACATTAATGCATCTAGCTCCAACACTGCCCCAGACACATTGATTTCTATTTTGGTTGTCACTGGAGAGCACAAAAAAAGTGAGGACAGCTCGGCTTTGAAAAATGGATGGGCTGTCCTTTTTTAAATGGCTACCTGCTCACAATTTGGTGCTCTCCCAGAGCCGGGTGCATCCCGCATGGCCGGACTTTATGCAAGCAAGCAAGTGTGGAGGGAACAAAAATGTTTCCTCCATTTCAGCCTCAGCTCTGACTCCTCATTGGCACACTCTCTGCACTGGCCAGCATGCATGATTGCAAACATACACCAGGACCATTGGCTTGAATGGGTTGGAAATGTCCAAAGGTGTGGCCGTTGCTTTTGGCTAAGATGTCAACCACCTCCATTATAAAGAGCATTATAATAGTTTATTGTTGGTATATTATTTAAAAAGACATGCTTAACGCCATGGGACATGAAACATACTCGGCTCCAGAGTAGTCAGATATATGGCATATTTCAGCTTTGAAAAGCTTTTTGCATATGTTGACACAATTAGCCAATGCTATACACATGACGTGTGTAGCTGCTGCAGGTTGTGTGTCTTTGTTCAGCATCTGGCTGCTGCTGTACAGGGAGGCCTGCACGAGGGATAATGGGGGCTGATGGCAGGTGGCGATTTGTGTTGGGCATCTGAAAGCCTTTTTCTCTCTGATGGTCGGCGGAAGCACCGTCATGCCAGGGTGGACACGAGGGAACGCCAGGCAGCGTGTCCAGCTCTGCCAGCCGGTCACTTAGGCAGCTCATTGGTTGGTTGGTGAGCTGGTGATTTGACAGAGTCTAAACACCACGGGGGCAAAGTCAAGAGTGTAAGTAGCTAATTACATTTTCTATGGTTCCTTCAATTATCTGCTTTATGTCACTTGTAGTGTACCGCGTGGTCGATGCAGCTCACTTGCATTGCATCGACACCGACTACAGTGAACATGTTTTACATTTTGATTCGTTCACTAAAACAGAGGTATTCAAAAGGTCAGTTAGTGCGTAATGTGTCTTTGCGTGTCTGACTTTAGGGTATTATCATCCACAACACAGAGTCAATGCTCATCCACCTTGCTGAATTGTCCATGAGGTGAAGCCCTCTGAGGCTGTTTTTCAGCCTCACAAACTGGGCTCCGGTGGTGAGGTGTCCAGTTGAAGAGGTGAGCATCGATGCCAGGATCAGCCTCTCAAATTACTCTGTGATGGCAGGGATGGGGGCAGGTGTGTACAAGTTGTTTAGGCCGGCAGCAGTGGAGTGTTTTGGGCACCGGCACGGTGGAGACGGTCTTAAAGCACATGGGGCCAGGTGCTTGGGCCAGTGACCGGTCGAAGATGTCAGTCAGCACCTCGGCCGGCTGCCCTGAGGCCCTCGTCCAGGGATTCCATCAGGACCAGCAGGCTTATATGTCAGGGGTCGGAGGGGTTCTTGAATTGCTCCTCAATCCGTAACTTGTTTCGCCCCTCGAGCCGCCCACCTATCAGCAGCTGGCGGACCTCCCTGTTCATCCACGGCTCCTGCTTCAGCTGTCAGCTGCCTGATTTAGCTTACTGTTGCAAGCTGCTTCTGTTTCATATCCAAATAGACTTACACTTAGCAGCACTAAGAGTCTGAGTAACCATCTTCTAGCAGCACCGTTTACAGATTAGTTTGTTTTATATTACATGAATATTTACACTAACCGATTAGCTGGCTGTAAGCCGCATTATTCTGTGGCAGAAATGCAGCTTGCATAAATGAGCTGATCACTACGTGCATCAGATTGTTACGCCACTGTGGCAGCAACAGCCGTGGCTGGAGAGATTATGTGCATCTGGTCCATGTTATCAGAAGCACCATGAACTCATATGATTTTAGTGGTCAATGGTTTTGTTCCATTCTCATGATATCCTGGGAACGCTTTGAGCTGATGTCTGCACACACGTACACTTTGACTTGGGTTGGATTAGACTGATTAGAATTTGGTGGTGGCCATAACTCAAGAATCCACATGCTAATTATGACAATTTTACACAAATGTCTAATAGGATGACATAATGACATGTGACATTTTGGACAGACTTGGATTTAACCTGCATCTTGACTGGTTAACTGGGAAGAGGTAATTATTGATCTGTATGTGCCACAATCATAGATAATTGCACATTTTATGTCTGAACTATAAGGAGCTGTGACATAAGAAGTGAATACATCCCATCATTTATGATACATATTGACAGGTTAAATGGTGTAAACCAATTCGATTTGAGTAAAGGATACTATTTCTTCTCCACTTGCATGACTTTTGTTTTTAAAATGAATGCTGGGTGAGAAAATGCAAGCTTTTGCTCGGCCATCAGTGTGTAACAATTAGTTTTGAAGCCCCAGGCTAGGGGTGACATTGTATTTGTGCATTCAAGCGTGTGTGTGTGTGTGTGTGTGTGTGTGTGTGTGTGTGTGGGAGTGTGGGCAGAATTAAGAGATTGATGACTAAAGCTTGCTCACAAAGCCTCCCTCTGTCACCCTTGGGTCATCCCTCTTCCTAAAGCTGCCCTGCCAGTCAACCATGTCAAGACTGCTGAGTGTCAAATGTTAGTTGAGCACTTAAGACTGACATGTACATGCATGCATGTGTATTTTACTTTTATAAGAAAGGTAATAACACAATCTAGAATACACATTGTAACAGTTTACGCAATGCAATGTGCAAATTAATTATTTGGTTCAATAGCAGTTTCAAATAGTGTGCCCAAGCCATTTCTAAAGCTTTATGTGAGCTTGTATGAGGTACTGATCCATAGTCAGTGTATTATTACCTACAGATGAAACAGACAGGAGTTACTGCACAGAGCCCGTCCCCATCCAGTACGCTGCTTTGCTCCGGCGCTGCTGCACTTTACCTCACCCTGCCCGCCGTCCCCTGACTGACATGTTTTTGAATCATCTCCCCTCCACTGCATTACATTTCAGTGCAAATATAGATGCATACCACTGTGTTTTCAATCTCTGGATCACTATCATTACTCTCTGATTTACGGAGCATAATGGGACATTATGTGCAATAAAGGGGCATTACTTGCAATGTTATGGACGTAATCTTGAACATCGCAAATTAATCGGACACACTAACCTGTACATGTCATACATAGCTAAACATAGCCACGTCTCATGCATACCCTCAAATAATCAGGTTGGCAACAAGTTCACCCTATCTCATCCTGTTAGTGCATGCTTGCATGCGCCTAACTTCCCCTGCTGTGCATTCAAATGGTGCATTGTAACTGTCCAGTGTGTGACATACAATACACTCAATCCCTCCATCTTCCTCCAGTCAAGCAGTGGCTCCATCCCTGAACATTCTGAACATTTATCTTTTGATCTGGGTGATGAAACAGGTGTATGCTTTTTACAGAGGAGCTCGTTCTCACAAGGTTTGATTTGCCTTCAGGGTTGACACAGCACACGCAGGACAATACACGCAGACATACTGTTCGACCCATGTGAAAAGAGTCCGTATCATGTTATCAGAATGTAGTGCTACTGTAATGCTCGTGCACATTCACACACACACACACACACACACACACACACACACACACACACACACATACTCACAAATGCACACAGACACATCGTGTGATCAGTTTAGCTGCATGTTAATCACACTGGACATATGGCAGCTCAGTTGGGCCGTGAGGAACAAAAGCCACTTTAGAGCTTTCAGAAACATGGGATGGAAGGTTTGTGCCTGAGCATGTTTGAACTTCTCCCACCATCCTCCCATCTCAATCATCACTTCTCTGTCCAGCAGCTCTTCCTTTCCCTCCTCCTTTTGTCCCCAACTCTGTTTCTTCTCCGTTCTTCTCACTTCCTTTGACGCATCTGCGTCTCACAGTACATGTGGTTGCATAGCAGGGCTGGATGTGACCAGGTGCCGGATCTACTTACTACCTCGTATGGCACTGGTGCTTTTAAGCTCGACGGATGAAAAGTGTCTGCACAATATGTTTATTGGATGGTGTGATGATGTGTTAAGAAATGAGGAGTATAGCAAATGTGAAAATACAAGACTGCCACATGGAGATGGAAGTATTCATGTGTGTTGTTGTTTTTTCTGGAAAAGAGAAAGGAATGCGTGGGAGGAGAGAAAGTGTCACTCAGGGAAAACGCTCTGTATATTTTGAAAGAGAGAAGGAGATATGTTGGAGAGGATGCAGAAAGAGATGTAGAGCAAGAGGGATGGCAATTTTGATGACGATGATGATGATGATGATGCATCACCGGCACAGTTGATAAAGAGAGAAATGGACGAGGGGAAAGGGAAGGAAGAGAGCAAATGTCCACACAATTACTGTGGCTGCCACAAAGAGGCTCATCAAATGGCACTTGGCACAGCAGGCCTCTGCTCCATGCAGCTGGTGGAGGAGGGAGAGAATGGGCTTTGACAGCGGGGAGAAATGATGATGGGGGGAGGAAGTAAGGAGAGGTTGCATGGATGCATGGGGAACCAGTTTGGAGGGATTGGAAACACCAGGTATCTTGTGTACAGGGTACAGGGCAGCAGGGGGGATGCTGGCATGGCAAACGGAGAGAGATTTGATGTGCGGGGTGAGTGGGAGGGGCCACGTGGGGGCGTAATTCATTTGTATTCACACAGAGTTCATGTGGATGTCTGTTGATGTGAGAACTGTAAACAAAATGCTTTGTGAAAGTTTTGTATTAATATCCCCTACTGTTGCACAGGAGCACCGCTGTACATTTCACCGTTAGCGACTGAGTGTGTGCTGGTGTTGGCGCTTGGCGAGTGCAAGTGTGTGTGTGTGTGCGTGTGTTTATCTGCGTGGTGGATTCAATCGCGAGATCAGAGTTTAATAGAATGACGAGGACGCCCGGACAATCAAAGCAGGAGGAGAATCTTTGCTGGCACTCGGCGGCAATGAGATGGCCAGTCAATGCCAATTCAAATAACTCTTTAATTATTCGTGTCAGAGCTCTTTTTGAAAAGATTTTGCACTGAGAGAGAGAGAGATCGAGATAGAGATCCCGGCTATTAAATATTAATGGAAAATGAATGACGGGAGATGCAGGAGTGGATGGCAGGCTGGAGATGAGAGGAGAGGGGTGTAACTGTGATGGACATGTCTCCTCTGTAATATTGATGCTGATAATTTGGTTTTAGAGGGAACTTTGGACAGTACTGAGGGAAAAGAGATGGAAGGTTAACATATTTCTCATTTAGACATACATATCTACATCTCATCTCAACTCCTGTATTAACTCTCTTTTTCGCTGTTAATATTGCACTCCGGTTTTATAGAGCCCCTCCCCCATTCTGGGGAATACCTCACATTAGGACTCCGCCTCTTCTCCTCCCTCGCCTCTTCCTCTGCTGTGTTTGGATCCCACTCCACACAGAACGGTAGCATCGACCACATCTCACAGTGTGTGCCTCTTCAGAAGTGCAAAAGCAGTTCACAGCATGCTACTCCATATCCTCTTGGCTTGGCATTTTCTCAAACGTTATTATCATTTAGACACTTTTAGTACCACTAAATGTAATATGTTTAGTGTTTAGTCTTTACTACAAGTCCTTTGTACTTCTAGTAAAGATCGTCTTTATGTGTCTTCCCCCACAAATACAATTTATGAATACGTCAATAAAATCTGCTCCTATCGTAGTTTCTCTTTCACAAAGAACAAGAAACCAAGCACAGTAGACAATCCACACGTGATCCATGCTCCGTTCTCCATGTGCAAAGATGAGTGTGTTAGCATGCTGTGGAGCAGCAGATGCTAACTTCCCTGAGTGGGAAGTGTCTAACCTACACTGCCAGCCTTGTCTGTGTCGTCAGGGTGCTTTTGTTCCCAAATAATACTTTTATTGGGCATTTTCATATACAAAGCAGACAGTTGACCCACCATTCAAGTGTCTTTCTTTCTTTTGTAGGCTGTACGTTCTTTATAAAATAGTACTGTAGCTGCCAACTATTTTAGAAATCGAGCAGGTATCTTTCCATGTACACATTTAGGACATTTCTGTATTCAGCCTCGTATGGATAGTTTCAGTTTGTATCATAATAGACTGAATATGTGGACTGGCATAACTGACATTTAAAAACATCAACTTGGACTTTAAAACTCGGATCAACACTGTTCATTATTTTCTGACGTTTTATGGACCAAATGATTAAGTGAATAATGGAGAAAATAATTGGCCGATCAGTCCATAATGAAAATGATTGCCAGTTGCAGTCCTATTATACGATCCTTAAGTGTATCAATGGCCCTTCAGACCATCATCTAAGTCCTGTAATAGGTGAGTTGCCCATTATTCTGCAGGCATAGCTACGGTAACTTGCTCTTGACATCCACGGCGACACAGAACTGCAGAGAATCGAGCCTCAAATTAAAATGTAGCTAACCGCTAGCTAACTGCTAGCTAACGTAACATTAGCTCAACCCCTTACTAGAGAGGATAAGCTAACGCTACCGTCACCTGAAGTAGAAAACTTGGCTAACGTCGACCGTCCAAGAAAGCTTTTACTCCCTGACTAATACATTATGTAAACTACATGTATATTATGTTGGTATTCTTAACTCAAGAAGAGATGTCATGTTCCCAGGAGTCCGGCTGTTGTTGCTTCAGTAGCGTCTCGAAGAAGAGCAGCGCAGTGCTTAGAGCTGGCGCTCAAATGGGTTCAAAGGTTTTCACGGAACACGGAATAAGACATACTAAAACGGCAAGACATCCAAGAAATATATTTTAAAAATGTGCTTTCGGTGCATTTTCACAGTAATATGTTATCACGTTCCAAAAATAATAATACCATTAATATATTGAAATAATAACATGAATAAATGTACTACTAATTGCATTCTAATATTACTTAAAATATAAAGAATTTGGTATATTTAAAATCTGTATTCATCAGATGTGCTTTAAATACATTGTAGACAAACATAGTTCAAATAAGTACATTTATGTAATTGCACATATATTTATTAAAAGTATAAATACATATAAGAGTACAATTTAATTTAAAGTCTGTTAAAAGTGTACTTTTTAAAAATAGGTGAAAGTGTGACTTTTGTATACTTTTGATATACTTGCAGAAAGTACACTTTGATAGTATATTTTAAATATACTTACAGAAAGTACACTTCTTTGATAGTATATTTGAAATATAATTTGAATATACTTACAGAAAGTACACTTCTTTCATAGTATATTTGAAATATACTTTAAATATACTTACAGAAAGTACACTTCTTTGATATATTACTTAAAATATAAAAATTTGTTATATTTAAAATCTTATTTATCAATGTGCATACATTTTGGAATATAAAAAAATATATTTGAAAACATAGTTCTAAGAAGTACATTTATGTAATTGCACATAACTTTCACTTAAAGTAAAACAAATATATAATATATTTATTGAAAGTATACTACAGTACAATTAATTTAAAGTGTGTTAAAAGTGTACTTTTTAAAAATATACTTAAAATATATTTGCTGAAAGTACACTTCTTTAAAAGTATATTTAAAATATACTTTAAGTATATTTGCAAAAAGTATACTTATTTAAAAGTATATTTGAAGTATATTTTGGAAAATTAAGTATACTTTAAGTACACTAAAGTATACTTTTTTTTCATGTGTTGCTCCAGCCACAGAGTCTTTAAGAAGCAGGCTGGTTTAACAGAATCATTCTTTTGGTTGATGGCCAGCTCCTGACATTGGGTTGGTTAACAGTAACTCCAATGATTTTGTCTTGTTTTTGGCCCAGCAGACATGCTGTGGTCACACTGGGAAATTACCATTAAACAGCTCTGGCCTGAGGGACTTTACCTCTAACCAGAGTGCAGGAGTGTCCCCGAGCAGGTGGAGTAATGAACCTCGTTTGCTACCGTCGTGCCAGCATACATCTCAGAATCAGAATCAGAACCATTTATTGCCATGTATGCTTACACATACAAGGAATTTGTCCTGGCGGGAAGGTGCATACATTTAACATTTAACAATACACATTTAACAGTTAACGCAGTGCAATAAATGAGGATGAATGGATGAATGAATATCTACATTGAGAGAGCAGCATAACAAAATACCAAAGTAAGATAAAGTGCATGGAATGTGCATGAGTGTAAGTGTTGTGTGAAAATGGCAAGTGCAATGCCCAGGTGTCAAGTGTATTCAAGTCAAGTATAAGTATAAGGCTATGTGCAGGGGAGTGTCCGGTGGGAATTGTCTGGGGGTGACAGAGTCATTAGAGTCAGTGGGGGACCCGGGCTCTGTTAGGGGGACCCGGGCTCTGTTGATGAGCCCGACGGCAGACGGGAAGAAACTGTTTTTGTGGCGTGAGGTCTTGGTCCTGATGGACCGCATCCTCCTGCCAGAGGGGAGGGACACGAACAGTTTGTGTCCAGGGTGAGAGGGATCAGCTACAATCTTCCTCGCCCGCTTCAGGGTCCTTGAAGCAAACAAGTCCTGGAGGGACGGCAGATTGCAGCCAATCACCCTCTCGGCAGAGCGAATGATGCGCTGCAGCCTGGCCTTGTCCTTGGCAGTGGCTGCAGCGTACCAGACTGTGATGGAGGAGCAGAGGATGGACTCGATGATGGCAGTGTAGAAGTGCACCATCATTGTCTTTGGCAGGTTGAGTTTCCTCAGCTGCCTCAGGAAGAACATCCTCCGCTGCGCCTTCTTGGCGATGGAGCTGGTGTTTAGTTCCCACTTGAGGTCCTGGGTAATGCTGGAGCCCAGGAAGCGGAAGGACTCCACAGCTTTGACGGGGGAGTCACACAGGGTGGGAGGGGCTGGTGGGGCTGAGATCTTTCTGAAGTCCACAACCATCTCCACTGTCTTCAGAGCGTTGAGCTCCAGGTTGTTTTGGCTGCACCAGGTCACCAGGTGGTCAGTCTCCCGCCTGTAGGCGGACTCGTCCCCACCAGAGATGAGTCCAATGAGGGTGGTGTCATCCGCAAACTTCAGGAGCTTGACGGACTGGTGACTGGAGGTGCAGCTGTTGGTGTACAGGGAGAAGAGCAGTGGGGAAAGAACGCAGCCTTGGGGGGAACCGGTTCTGATGGACCGAGAGGCTGAGACGTGTTTCCCCAGCCTCACGTGCTGCTTCCTGTCAGACAGGAAGTCTGTGATCCACTTGCAGGTGGAGTCGGGCACGTGCAGCTGGGAGAGCTTGTCCTGCAGCAGAGACGGGATGATGGTGTTGAAGGCAGAGCTGAAGTCCACAAACAGGATCTTGGTGTTTGTCTTCTATTTCCCGGGCTGTTCGGTTGCATTTTTTGTGGTGATTTATCAGAAAGTTATATTAGTTTCAGCAGGTTTTTTTTTTCTCACTCTAGTAAAAACAGAAGTATTTATAATAAACATTGTGCATGGATCCCCAGAAGAGTATCTGCTGCAACAAAGACAGGCATTCCATATCTGAACAAGATAAATAAGACACTTGCATAAGTC
Organism: Cottus gobio; assembly: GCA_023566465.1. Taxonomy (NCBI): domain Eukaryota; kingdom Metazoa; phylum Chordata; class Actinopteri; order Perciformes; family Cottidae; genus Cottus; species Cottus gobio. The sequence goes on along the minus strand of CM042233.1, from coordinate 17,193,142 downwards.
AGGCTTAATGTGATAGTGCCGGTTTTCTTAATTTAACCCCATACTTCTTTTCTGGAATTTAAATGAGCCGAACATCAGCATACAACAGAAACACATGTTGTAATTTAACACCATGATGAAATGGTAAGAATTATATTGCAGGCTCCTTGAACAAAACAGCTGGACAAAACCTATTTAATTGCAGTAACAAGATAATTATAATGTCTTACTCCCAGCTCTTGGCTGTGCATGCATCTTTTTCTTTCATTCCTGAGCTGTGGCAGAGAATAATGCTATGGTGTTATCTGCAGCCAAAACACCAGTAAATCCACTTGTTTCCCCTGATAGTGGGACCAGCAGCTCTCCTTTCCTGTGAAATATTCCTTTAAACAGCCACTGATGATACAGGTGGACTTAAGCTTGTTTACACACGTGCTTTAGTTTTGTATGGATGTACCTCTCTTTTGGAAAGTGGTCTGCTCCTTGTTGATGAAGATCTGGAATAGTGTAGTGCCGAGCGCCCCAACTTAACGACTTGTCCTTTGCTAAAAATATCACAGCATTAAAATCATATGGTCCAGATATAACCACGATCCATATAATGCCATGTGTTTTATCTCTGGTGTGTGTGGTTAGTATAGCACGGTCAGTTTCCAACAGGCAGGACACCATCTTATCTTTGACAGGAGCCTTAGAGTGGAATACTTAACAATTCCAATATAATATTTATATTGTCATGGCCGACGTAGGTTGTGTGAACTTGAGCTACTCCCTCTCTGAGCCAGAAACCAGAAGAATAAGTCTCAAACTTGTGACTCCATTAATAATAGGATTTTTAGCTGCTCCATAGATGCATGTGAGACAGATTTTATTTTTAGCTTCATTCCATTGTAGTGTTCTCAGTTATGAAACCCAAAATGTAACCTATACCCGGAACACACTTCTGGGTGCTCGGTGTCATCTACACCATTTAGCTGAAAAGATCACTAAATCCAAAACCATCATAACTAAAAACATGGTTATTGTTAGTACTCACAGCTGTCAAGCTAACCTCTTGTGGATGACTCCGGGGACGTATGTAGCGAGAGGCCAGCTGGGCCGTCGAATCATGTTGTTGTTGTCGTTGTCAATCCGTTCAACTGGTTGGCGGAGGCATGCAACTGTAAGGCATTATTTCCAGATTCATGTTGACTATTAATGCCATGGTTGTGACTAGTTGTCAATGCATAACCTTAATCTAAATGGAAAAAGAAATCCAGAGCATACTTAAAAGGAAGTGTTTACTCTGAACACTTGTTTTTCTCATAGATATCACATGGAAATGTACTGTTTCTTCTCCGTTAACAATGGCTGGAGTTGTCACAATACACCCCGCGGCTTCAAACGTACCTTATCTCTTTAGTTCTTCATTCAAGGTTAGCAAGTTGAGCCTCGGGGAACCCTTCAGATGTCTACAGCTTAAAGAGTTGTGACGTTGACACAGGAGTCACAGCGGAGTCACGTCTCCTACATTTGACAAGGTTGTGATGAGGCTGCCATCATATTTAGGGAAACGGCAGAACGTGCCGTGCGGTTGTCGGAGGAAAGTGGACATGGGCGCTGTTACGGTCAGAAAGAAACTCAACAATCTCTCTGCATACCCATAGGCCTGGGGAAACACACACTGCAGCGTGCACACACACAATATCACACCCACGTACACTCGCTCAGCGACTGCCCACACGACTGTGCAGAGGAAGCGTGTGTGTGTGTGTGTGGTTTCACTGAAGCAGCAATGCTCTTCTTGGCCTACAGATAGCCAGAGAGAGACAGAGAACGAGTGGGACAGATAGGGCTCGATGTCTAATTAACTTACTGCCTTCAGAGGATCTATGTGTTTTCCTTAACCAAGGCAAATGATGACCACTGGGGAGAGAGAGAGGGGGGTGGCTGGAAAAGGGTGGGTGCAGTGATGCAGAGAAGGATTGCGTTGCATATGAATCACCACTGTAGTTCGTACAGAAGCAGCTCTACGTGCACGTTAAATGTAGATCCGCCATCACACTGCTCACTGTGCATTCGTATAGGAACACGTTTTCCTCCCAAAGAATGAAGCCGAACCACAAGAAATGAAAATGCAATGTTGGATGTGACCTCTCCCCGGCTGTGGTGATCCTGCGTTCCATGTCAGCAGCAGTAGCAGCATCCATCAAAAAAAAAGCATCACTGCATAATAAGTGAAGAACACAGGAAGCCACTGTGGTGCACCTCTGTGTGGAGAAACTGCCCGAGGTGTTGCACACAGGTTTCCAGCGAGCAACAGAGAGACAGGATTCTCTACATAGGTTTCAGGCGTGGAAGCCAAACGGTTCTGGGGAGAACATCGCATGTGAGAGCTGCACGCTATGCAAACACCTGACGGGTATTTGCATTGTGGGCTCAGCCCTCCACTGATCTGAAATTCCCTGTGATGCTGCATCTACACTTTGCTCGCACACATTTTTAGTGGAAAGGGTGTCGACGGCTAGTATGACTGCAACAACATAAATATGTGTGTGACTGGAAAACAAACCCGCTAAGACACAGAAGTTGGGCAGAAGACATGGAGAGGCAGGAGCTGAGGGAGCCAATGAATTAGAGTCTTTAATTAGAGCAGACATAGTGCTGTCTGCGTGCATCACCAGGCTAGACCTAAAGGGGAGTATGAAGGCAAAGTCACTTTCAAGCTCCACTAATATAATGGGACCCCTGTGGGACCAAGCAGGGGGTAGATAGGTTTTCCTTTTTTCTTCTTCTTTTTGGGCTTATTTCTGTGTCTGTGCTCCAGCGTGTGTTCATCCCAGCAAACCGTGTTCCAACTGTTTCAAGGTTGGCTCAGCCGAAGTCATCGCTGTAGACCACGAGGTTAATGTGTGACTCTTTGCCATTATCATCCTCGGCGGCGGCACACAAACAGAGCATCTTGCTAAGCCCGGTGTCATATCAGTCTTGTGTGGCTAAGCAGGCTGTTCACTGAGTTGTGAAATTGAAATGCAGCCTTGGTTATTAGACTAACAGCCCACCACCCGCACTGCTAGTTCACTGTCAATAGCCACTGTAGCGTCAACTAACAACACAACTCATTTGTTGATTAAGAAGAGCTGTGCATGTTGCGTATGCTTATGTGTACACGGGCGCTCATGCAAGTGTGTGTGTGTGTGTGTGTGTTTTCACTTAGGTGCCATCACCGAGGCTACACAAGTGTGAAATAGCAATCCTAAGCAGCAATACAAATGAAAACATGACTCCTATTTCAATATTCTATTTGAATTCATTAACCTGCTGACAGAGATATACAAATATGGATTTACGGTATGGTGTGTGTACACAGCCTGCAGAGTCCCACCTATGTGTTGTAACAGTGGTACGCTCCAAATAAAAGTGATAGAATACTTTTGACTCTGGGAAAACGGAGCGATCTGGACCTCGCATCAATCCCCCTTTCATATCATGTGGATGTTCACGGCACTCGGTCAGATCAGATCCTGTGACAGGAAGTAACCCATATAGCGGACTGTCAAAGACATAGTTAGACAAACGAATGAACGGTGTTTGACAACACATTTACTATATTTGAGGTTCCTATAGCTCTGTGTCTGTATTTGATCATGTTTGTTTGGCGGTGGCGGGGAACACAACCAGGGGCAGGCTGTCAATCATGAGGATGGGGAGAGGTCCCAGCGGGCCGGGAACATTTCAGACTGATAACTGTGGTCTCACTAACTGTAGTGAGCCTCGCTGCAGGCTGAGCTGACAGAGCTGTGCGCCTGCAAACACACTCTGAACGGCCCAGATCAAGTCTGCAGTCGGGTTGTGAGTCAGCAGCGTTCTCAGAGTGGCACACCTCCACCTGACAGCTTGAGAGGGGGGTACCTCCTGGTCTGGTTAGGCAGGGGCAGGTGAGCACATGTTGATTGACTGGAGAAGGATGCATTTGTGGAAAGAAGAGTGTCTGTTATGATTCTTAATACTGTGTTTGTATATAACACCGGTTGTCATCACATGAGGAAGAACCCCTCGCACGGTCAGTGGAGGGAGATGAAGCTGCAGCACAGGTTTCCCCACGAGACACAATCAATATGTCAGACGTCTGTTAATCTGTCTGTATTTTGAAGTGTCAATCAATGTGTTACAATTGTGTTTAGTTTAAGTTAAATCTTAGAATGAATATCAGTCTATGTGGACCTGGAGTAACCTAATACAGTGTTTGTTCTCTGGTAAAGTCTCCACTGATACCACATTCCTAATATAAAATATATATAAAACACTTAATCATCACCATAGTGCTGCATCATTTGGCAATAGTTGATTCATAGACATTTATTTTAATTAAATCTTTGAGATTAGCACTTTAAACTTTGTATTTTTGGGAATCGAGCCAGTCGTCTTCAAATAACTAATCTATTACATTTTTTGTATATATTTTTCAAATTGATGGTTATCATTGCACCGTACACAAAACTAAAATGTTTCTTTTTTCTATTTGCACGACCTTTCAAGATGTTGATTTCCATGAGCCATTTGATGGAAAGCCCGACCATTTTCCAGTCAGAGGCAGAGATGCTATCTACTCTCCTGTAATCTAATATGGAGAAGCAGTTATCTCAACAGCCCAGTGCTCACTGCATGCCATATGGGCTTTTTTATGTTGCTACATTCATCACTGACACGCCTCCAGAGAGAAAGGTTAGCATTCAGCTAAAGGGCTACCAACACACCAGCTGATTAAATCCCACATACACTCTTGTGTTCTGCTGGTTGTCCAGGTCGCTCATGTTGCATCCGGTCAGGCATTATAGTTTCAAGATGTTTTCTACAAGTTTGACTTAGCTGTCTATGCACATTGTGTAATTTCCACTCTGAGTCATTTTTATTTTCACTGTTTCTTTTTACTTATGGGCTTCATTAGGAACCCGTTGGAGTTGCAGAAGGGGAGGGGCTCAAGCTGTTGAGAAGCATGCTGTATTTGTTAAAATGCTGTTTTGACATGACACGTTTGTTATTTAACCCTTAATAGCTTAAACGTTGTCACATTCACTTTGCCAAATCCTCCCTTCACACCACCCGTCTGTAAACAGCCATGCTTTACAGCTTTATAGCTCCTCTGTGGGAAGTTGTTCAATACCAGATTCATAAGGTCGATCGCTCATTAAACTCTTCTACAGTTGGCTTAACGCCTTATGAGTGGTTCAACATATTGGATTAGTTATAGCCTCTCTCAACATTAGCATTTACTCAAATTTGACATTAACTTTTTCTCAAAAGCTGTCTTCCCCATGCAACTTCTTCATAATTAATATTACAGTTTTGAAGAATTGTCCCCATTACATTGGAGTGTTGCCAACCTCTTCTTTTCGCCTGCCAGTGGTGGACTTCACAGACGGAGTAGTGAATAGTATCCAAACATCCATATGACTCCTTAATGAGAGGGCCCATCACAGTAGCGTGGGTCAGCTCCGACCTCGGCCCGACATGTCTTTTTTTTCAGACTGGTTTTTTGGACTTGGAGCTGGTCATGTTTGAGCATTGTGTGATGTTGTTGTGTAAAGCTGCTTCAGCTTTTAACTGGTTGCACCAGTGAATACAGAGCTACCATACAGGAACAGTGCTGTGTCTTCTGTCTCCGTCTCCAGGTGATGTGATGGTTCACTTTCAATCTGTGATCCGGAGGCTTCAGCTTCTATCTTTAGCTTTTGAACCTGTTTTCTCTGCTCAGCTTGACTTCCTGGATACATACGTCAAACACATATTCCAGAGTGGCTGCTTCTGTCTGAAATGGCTTTTCTGTTCTTACATAAATTAGATCACATTTCTTCAAGGAGTGCAGCTACTGACTGTTGGCTGCATGGTGCTCCTGACTGCTTGACTGAGTCTCAGCGGGGGGCGGGGCTTAGCGGAGGAGCAGCTGTGTTGGTTGGGATGCAGGGCCATGCGGGAGGCATCGCTTGTGAGAACGTAACCCTTTCAGTGTGGAGTAAGGATCCCAGAGGCATCACTGGAGGGGAGTAGAAGAGTTGTCTGTACTAATAGCTCGTCATCCCTCTGAAGAACCCAAACTTGGTTTGTCTCAAATGTTTATATTTTTCACCAAAGCAGAGGCCAATTTAGTGCTGCGGCACTTGTTAGCTTTATTATGATGATGGTGAATGCACGCTCACACAGTAAACTGCTCCACTACTCTACTTTACAGCCGCCGATGACATTAACATTAAGTAAAGGATTTTACGGCGAATAGTTTTTCAGGCTCTTTGCCAAGAATATTCTTATGCAATTAAAAGAACCCACATAAAACATCAGGCACCTGTCCAAATAAGCACCACGATGTTTTTTATTGTTTCTCTTCTTTATTGACAGTAATCTGTCATAAATTGTGCGAGCGCTTGCTTTTCATTAAACATGTATGTATTTTTCTCTTTTGACAGTTAATTTACTCTATAACACAACTATAATCTGTTTTTAGTATTAGTATTTCTATATACTGCAGACCATATATGTGCATGTGTGCATATATGCAAATGGTTTGTGTCTTTCCTGAGATATATTCACCAAAGTTCAATATAGAGTTAGTGAGCAAAGTCCGACCAATGCTCACTGGAGCCATAGGGAGAGAAAAATCCATACCTCTGTAATTCACATGGCCTCTTCTATGTTACTGTGCAATCTATGGACATTAGCCAGATCGTTGTCTCAGAGAGTGGCCCGCCTTCTATGTGAAACAGGAGGTGTGCATGTCTCCCTGAAAGTAAGTTGTTTTCCTGTTGTTCTCAGAACAGTAGTGCTGCAGTACATAAGTACTGTGAACAGGCATTACTCTGAAAAGGTTTTCCCCTCTGTGCTAACTTTGAGGGGAGAAGGTATCTAAAAAATAAGTCTTGTATCACTTCAAACGGCTCTCTGCAATGCAATGAAGGAGGTGTGTGGATAAGTGCAACTTGATGGTGGGGGAGGGGGGTCAAGTTAATAGGGCCTATTATGTACTTGGCTTGTCTGGCAGTCAGCTCCCCGTTGGCTAAGGAGCCCGCCATTCAGGAGCACACGAGCCCGTCGTTAGTGTCAGTTTACTTGACATTTTCTTTGTGTCCCCGTTGAGCCCGGAGACTGAGCAGCCTCCGACCTGATAATAGTCACCTGCCAGGCCCCCGCGGTAGGAGAGGAGAGGGGCTGCTGAGAAGCAGTCAACAAGAAAGACTGAAGCAAGGGTGCAACTCAGAGCGCGGCAGAAAAGGGTTGCGGTTACAACATGGATTGTTTCCAAGGCGACAGACAATTAATGACAACCCTGTGATTCCCATTAAGCGCCATCATTTACCACCTAGGATTACCCCTCAAGAACAAGAGGGTGAGAGACGGAGGACTCGTGGAAACGCACAACATACAGTTGGCGGTGACGGTGAGCGGGGGTGACAGGAAGGTCAGCCCTCGCTCCTTAACACACGGTGCTGACACAGGCAGCTCCAGACCGTGGTGTCAGGGTCATGTGACCCAACGTACAGGACCGGCCTACCGGTGGGGAACAGATTCAGTATGCAACTCTGTTCCCAGCAGCTCTATCGAGCATTTTGCTTTCCCTCTGCCACCTGCACACTTCCTCCAGCGACCTTCACATCCTGTCAATCAAAACGACAGCACGGGGGATTACATTAAAATTAACCGTGCGCTCTTAAAATGTGACCTGCAGCTACATTTAAAGGTGAAGGGGGCAAACCGGAATCAAATCAAGTTCTTCATGCCAAGGGCTTTTAAAATACATCTCCCCTGCCTGCACACGTTGGTCCTGGATTAGAGAAGTCCATTGACACCTTGTAGACATAGACGTTACTACTAAAGTCAAGTGAGCGATTAGAAAGACAGAGGCTAACTTCCACGGTACAGTGTGAAAGTAACTGATGTAATTAGAAGGCTTATTTAAATTCACACATCAAATTTACTTTTTGTTTGGGATTTATTTCAGATTAGCTAATATTGAGCTAGAATTTGACAAATACTTTAATTTCCCACCGCACTACTCATCATGCAGCTCTTTATCCACCTGCCTCATATCCAGGGAGTGTGGGCCTCTATCCTTCCAAATCCCGGCTTACTCAGACTCTGTAAGGCTCAGAAGGTAAAACAGTGTTCTTGTCAGGTCCCGTGTTCGGACCCAAAAGCAGACGACAGAGGCGAGGGTACTTGATGTAAAAGAAAATGACGTTTATTTATAACACGCAGCGACAGGCACCAAAAACAAAGTAAATACTCAGCTCCGCGCTGGAGTGGCTCGTTGTCGCAGGCTGATGACGTGTAAAACAAGGAACTCGAAGACAGCCGCTCCTCTGCGGCTTCCCTAAGAATGCTCGTGACCCGTAGCTCCAGTTGGGATCGACGAACTGTAGCGTAGCGTCTCGGGGATCAGACTAAGTGAGTCAATCTCTCGGCGTTGGACCTCCGGGAGGAGGCTGCCTTTAAACTGCGCCGTGATGTTGGAGATGCGCTGCAGCTGCGGGCGACGGCCCTCCTCCTCCCGGGTGCCCCGCATTAGCCTGATTGGAGATAGTACGAGAGAGAGAGAGAGAGACACACACATTCTGGCCGTAGCCAGGGTTACTATGGCACCCCCTTGTGGTGGCGCCCTGTACCCTCACAGTTCTCCTTCGTTCCCTCACTGGGGAAAGGTCCTTTAATACCGACATTCCGGCTCTTTTGGCTCCGCCCCCTAGATCAGCGGTCCACAACCTTTTTTGCGCCCCAGACCGGTTTCGTCTAAGAGAATATTTTCACGGACCGGCCTTCCCGAGGTGGGCGATAAATATGATGTAATAAGTAGTATGTAATAAAATGACACGACCGGCATAAAGACAATCATAAAGTGCATTAAAATACAACTCACCATTACGTCAAATTAGTGGGAGCTCTGAGCTTGTTTCTGTGCTAAGAGTCATTCTTTATCTCTGGTTGATCCCCGATCTCTTTATGTGCAGTGTACGATCTCAGGATTCAGCCTTGATTTCATCCAGAACACTGGCCGAGTTGAAATGTATTTTGAAGTTTCATTTTTGGGGTAACGTGGGTAACGTATCACGTGACCTCTTGACATGTGTCAAGAGGCTTAGACGCACAGACTGATGGATCCGGTCATTTTTCAAAATAAAACTTTTTCCGACCTTGATTTTTTTTTGACTTTTTAAAAACGTATTCTTTCGGTGGCCCGGTAGTTGGGGGCCGGTACCGAGCCGCAGCCCTGTGGTTGGGGACCGCGGCCCTAGAACACAAAGAAACAGTGGGCGGAGCGATAGCACATTCACTATGGCTCAACAAGCATCTCTTAAGAAGTGGAATGGGGGGGGGGGGGGGTTCAACCAAGATCTTTGGCCTCTAGCAAATTAGCTATAGGCAGAATGCAAATTACACGTCCTTCATTAAAGGATTGCAATCATTTCTTGAATCGATAATCAGCAGCTCTGCAGACAACAGGGGAGAAGAGAGGTGGGGAACGATGCTGCTCTTCTCAGCATTGTGTCGATGGCTCTACAGGACGCTGCAGGCACAGATCCATATACAGAGCATCCAGAAAGTCTTCACAGCGCTCCACTTTTTCCACATTTTGTTATGTTACAGCCTTATTCCAAAATGGATTAAATTCATTTTTTCCTCAGAATTCTTCACACAACACCCCATAATGACAAAGTGAAAAAAGCTTGATACATTTTTTTTTCTTCAAATTTATTAGAAATAAAGAATGAAAATATAACATGTACGTAGTATTCACAGTCTTTGCTCAATACTTTGTTGAAGCACCTTTGGCAGCAGTTACAGCCTCAAGGTTTCTTGAGTACGATGCTACAAGCTCGGCACATCTATTTCTGGGCAGGTTCTCCCGTTCTTCTTCACAGAACCTCTCAAGTTCCATCAGGTTGGATGGGGAGCGTCGGTGCACAGACATGTTCAGATCTCTCCAGAGATGTTCAATCAGGTTCAAGTCAGGGCTCTGGGCCCCTCAAGGACATTCCCAGAGTTCCTGAAGCCACTGCTTTGTTGTCTTGGCTGTGCTTCAGGTCGTTGTTCTGTTGGAAGATGAACCGTCACCCAGTCTGAGGTCCAGAGCTCTGGAGCAGGTCTTCATCCAGGATGTCTCTGTACATGATGCTTTCATCTTTCCCTCCATCCTGACTAGTCTCCCAGTTCCTCACCCTGAAGAACATCCCCACAGCATGATGCTGCCACCAGCATGCTTCAGGCCAAAGAGTTCAGTCTTTGTTTCATCAGACCAGAGAATGTTGTTTCTCATGGTCTGAGAGTCCTTCAGGTGCCTTTTGGCAAACTCCAGGTTTGTCATGTGCTTGTTACAGAGGAGAGGCTTCCGTCTGGCCTCTCTGCCTTACAGGCCTGATGAGTGCTGCAGAGATGGTTGTCCTTCTGGAAGGTTGTCCTCTCTTTATAGAGCAACGCTGGAGCTCTGTCAGAGGGACCATCTGGTTCCTGGTCACCTCCCTGACTGAGGCCCTTCTCCCCCGATGGCTCAGTTTGGCTGGGCGGTCGACTCTAGGAAGAGTCCTGGTGGTTCCAAACTTCTTCCATTTCCTGATGCTGGAGGCCGCTGTGCTCATTGGGACCTTCAATGCTGCAGACATGTTTCTGGACCCTTCTCCAGTTCTGAGCCTCCATACAATTCTGTCTCGGAGGTCTACAGACAGTTCCTTGGACTTCTTGTTTTTTTTTAGATTAGATTAGATTAGATTCAACTTTATTGTCATTACACATGTACAAGTACAGAGCAACGAAATGCAGTTTAGCATCCAACCAGAAGTGCAATAGCAGTAAATACCAATATACAGATAATAATAAGTATTTTACAGATAATAAGTTAGTGATATAGGTACGGGATATACAGATTGATTGCGGTAATATGTACATGTTATACAGGTTGATTTGTGCATTAAATGTAGGTAGACTATAAGCAGGAACTATAAACATAATTTACAAAAGGCAAATGGGCATATGATAAGTTAAGTAATACAGATTGAGTGAACGTTAAATAGTGCATAATAATAATAAACAGTAGCTGCCTAACGTTACTAGACTAGTGCAATGCTCAGTTTTTAGTGCAGACAGTTCAAAAGTGTTTGAGTGCAGGTGTAAAGTCTTTGGTCAGTGGGGGGAGATGACGAGGAGATGGGTTTGTGGGTGGAGGTGGTTGGGGAGTAGGGGGGGTGTCAGAATGGGGCAGAGTTCAATAAGGAAACAGCTCTGGGGAAGAAACTGTTCCTCAGTCTGCTGGTCCTTGTCCGGAAGCATCTGAACCGTCTGCCTGAGGGCAGGAGGGAAAACAGTCTGTGTGCAGGGTGGGAGGCGTCCTTGAGAATGCTGCGAGCTCGACGCAGACAGCGTTTCCCCTGGATTTCCTCAATGGCCGGAAGTGGAGTTCCTGTGATGCGTTGGGCAGTTTTCACCACCCGCTGCAGTCCCTTGCGCTCCGCAACAGAGCAGCTCCCATACCAGACTGTGACACAGTTGGTTAGGATGCTCTCGATCACACAGCGGTAAAAGTTCACCAGGATGGCTGAAGACAGATGGTTTTTCTTCAGTGTCCTCAAGAAGAAGAGGCGCTGGTGAGCTTTCTTGACAAGGCTGGAGGTGTTGGTGGTCCAAGACAGGTCTTCCGAGATGTGGGTCCCCAGGAACTTGAAGCCGGAGACACGCTCAACATCCATCCCATTGATGTGGATGGGCGCATGCTTGCTTCTTTTCTCCTTCCTGAAGTCCACGATGAGCTCCTTGGTTTTGCTGGTGTTCAGGAGCAGGTTATTTTCGGCGCACCATGTGGCCAGGTGCTGTACCTCTTCCCTGTAGGCTGTCTCATCGTTGTTGCTGATGAGACCAATCACCGTGGTGTCGTCTGCGAACTTGATGATGGAGTTGGATCCATGCATAGGTCCGCAGTCGTAGGTGAAGAGGGAGTAGAGGAATGGGCTGAGTACACAGCCCTGTGGCACACCGGTGCTGAGTGAGATGGTGGTGGAGCAGGTATGGCCTGACCTAACATGTTGAGGTCTGTTAGTCAGAAAGTCCAAAATCCAGTTGCAGAGGGAGGTGTTGGTGCCCAGGTCTCCAAGTTTAGTGATTAACTTGGAGGGGATGACAGTGTTGAAAGCCGAGCTGAAGTCAGCAAACAGCAATCGCGCGTAGGTGTCGGTGTTGTCCAGGTGTGTGAGCACAGAGTGCAGTGCTGAGGAGACTGCATCGTCTATGCTCCTATTGCTGCGGTAGGCAAACTGGAGTGGGTCCAGTGTGGGTGGGAGGGAGTCCTTCAGGTGTGCCAGGACCAGCCGCTCAAAGCACTTCATGATGATGGGTGTGAGTGCTACAGGGCGGTAGTCGTTGAGGTTTGTGCTCTGACATGCACTGTCAACCCAGATCCCTGATATAGACAGGTGTGTGTCTTTCTAAATCATGTCAGATCACCTGAACATAGCAGGGTGGACTCCAGTCAAGGTGTAGAAACATCTCGAGGATGATCAGTGGAAACAGGATGCACCTGAGCTCAAAGGCTGTGAATACTTATGTACATGTTATATTTGTGTTCTTTATTTTTAATAGATTTACAAAAATTCCCCAATTATGTTTTGTCATTATGGGGTGTTGTGAGTATTGATATGATTTAATCCATTTTGGAATAAGGCTGTAACATACACACACAATAAATACATTTACACATAATAGAGAAGTGTTTCTAAAGTGTAGCATTGCAATACACTAGGACTATGGGTCACACATTATAATAACCATAATTAATTAATGGTATGTTTATAATTCAACTTAAGTTAAACATTTGTTTTACTGCAAACAATGAAATGATTAATCATGTTTACTTATTATTAATAATGCAATATTACTTGTGCCTTACATTTCTTTAATTTAATACTATGTGTTCAGAAGTTGTATCTAATAGGAGACATGCCAATTACATTCTTAACATGTTAGTAAACAATTCAATCACAGTATTTGTAAACCATTTAACACATCATTATCAACTTTTTAAAGGCCATCTAAATAATGTATATAGATGGTTAACAAGCCCATTAATACATATTTCAGTATTAAACAGCATTTATCAACTAAATGTAACTAGCAAGTATCCCTGTATTAATGATGGTTATTATGCATTGTACATGCCTATGACTTCTACATATCTAATGATGTACTAAACACAATCTCATGACAAACATGTTGAACTCCAGAGCTGGTTCTGTGATAACCTTTACTTCCTGTTCCTGCTTATGATGATCTCATCATCAGGCACGTTGACTGTCTCGTGCAGCGTTTCCTCTCACGTCTGTTCAGGGTAAGATGTTGCTGAGGCTCCTATGAATTGATTTGAAGATTGTTTAGTTTGATATTGATCTCGCTGTTGTCGACCAAATGTAATACAGTAGATATAGTAAATACTTAACGAGTGAATGGCATGTAATCTATTTGCTCTGGACTGGCATCGTATAACATCAACTCAGCTGTGGAGTCGGTTCATAAAGGTTTAATGAGCATTACCAAGTTTGTTTACAGGTAGTTCTGGGGAAAAATCAAAGATGACCACCTGGAGGAAAGCACCTTAAAGCATGTCTAACATTATTGCCAACGATTTGTAGATTATGCCCGATGAGCGGCGATGACTGCTCGCGGCTTGTGTCTGAGTTTAGAATGCCACGCAGGCTTTTGCTAAGCGAGGCTGGCGCTTCCAATTAAAGTGTGAGTGAGACTGAAGAAGGTGAACTCCATGAGCAGAGAAACACAAAGCTCTGGGATCTGAGCTCGATCAGCCGACTCACCTCAGCAGTTGGTCTGCACCCCTCCGCCCGCTGACACAGGAACTCGCCCTCCTTCTTTACAGTATCTGTCCTCTCCTTCTCCTGGCCTCCTTTCATTCCTGCTAATGTGAGAGAGATGTGTTGTAAGTGTGCATACGCTCCTTATTTATGTATCTATTTACTTACATGGTGTGCGGATGCAAGCCTCTGCATGAGCCCTCAGCTATGTGCAGGACACTAGCCGGTGCCTGCAGCCAGCAGGCCTGATTCATGGAGCAGCATCAACGTGTTCATCTGCTCCACACGTTTCCCAGCGATCTCTCTCTCTCATCTCACTGTTGAACCGGTCCTCTGAAGCTGTCTCACGCTCTCTTTGCGGGGTGGATGGCTCTCGCCGGAAGCTAATAGAGGGTGACTGTATATGTGCATGTGGGTGTGCGTGAGAACATCGAGGTAATGTGATGTGTCGAGTGGATTTGCCAGCATGCGGTCATCTGGATTTTGGATGTTCTCACTTGCACACACACACACACACACTTGTCTTATTGCATTCTCCCTTTTCTAATGCTCCTAAAACTACCTAATTACTCCCAATATGTAATCCAATGGGCCTAAGAGCAGTGTGTTAAGGTGCATAATGCGTTGACAAATGTGCCACACAAGTTTGGATGGAGCTATTCATGCAGCTCATCTTATTAAACCTGCTCTCTCTCCGTCTGGGCTGAATCCAATTTAATAACACATGCTGCACTGCACTTTTATTACTGTAATATCCAACCAAAGAACAGCCTAAAATGGCACTTTCGGGGCCGCATTGACAAACACAGATTGCATTTGTGTTCTCCGAGCATTATATCACCAGTTATGATGCACTGTTTTATTTTCCTGGAGTGGGGACACTTGATATTAATATGAAAATATCATAATCCATGCTATTGCTGTTGCAGGCAAGCTAGATAGCGGACCTGTTTACACATCATGAGCTCATATTGTCTCTCAGGTAAAGCTGTAATATGACTGTATGGGTCCAGTAAAGGGCTGCACGGTGGCGTAGTGGCTAGCACTGTCGCCTCACAGCAAAAGGGGCCGGGGTTCCAGTCCCGGTCTGGGTGGGCCTTCTGTGTGGAGTTTGCATGTTCTCCCCGTGTCAGCGTGGGTTCTCTCCGGGTTCTCCGGCTTCCTCCCACAGTCCAAAGACATGCATGTTAGGTTAATTGGACTCTAAATTGCCCATAGGTGTGAATGTGAGTGTGAATGGTTGTCTGTCTATATGTGAGCCCTGGATAGACTGGCGACTTATCCAGGGTGTACCATGCCTTCGCCCAATGACAGCTGGGATCGGCTCCAGCGCCCTAAAGAGGATAAGCGGTTCAGATAATGGATGGATGGATGGGTCCAGTACAGTGTGTGTGGGTTGGAGTGGGTGAAGGTCAATGGGACTGCTACCACTCACTTCAGAACAATGGAGGCCAGGGGTCGCACAGTGCACGCCACTGACACGGCCACTGCAGCAGAGTGCTCGGTTGATTGTGAACGAGGGGCAATGGTGGTTGAGGTTATTGAATCTATTTTGTGTTGCGGATTAAAGACAGGTATCGCCGAACAGATTGGGCACGGGGGGAGAGGCTCGGGAGGATGAAGATCCAGAACAAAACATTTGCAATGAGGCTGATGGTCAGCCACCGAGAAGCCAGAGTGAGAGGAGGGATGGGGGGGGGGGGAGTCACTCAGCTTGGAAGGTTAGAAAGAAGCAGTCGTTCAGAAAGTTTCCAATATTCTCTCCGCAGGACGACCATAGTCTATAACTATATGCTTACGGCCTTTCTGATGTCGGAAAGTGCCCTGCAGACTGCTGCCTTCTTTTTAAACCTGGGGACAGACGGGGGCCCTGTAGTGTGGGAATATAAGGCTGGAGGAGTGTGAGGGGGAGTGCCCGTTTACAGTTTCAGTCTTCAGATGCAATATGGAGGCACGTCAGATCCGACTTTGGAGTGGAAGTCGGCTGAGACATTGCACTGATGCCCGGGTTGAAACATCATTTTGTCTTCCAGAGATCCGATGTCGGCTATCGGGCAGCCGCGGTTTATTGTTGAGATATTTCAGTAAGAGCTGTGTTTATGGGTGCTTAAAGCCCCATCTTCCCTCCAACAATACTATCTGTATCAGCCGAATCATTACGATCTCCGCCAGGAGGATTATGCAATTGGTTGTGAGTGTTTAAGTGAGTGAGTGACAAACAGCTTTCATTGCCTGTTTTATCCTGGTTTATCCTGTTTTATCCTGTTTTATCCTGTTTTATTCTGCCATCGACTGCCTGCTGACTCCCTCACCACTCTGAACCGGCCTCGGCCAAGAGGCTCCTACAAGTGGCAACACAGCTTTTATTGTTTTTGATGGTGTGTCCAGCTAACTGCTAACGTAAAACACTGGTTTACACACTACAGAGTCTCTCAGTCAGCCAGAGGTTTGTGTGTGTGTGTGTGTGTGTGTGTGTGTGTGTGTGTGTGTGTGTGCCACTCAGCCGCTGCTACGTGGGCAGCTTGGTTAGTTTAATGTAGTTTTCTTGGCAGAATTGGATAAAATGTGTGATGCTGATGACTTTGAGCTGTTTGTTGTAATGGTGATGAACGGTGTTTTAAGACACTCTACTAAGTGCACCTCTCTAGCTCAAATCTTTCTGTCTTTTGTATTTGCATGGGCACATTTTTCAAGCCACTGAACTTGTGAATGTGGTGCGTAGGAGAAGCAGCCTGAAGTGCCGGTGTCACTGAAGGCCATGTGGGCAGATGATAAACACGTCCTCACGTCTGCTTAGTCATGAGGCAATTGTTGGTTGGAATGCTTTGTCTAGACACGGGGAGTGTAATGTTTGACCCTTAAAAACACCCAGTACTGAAGGTCTGTCCGCCAAACACTACAGGAGCTCAACATTGAACTAATATAATAATAATAAAGATACTGTTACAGGTGGCTACATTTTAAATGAGTTATTTCTGTAATGTAGTCGGAGCCTCCGGTAAGGTTAATTGAGACTTTGACAGTTTTTAAGTCTCTGCTGCACACTTTTGTTTCATGTCTTACCTCTGGCTTCAGCAGCAGCTCTTGGGCTCCACGGTTTGAGCTGAGTGAAAAGCATATACTGCGACGTGTGTGTGTGTGTGTGTGTGTGCGTGTGTGTGTGTGCGTGTGTGCGTGTGTGTATTCAAGTACTTGGAGACGTCTTGCCTTCTTTCAGTTTATGAATCTGGGAACTCAGAGGCTTAAGTGATGTCTCTCTCCAGGGACATTGGGAGGAGGCCTCCTCCAGTGTGTTGGGGGGACGGTGACTTCCCGGAGTCCGCGGGTGATTCGGGGAATCACTAACTCTTAACGAGATGGATCCGTGTCAGTTTCTGGATAACACAGCAATGTATTACTGGCTCATCAATAGTTTTGACAATAGACCAAAATCATATGGCCGTTCATTTAAAAAATATGTTATCGAGGGGCATTGTTGGCATGGTGACCCGACTGTTGCAATAGTAAAATAAAAAGTCCCCCCGTGCTTTGCTGTCCCTCCCTGATCCTCTCCAGCTTTATCTCCTCCGCTCAGCCTTCTATTCATTAAACAGACATAAACAAAAGGACTTTCTTTTTTTGTTTGGTGTCTCTCCATTGCATGCGGCTCCATCTCGCTGAGCTCATGGAAGCAATCACAAGCTGTTTGTTGCTTACCGTTAAACAGCCCGTACTTTGGGAGGGAGTCCAACTTAATACATAATTGGAAATGGTTGCTGTGGTCCATTTGCCACACTTTCTGTTCTTCCTACATCAGCAACACAGGCGTCGCCAGGAGGCTGCTCCTGGGGATATGCTTCTTTTTTCCATCTCTTTCTCTTCCTCCTTTGATGCCTTTTTATCCTGATGACAATTCACACTTCAGTTGAGGTTGCTCTGAATTTCAATTTCAGCCAAAATGCTGTTTTAAGTTCCTCTCTCTATCTGGATGCCAGCAGTCCTTCACTTCATCTGATTTCAGCTGTTGGCCTGTCACTTAGTGCTGCAGTCTGCCTCTAACTCTGGCTTTGTTTGCTTTTCATACGCCTTCCGTGCCGTAGTCCATCCTTAACTTGGTGTTCATGAAATAATAGTCGACTTTGCTTCATGTAAGCGTCAACAGGTTGAACTGGTCCTTCCTCAGTATACGTGCACCGCTGTGTCATGGACACACTAGTATCCATCCCCCCTCTCGTCCTCTCACCTAAGATTGCTCCTGTGGAGAACTCGCTCGCTCATGAAATTTGGCTTTCAATCTGTCTGCCAACGAGCCACCCCCTCTGGCCAGCCCGGCCCTCTCTCCCCGGGGAAATGCACCGAGGTCTTGAAGCGATCTCGCTGTAATGGAACTTCAGGATAAACTAGATTTGATGATCCAGCCATGCTGGGGCCGCTTGGCGGTTTGAGTTTGCCTCCTCTCTTTCCTGTTTCGCCCCTAAACCTCATTACCTGAGGCCGATTCTTCAGTCCGTCCCCACCAGGGAAACAGAGGTGAGGAGGGGCGAATGAACACAGGAAGTGGGGCGTCACTTCAGATCACAGCTCATGTTGGGAAACGGTTGATTTGTATAACCGCTGAGTGGGGCCGAGTTATTTGAGAGCTGAGAGGTCTTGATGTTATTGATGGTGGTGTGTGCTTCACCACCAATAACTGCAGCTTCTACCACGCATTGTATGACTTGAGGTAATCAGCTTATAATTATTTGTATATTACGGTGAAGCTCTATTGATCCTGCTGGGAAACGTAAATGAACTCAGGATGACGGACATGTTAAGTTCCAACAAAATAGCAGAAATAACAATTAAAAAAGACAGTATGCAAATCTAATCACAGGCAATAAGAAAGGAGAACTGGATGCAAGCTAACCCCAAGCTCCCCGGCTCCAGTGTCCACCCTTTGTGAGTGAGGTGTCACTGTTGCAGAGCTGCTTTCTGTTGTGACAGCTGCAGGTGTTCAGCTCCTCACAGATGCACACTGTGTCCTCCCCTGCTGCCGCCATGCTGCTGTTTGACATGTGTCCATTGTACAAACGGGCTGTTTTGACTGCTAGCGTGTGAACGGAGCTCCCTGCAGTGGAAGGAGGCCATGTGCTGCCGACCGACTGACACGCATTAGCAAAGTTGTCAACACCTTTTTTTCTCCTTCCTTTTCTGCCTTCCATCCTCCTCTTGTTCTGTCTGCTGTCTTCTCTCTTCACCTCTCAGACGCTCCCATACCTCTCTTCTTTTTCCACGGCCGATTCATCAACCCACACCCAAGGTCTTTTATGTGTCGGACTATTATGTGCTGTTAATTTGTTTGTGAACTGAACAGATGTTTTTTTTTGCCCCGTGAAGTGTCTTTGATGAAAACACGTCTTTTATGCATTAGAGGTGCGGCAACAATCTGTGCTCTGCCTCTGCAATCAATAACTCCGGCAATTCGGTTCCATCTCAAAATATTTGACCGATCGTTGTACAGAGATGAAGTGATGCAGTGAGCAGAGCCAAGAATGAAATATTGTGTGGCTTTCAATAGCTAGAATCTGGCTTTACACCTTGTTTAATCAGGAGGGGCTCCTGGCATAATTTAGGACATCAAATTAGTGTAATTCACATTGTATTTCCTTTTGCTTCCTCCCTTCTTTTCCCCCCTCCAGGTAAAGAAGAGTCAGTAGCCACCTTCAAGGGCAACGAGTTCTTCTGCTACGACCTGTCGCTGACGCCCATCCAGAGCAGCACCGACGAGATCACGCTGTCCTTCCGCACGCTGCAGCGCAACGGCCTCATGCTGCACACCGGCAAGTCGGCGGACTACGTGAACCTTTCCCTGAAGAGCGGCGCGGTCTGGCTGGTCATCAACCTGGGCTCGGGGGCATTCGAGGCCCTGGTGGAGCCCGTCAACGGCAAGTTCAACGACAACGCCTGGCATGACGTGCGCGTCACCCGCAACCTGCGCCAGGTAAACACTGCCCGTGGAATCCAGGGCCACCGCAGTCGGAGTGGTGCCTCTGGCCGCCACCCGCCGACTCGGTCTCTGCTGCTTTACTTGATTCTCCATCTTTAGGTCTTTGCACACGGAGCACACGGCCTCACCTTCCTTCTCACCTCTCCTGTTGCTTTCTACCCACCTTAACAGACATTTCTTTTTCTTCTAGGTTGACATTGAACAGACGGCTGGTGCTGTTCTTTCTGTCTTTCTTGGCTTTATATTTTTCTTCTAAAAGGACCAAAGAGCCATCTCACCTTCATATCCAAAGGTCACTCAAATGTAAACTCAAACACAGAGAAAGTCAAAATGAGACTATAGTCCCAATCATAATGAGATTATAGTCAAAATCATAATGATGTTACAGTTAATGGACATCATAATGGAATGCAAGACATGCAGATTCCAGGTGTTATGAAGGGCACTGTTTTGTGCTGTTATAAATGAGCAAGTGAGGAATGTGCTCAGCTCAGTATGTATGCCTGTAATGTACTCGGCTACACCAATGGAATGCGCCCTAATTCATCAAAGGTGACAATGCACTTAAACCCTTTCTGAACACATTACCGAACACATCTTTACAAACCTTTAATCGTAGCTAATGGAAAACCAAAGAGCCCCTGCAGTCGGGATGGTGAGCCTCGTTCCTGTGCTTGTTCCATCTACTTAGTTTTGTTTTTTTGTGTTGGTTGTTTTGTTTTTTCAAGCTAAGTAATAAGTGTATGTAGATACAGTGCACTCTCTGGATGCACCAGGTCATCAATTGGCAGTTGCAGTTACCAGCAGTGAGATGCAATCAATTTCACTTACACTTGCCGCGCTTACTTCTTCACTTTATTTTTCGGTAATTGTAATTGTAATGAATGGCTTGTCAGGCCTAATAATGCTCATTGTAAGTGGCCTGAATGCAACAAAAAAAGAAAATAAATTATAAAGCCTGATGTGAATGCATTAACACAAAGACGGTACATCAACTTATCTGTGTGCGCTTGCAAAAGCATCTCCAGAAAGGTGGGCGAGGTTGGACAGCCGGTGGTACCAAACTGTTGTTCTAAGAGACGCTGAAGGAAGGAAACCTGAGAGCTAAGTGATTCTTAATGTGAACTAAGTGCTGTTAAATTATAGGGAGACATTTCCATGCCCACCAGGCTCTGCAATTTCTGTCATATTACAATACTGCTATTAAAATTCTCAGTGTGGTAACTCACACATGGAAATAGTCCCCTATTTTTGGAGCTGGGTTTTATTTGCATTCAGTGTACTTTACCATCAGATGAGGGAGATAGATCGCAGTCACTGACACACACAGTGTCAATTCAATTCAGTTTATTTTGTATAGCCCAAAATCACAAATACAAATTTGCCTCTGAGGGCTTTACAATCTGTACACATACGACATCCCTGTCCCGGAACCTCACATCGGATCAGGAAAAACTCCCACTAAAAAACAAGGGGAAGAAACCTTCAGGAGAGCAATAGAGGAGGATCCCTCTCCCCGGATGGACAGAAGCAATAGATGTCATGTGTACAGAATCAACATAACAGAGTTACAGCACATTCAATGGATGTCACAGAAATTATTCATGAGTAGTAGGCATGGCCACGACCCAGATGACTGTGATCCATGACAGCAGACGGAGGTGAAGATGAAGGGCATCAGCAGGGCCGCCATGGAAGGGAACAGGACCGGCTTCAGACAGCCACGATCCATGGACGCTTGAGGAGAGGAAGCACAAAGGCTCCCGAGAGGAAGTAGAGTTAGTAATGAGCATTAAAGAGACATTAATTTATCTAGAAGTATAGAGAGGAGAAAATGAGAGGGAGAAGAAGATATAAATCCCAGACACGGCATCTCAGACACACACACACACACATCGTGGGTGTTAAATATGTTATGATGTAGTGACATGTGTGATCAGCAGAGTGAGACTAGCTTAATGAGTTTGGGAAGCCAACACGGTTTTAAAGATGTACAGCATGAGCCAGCCCACCTACCGCCAACAGCCCCATAATGACCATTAGCCAAGTAAGAAAACATCTGCCCGTCTCACTGTCCATCCTCCTGTCTGTGAGCTGTCTCTCTGTCTGTATCAGCATTTACAAGAGAATGCTGGCAATATCAAATACTCTCATTTTTATTTATTTTGGAACAGTACCCGCTCTGCTCGTTAATAAGATATACCTATACCACATTTAAACTACAGTTTTGACACGCCGGTGTCACTAACTTGTCTTGTTGAAGTTTAGAGATCCCCTATAATTGAATAATGTACACATGTTGCTGTTGAAACTAGCAGGCACATCTCCTGGAGCAGTGTTACGGTAATCTCTCTTCATTCATGATATTGACATGAAAAGTCAGTGTAGCGCCTTTCCTCAGTCCATAACTCGACCCGGAGCTTCCCGCCCACACCGGGCCGTCCAGCGATCTCCATTAACTGGTCCAACGGCCAGAATCCCCAGTGGATCTCTGTGATTGACCTAACAGTCCCCTCCGAGGGACGCAAGGACAGAGGCATCGATGACCCTGTGTTTACTGCCAGGCTCGTACCCGGCTGATCAATGAGCACTCGCATCCTTCGAGGTCTCGTAGAACACACCCGCAGTCACGTGGCTACACACACGTCAGAGGAACCCCTGAACCTGAATGTGCATCTATCTGTAGCTGCGACCAGCAGCTCTCGTAGGGTGAAATGTGGCATGGAGGTCAAGTGGATGTGTGCGTTTTGTTTACATGCCAATTGGCAAAAAGAGGGTGTGGCATTGAGAGTGGCCTTTAAAAGAAATTACTAAACTAATTTAGACACAGTGTCATCATGGCTCTGAGCAGAGTTCCTCTTCCACGAGTGTGGCTTAGCCACACCCCTATAACACACCTCTTTAAATAACTGATGAAATAGTTAAAAATGTAAATGAATAAGTATGTATTAATTATATAATATATTTGTACACACTATTTAGTGGTACCAGTTGATACGTATTCTACAGGGATGAACAAAAATCAATAAAACTTGAGAAATAGTCAGATACTAACTATATTGATCATTGGGGTAAAACTAACTTAAAACAAA
Source organism: Cottus gobio (assembly GCA_023566465.1). Lineage (NCBI taxonomy): Eukaryota > Metazoa > Chordata > Actinopteri > Perciformes > Cottidae > Cottus > Cottus gobio. The sequence continues at coordinate 17,170,292 of CM042233.1, read as the reverse complement.
TTAAAAAAAGAACTATTCCTGAATATTAATATAAATGTGTATTGTACTGATGGTTTTGAAAGTTACTGTCATAAACTTTAAATTGTTAATGTCATTGTCTCAATTTAATAATGATGCCTCTAAATTACGTGACTACCAGAGAGAAGATTAACTACTTCTATTTAGTTATTAACAGTTATCATCAGTACAATGGATTTGGATTCCAATGTAATCATGCAGCTGTGTGCTTTCAGACAAAGGTAAATCATAATTATTATTAAGAACAATAGCATTATCCTGTGTGTTGTATAACCAGGAGATGGACATAACAGTTTCCACAGAATGAATTATACTGTGTTTCACTTATTGTTTTTTTCCCTATCCTGTATATAGGATAGTTATCCAACAATTAATTAATAGCATCTATGTACGTCATATTTAGCCTTTTTTTAAACATTTAAACATTTATTTTAACAAACAATGGGCATGCACATATTGTCCCACCTCCCACATTTGGTGTGGTTGAGATGCTCTAAATACAGTTAAATGCAACATCTGATGCTCTGCCAACGTAAACAGAGCAGCCACATTCTTGGTTTCCGCTCTTCTTCCTGTCGGAGCTAACAGGATATCTTGCATTCCAAATAGCCTGCAGTCTACAAGACAAGCGTTGGATCCCAGCTGAGGTTACCGTACGGCCCAGTGGTCTCCAAAGTCTCATCCACTCTCTGTCTCTTGTTCTTAATGGGTCATGCATATCTATGGCTGCATCAGTAAGCACCAAAATAAGTAGAGCCTGTGAGCTCTCTCTCCCTCCCTCCCTCCCTCCCTCCCTCGCTCGCCCCTCTCCTACTCCCTGACCCTCCTTCCCTCTGTACGTGTATATTTGCCGTCTTCTCTCCTCAAAACCTATGAATTTGTCAGCTTTGTGCGGAATAGAATGAGGCAGACAGAATTAGGTGAGGTGATGGGGACTCTCTGCCAAGAGAGAGGAGATAAGGAGGGGAGTGGGGGAGAAATGAGCTGCTCCAAGCCCACCGACTGATTACAGATTCAGAGCTCCCCCTGGTGGCATCTGGCAGTACTGCAAGTGTGTATGTGGAAAGTGTGTGTTTGGCTAATCCCTGAAGAGTACAGTTGATAGGCAGGCAAGGACACTTGCCTTGACCTCTCATCAGTGCAATACGCACACACGCACACACACACACACACACACATCCCCACCCGCTCTACCCCATGCATTATGCATATTGGTTGGCATAAGGAGCAAGGGATCCCTCCCTCACCCCCTCACTCCTTCTGCTCTCCCTGACATGATGATCTACAATCACAGGCATCTTGTAGACGTCAGCACTGGTGACCATCCTTGCCCTTTCTCCCCTGAGATCTCTCTCTCACACACACACACACACACACACAGCAGAGAGAAGAAGGGCAAAGACAGAGATGAAAACCCTCTTCCCCGGGTGTCTTGGGAGATGATATATATACATGATACATTGCACCACGATTGAACACATTGTGAAAATATGTAAACTATCAAGTGTGCAATGACACTCTAGTCAGCATAATCCGAGCAGTAAAAGCCCATCCATGCACAATGCATAGTTTAAATAGCGTCTCTTTCTCCTCTCTGTGATTATTGATTTTCTGATCTTTTTTTAAATCACACTCAGATTTTTCCAAGAGCCCTGCTGAGACATGGACTAATCCACACACCGCTCAGTTCCTAGCAGGGCTAACTTTTAGCGGCCGTTCCATTGAGAATACCTTGGACCGACCCTAAAGCGTCTGGCGCCTGTGTTATTGTGTTCCTCCCCATTACTGCCATGACAGTAACCCAAAGACGATCAATGGGTTAGCGTGCATTGCAGAGGGCAGTAGATTGAGAGCAGATCGGGTCCAGGCTGGCGTTGTGTGGGCCTCTTGATGAATGTTTGGTGGTTAATGCGTTGCTTTTTAAACAACAGATTCATGTTCTGACATCGCCGGCAGTGAGGCGGGAGCGTCCGACAGCAGACTTGGTTCATCAGCTTCCTCTCCTGGTACAAACTGTCCTGTGTTTGGATCCCAGCTTAGTTCTGATGAGACGCTGATAGGAAGTTCCTGTTGAGGTTAACACCCCTCCATCAGGCCAGGTTACATGATTAGCTACACCCAGTTTGTTTCCTATCGGTTAAATGCTGTTGGTGCAGATCCGTGATGAGGATGCAGCAGCGAGACAGTTTCTTTAGACATGGAAGAAGCCGTCCTCATGCCTACATGCATGCAGAGTGACATTGACTGGTGAAAGAATCCATCTGGCCAAGACTACTCCGTAATGCAGTCATACATCTGTGAAGGAATCAGCTGCTATGCATGATGGGGATGTTCCACCCTGCAGCTCCGTGGCTGACCATCATCTATCTTTTGTGATGGCATGTGTTGTAATGGTTTTGTTCATGGTCTGCTTGTATTTCATACATGCAATGCCAAAATAAATGATGGATAGCGAACTTTTGATTTACTAGAAAGATAGGAATACAGTAATATATGTAGCAGCCCGTTGTTTGAGTAACTTTCTATGTTTAGAATCACTGCAAGAATCAGAATATCCTCCCACCACAACGGTCTGTACACTTAACATGCACTTACGTCCCACAGGAGGCCGCAGTCAGTCAGAGGAAACATGAAGCACACTGTCGGTGGAAAGGAAGTGCGTGCTTGCATGTCTGTATTTGTGTTTGTTCGCGAGAAGAAGAAGAGATCGGATGCACAATAGAGAATAGAAAATGAAGTGTAGTACTGTTCTCTGAGACTAAAGGAATATCAGAGCACTGGAAGATAGACGGCAGTTTGTTCTCTACTAAGAAAGCAAGCTTTCTTTTAATTCCCCAATGTCACTTTATAACCAGACGATCCGACAGCCACAGAACTGGACCGAGAGAGAGAGAGAGAGAGACCTCTGAACTCAATATCTCACTTCTTTTTGCTTTTCCATTTCTCCCTGATGTGTCACTGTCACCCTTTCCGCCCTTTTTAGCCTAACCTCCAGTATCATCCGTCCCCGTGTCTCTCCTCGTGTTCACCTTGATGTTCTTTAAGTCCCCCACACGGTCACGCCTCCTCTCCATATAATTGGACCTTGGATGCAGCCACTGGGTCAATGAATGGATCACACCGAGTTTTGTCACGCTGTCTTAGTGCTGAATGCCCGGCCTGCAGGTTCAGCTTCAGCCCGCTTTGATCTGCATCAGGATGGAGTTCAGCAGAGGTCACGCTGAGCATCATAATCTGTTACTTATACTGTAGTGACCGCTATGAACCATATATAAGAACATTGATATGTTTTATTTACTCTTTACTAGAAAGCCTTTTTAAAATCTATAGAGAAAGGCAACTTTAAGTCTTTGTTTTGCTGTGGCCCAGGTTGATTTAAAACATTAGTGATTCAACCTGGAAAGGAAAGCCTTTATATTTGCTTATCTGCAATCCCCTGCTAATATGAAGCGTTGTGGAAGCAGCAGCAGGGACAAACCTTATTTTAGAATAAGCAACATCCAGAAGAAATGTTTCATACGTAGCACACAGATCAACAGCTGTTTTGCATCCCACTTTAAATACATATATACGAGTGACACGTACCATTCAAAGACCGCCTGCCTTGTTTATGATTGTGGAGACTCGAGCACTCCCTCACAGACAGTAATGATACTATGTGTTAACACACACAGACTTTACAAGCAAGCGAGGGGACATGACATACAATGCAATCATGCAAACTTTTTCTATCTATAATATTAACTGCTGCTAGCTAACTGCACATATTCACATTATGCACACAGCATTCCTCCTGCATACACTCACTGTGTGGTTGTTATGTGAGAAACAGGCCCAGTCAAACAGAAGGAAAACATTTGATTTAAAATAAGTGTGATTTGAAAATGAAACAGTCACAGCCCACTTGCTGATTTGACGGCCTCGTCTTCCTTTATTAGCGTCTTCTACATGCTGCGAGCTTCTCATTGTTCCTGTGACGTGACAATTTCTGGATGTGATGTCACGGCCCGTTGTAATGCCGCTTACTAAGACATCGCGGTTTTTAGGATTCCTGTTTTAAGTGGAAGATCATCTGGAGGAAATGGTTCCGTTTATTTCATGTGAGACGAGTAAGAACCGCCCTCCCCCTTCAATCAATACAAGTTGCCTGGACGCTCCCCACCTCTTTGTCTGTCTCTCCATCTCCTCCTCTCTCACTTGCTCAGATGTGTCATCCATTTCTGTAAGGCACGATCAGCTGCAATTACATCCCTCTTCTTCCTCCCCTCTCATCCAACGTTCCTCCAAGAGGCAGCCGAGATTCCTTAGAGGGAACCAATCAATCCCTCTCTCGCTCCTCTTCCCCTCTTTTCTCTCTCCATCTCTCCGTCCATTCTAGCTAGCAACGCGTCACTTAGCAACGGTGTCTGCGATGCTATTGGGCAGACTCCTCCCTGGCTGCAGTGCTCCAGCATAAACCATTTCCAACAGCCCGAGTTAAACCCTGAATTATTATTAATACAAGAATGTCTGCCAAGTCCTGACTTACTTTTATTTAGTCACTTAAAACACTCATGCGTTTGTCAGCAGTAATAGAGTTAAACAATGGAGCAGAAAAAGACAACTTAATTAGTGACACTCCCGGTATTTACTCTGTAATCTATGGAACATGTTGTGGGCACACACACACACACACACACACACACACACACACACACACACACACACAAGCAAGCATCTCACACACAAGCAAGCATGATGCTTGCTTGAACCTGTCATGGCCAAAATAGATTTTTTTAAAAGCCCTTCTAGGTGCTCAGTACACAGAGGCAGTGGATTTGTTTGATGTTCATAATGACATGCTAACACCTGTAATCCTTCCTCAGTTTACCGACGATGACATTTGAAGTAATCCTAATGTGCTCCAGCCCAGAGGAGGTGGAGGTGCAGCCATCATGTGAGTGGATGTGCTCCTTTCCCCCCCTCCCCCGTGCTCCTTTCTCCCCTCCTCCCCTGTGCTCCTTTCTCCCCCCCTCCCCCGTTCTCCTTTCTCCCCCCCTCCCCTGTGCTCCTTTCTCCCCCCCTCCCCTGTGCTCCTTTCTCCCCCCTCCCCTGTGCTCCTTTCTCCCCCCTCCCCCGTGCTCCTTTCTCCCCGTGCTCCTTTCTCCCCCCCTCCCCCGTGCTCCTTTTCCCCCCCTCCCCTGTGCTCCTTTCTCCCCCCTCCACCTTGCTCCTTCCTCCCCCCTCCCCCGTGCTCCTTTCTCCCCCCTCCCCCGTGCTCCTTTTCCCCCCCTCCCCTGTGCTCCTTTCTCCCCCCTCCACCTTGCTCCTTCCTCCCCCCTCCCCCGTGCTCCTTTTCCCCCCCTCCACCTTGCTCCTTCCTCCCCCCTCCCCCGTGCTCCTTCCCCCATGCCGATCAGAGAGGTCAGCCCCCCGATCCCAGCGGGCCTGTGTCTGTACATAACCCAAACTACAAGCGCCTCGGTTGGATCACCGGCCCCGGTTGTTTGCTACCGACGGCGAGAGGTTCTGTGCATCTGAGAGGGAAAGAGAAGCTGATTTGCATCACATTGCCACGGCATTAGCATACCCGCACTCACTCACTCATCGGCCTCATTTGCCGCTACCTGCTCCGGCACTTTTATGTTTATTCATCCCTCTTTCCGGGAGACCTGTAATCGGATAACAAATCTCCTCGTCATTAGCACATTCAAACAGGTAATAAAATGCCGGTGAGAGAGAAACGGGTACGGGAGTTAGGAAGAGATGATGGGAGGAAACAGGACAAGTCAGCAGGGAGAACGTCTCCGGGGGAGAACAAGGTCTAGCACTGAGTTCATGTTAATGACATCTTGTATCCAGGTTGTATCAAAGGCATCCTCAGCACTTACCTGCATCCACACGGGAAAGAGGTGCACGTTGTGCTCGTTAGCCAAGCTGAAAGCATTTTTCTTTTTCTCATCATCAATCATGTTCTTACAAACCATACAAACTATACAATTATGGAGAGCTAGCTGGAGCTACTTTCTCTAAAACATGAATATTCATGTTCAGCTGCTTATAACTCTGAATCCAAATGTATTTTCAAGTGATGGAATGAAAGTTAACTGTACGGTTTACCCCCCTGCCCACACACACACACACACACACTCACACACACACACACACACACACACACACACACACACACACACACACACACACACACACACACACACACACACACACACACAGCTCCCCCCCCCTCCTTTTGTGAATTCCTAAGTAACAATTGCTAGTTTAGTTATATGAGCCATCTGTCCATTGGTTTTGTTTGAAGAAGAGCTGCTACTGAGTCTAAGGACATCCTGAACTTAGCCCGGCCAAGTGGATCCACCAAATAGTCAAATGTGATGTGAAAGTACAATGCAATCAGCTCGAGTGTGTAAGAAATGATCAGCAGTAAGATGATTTACTGCAGCTTAGTTTGTTTTGAATCTTTACCGTTAGCGGTTGTACTTGTGGGTTGAACTCATCCTGATGGACTCTAAACAGAAACAAGGAGATAGAGGGAGTCATCCAGTCATCCAGCCATCCAGTCATCCAGTCATCCAGCCAGAGGTGAGGAAGAGAGGAGAGGATGATGGGGAAGCACAGCAGAAAGGAGAGAGAATTATGACCATCTGCACTACAATACACAATGTGATCTCCTGCTGTCTCCACACACACACACACACACACACACCTATAGAGAAGCACACACACACACACACTGTTTGTTTGCAGACTTCCGCCGTAATTGCGGTGACATTTATATTTGCACCTGAAGCCTGTCTGCCATTTCCCATTACTTGGAGCCAGATTCAGAGAGAGGCAGACGGGAGTGCACGGCGGATGATTGGAATGAACGCGGAACCGAATGCACCTGAAAGAGACGCTTTGAATGGAGGCCCAGTTCCCCTTCATCTGACGGGGTCACGCCTCATACACCACGCGTGCATAAATACACCCAGCGAGGCGCACGGATACGGAATGATCGGGAAGCTCGCGCTCACACGGCCAACTGAGCTAATACTTACACAGGTGACACAGACACATTATTCATGTGCCTCTAAGCATTAATTCAGACGGTGAGATTTCCGCCCGGTGAGAAATAGCACCTGTATCCTCCCCCCCCCCCCATGATGCTATTCCACAATATCAGTTTCATCACTTATTTCTAAAGGCCGAAATGTGTAGGAGAATGGTCATCAGTCAGACCGTCTACCCCACACGGATGGATCTATCTGGACGGTGGATCTTGGCTCGGGCCGCACGGTCCATTTGTCATGAAATATTTATTCAGCTGATTCGCTGGTGGCCACAGTTCAGTAGCGTCCACTGTGACAAGATGTGCGACGCAACAAAAACACCATCTAACATCTTGACCATCTGCAGCTGGCATCCTGCAGGACACAGGCTGGGGGAGTCACGTCTGCACGATGGTGACTGACAGCCCCGCGGTGTTTAATACACGCCCATCTCTTAGCCCCAGGAGGCGGCCCCGTGAAACAGCACAACGCTGTTTGTCTGGGCCTGTGGTTGTTTGCACGACTGGGAGCTGTGTCCTCCGTCAGCAGACATCGGCTCTCACAGCCATCCTTTTCCCACACGGGTCAATTACAGGAATGGGGATGTGCTGTCACAGCAGGGGCATGCTGGGCTGAGGCAAAGTTGAAACAAGCCCGGTGCATGGAAAATTAAATGTACTGTCAGACAGTCAAATTATTAGCTGGTCTATTTTTGATATTCCTTCTCGTCCTTAATGTGCTGGAGTTGCATCACAATCCTAAGACTGTTTTATCTTTTGCTAGTCTCAGTTGTTGTCAGCTCACGTTGTGTTGTCCCACTGATCAGTCCATTGTGTGTCATTTAATTACAAAAATAAAACACTGTTTAATTGTCTGCACAATTGATCTTGACAACGGAGCACCAGTTCAGCCGTATCTCCAGTGGCTCATGGCTACGCCTCTAGATCTTCAGCACACCTCCAGTGGCTCATGGCTACGCCTCTAGATCTTCACCACACCTCCAGTGGCTCATGGCTACGCCTCTAGATCTTCACCACACCTCCAGTGGCTCATGGCTACACCTCTAGATCTTCACCACACCTCCAGTGGCTCATGGCTACACCTCTAGATCTTCACCACACCTCCAGTGGCTCATGGCTACACCTCTAGATCTTCACCACACCTCCAGTGGCTCATGGCTACGCCTCTAGATCTTCACCACACCTCCAGTGGCTCATGGCTACGCCTCTAGATCTTCACCACACCTCCAGTGGCTCATGGCTACGCCTCTAGATCTTCACCACACCTCCAGTGGCTCATGGCTACGCCTCTAGATCTTCACCACACCTCCAGTGGCTCATGGCTACGCCTCTAGATCTTCACCACACCTCCAGTGGCTCATGGCTACGCCTCTAGATCTTCACCACACCTCCAGTGGCTCATGGCTACGCCTCTAGATCTTCACCACACCTCCAGTGGCTCATGGCTACGCCTCTAGATCTTCACCACACCTCCAGTGGCTCAGTTTGTTTCACTCCTTTCTTGTCTGGAAGTTGTACATCTTCATTCCTCTGCCTGTTGGGAAGTCGGTCTCCATTAGCCTGCATGCCTTGACCTTGTAGACTTAAAGGGAAACCTTTTCAACCTGAGGACAACATTTGTTGAAATGTATGGTGAACGCTGCAGACGGCACCCTCAATGTGATGCTAATGGTGCGTTCACACCGAACGCAGTGCGAATTATTCGCGCAAGTAAATGACATGTAAAGTCAACGCTCACACGCGAATGGTTGCGAAAGACGCAAATATTCGCGCGGCGTTCGATGTGAACGCAGCATTCAGTTTTGCCACTGACGGGCTCAGATTGTTATTATAGGTGTCAACATTATGGAAAGCACATAACGGAGAAATAACACATTTTCCCTGACCTTTCACTCGATGCTTGTTATTGTGTCTAACCAACTCTATCTCGGGGAGAAGTCTCATTCTGAATATGATTGAGATTTGAAGCGAGGAGTGCCGGACTGGTTCAAGTTGAAGGTAAATAACTGTTTTTGTGTTTTCTCTGTAGGGTTCCTTCTGTAATGTTGTCAGACACGCAGGGTAACAAACTGAGTGTCAGAATAATGCAGTTTCAGTGGCCTTTGATTGAAGGTGAGAAATTGCATTGAAGGAATATGTTCAGAGGCTTCTGTCTCAGCGTCCTCCCTCCATACTGAAAACTATTGTCCTCAGTAGCACTAAGACACAACAACATGAGACCTACAGAGACCTCAGGAGATTAGAAACACTACCGTCCTATATGCATACAGGTCTTACTAGAAGATTAAGCAGATACAATGCATAATGCCCGACTCATTACCCGCTCCAAATCTTGGCACCACATCACTCCAGTCCTAAAACAACTCCACTGGCTTCCTATCTCCCACCGGATCACCTACAAAATCCTGGTCCTCACCTACAAAGCCCTCCACCATCTGGCCCCCTCATACCTCACTGACCTCCTGTCCCCCTACCAACCCTCACGGTCCCTCAGATCCACCTCAGCCGGTCTCCTCTGCATCCACAAATCCAAACTCCGCAGTTTTGGGGACATAGCCTTCTCCAGGGCAGCTCCCAGGCTCTGGAACTCCCTCCCCCAAGAGATCCGCACCTCTGAGTCCCTCAACATCTTCCGGTCCCGCCTCAAAACCCATCTCTTTACCTCTGCCTATCTGTAGCCCCCTTTTTCTTCTGTTTTGCTTTCTTGTTTTGCTTTGTCTTGTTTTCTTTTGCTTTGTTTTTGTTTTTGTCTTGTATTGTCCAGTTTTTCTTTACCTTCTAATCTTGCTCCCTGTAAAGCGACTTTGAGTCTATGAAAAGCGCTATATAAATTCCATTTATTATTATTATTATTATTACAGATCTACAAAAATAATATCTCCCTTTAATTTCCACCACCCAGCTTTGCACATGCCTACTTCACTTTATTGTGTAATTTCTAAGATCATCAGCAATTTTCCAAAGGATGAATTTCTCACAACCATCCGAAGGCTGCTCCGTCAAAGAACAGAGAGAGCGACAAGTTCAAAAATCCACACATCAAACGCCTGTGAGGGATCTGAAACCTGCTGAATTCAAAATGTTTCCCTTAATAGTACCCCCCCCCCCCCCACCCCCCACACAAACACACACACACACACACCCTGAATCACAGAGCACCTTTCAACGGGGAAGAAAAGATCACAATCATTGTCACCTTTAGTAAGAGCACATTTGTCTCACTTAATAAACCAGGATCCAGTCGCTGGAGCTTCCTCTCCATCACATCCGCTCTTTGATGTGTCAGCTGTTGTTTCTGTAAACTCCGAGACACGGCAGAGCTGCGTGGGGTGGGTATACAACTTCACATCCACGTTTGAATCCCCTTCACTTCACCTAATTAATGGATTAAGAGGAGTCATTAGACAGAGTGGGTGACTGGTCACGGATCAGAGTGGGCGTGCATGAGGCGGCAGATCGACCAGTTAGCCTCAATGGGGGAGGGGCTTTGGTGATGGCTGCCATTTAGTCTCCCACACAGATGACCTGTGGAAACCTTGTGGTTTCTCTGTGTGTGTGCATCCCAACTGCCTGACTGAGCTTTGTTGCTATTGAATTTAAACAGCATCCTCATTCGAACTTGAACATATAATCATATCTGATTTAACTCTCGGGGTTAACTCTCAGGCTGGGTAGTGCCCCATCCCCAATACATGGATATCAGCACGAATTCTGGCGTCAGAAACGGTCGCCCACAGTGACTCAGATGGAGATACCAGATGTCCTCTGGATGTTCCCTCCGTCCTGAGGGAAAACTAGAGGCGGATCTCACTGATGAATCCTTTACCCTCTCACTGCTGGTGCATGTGAAGACTGACTGACTCAGTAGCGTGGACAGACAGCGTAGCGCTGATAGTCAGAGTGAACAAATCAACAAATTGGCAGATTTAACATCGGACCGCCCCGTCAGCTCAGCTGGGATTCACACTTTGTAGACTTCCTCCAGCTCCACGAGGCGCTTGTGGACAGTTTGGTCTCGTTCACTGTCCACTTTTCATCCCACCAGAGTGACATGATGCACAGCTGACAGGCTGGAGATGTGTCACATGGTTCCTGATGTTCTGACATGTTCTAGTTTGCTTGCTTTTCTGCACTGAAATGTAATTGTGTGAATGACTTGAGCGACTAACTGACCATGTATCTCTCTCAGGATGCTGCAGGTACCGGTACCCTCCCTTCTCTCTGCTCTTCTCTATCCTCTCCTCTTGTGCTGACCAATATGCTAAATCAGTTTTGTTTCCCTCAATGCCCCTGATGATTGCACATCATTGAAAATGTAATGTCGTTTTTACCACAATTGTCCATTTTTACAATGCAATAATTTCTTTTTTGATTTTTCCCTGCATATATCACATTAGCCCCCTTAATGACTACTTGGGGACATTATGCTTAGAGATGTGCACCTTTTCAAGTCATCAAGACACGATTGGCCTCGCCCAGTACTAAAGGACGCCATTTTCAAATGGATTGCATCCCACCGCCAGCCGAGCCCACTGACCAGATTAGGCTGTCAGAAGGAACACTTGATGTACTTTTCCCTCCCCCCTCCCCCACTCCAAACCAACATCCCCATCACAACGAGCCAAATCCCCTCAGTGGAAGTTGATTTGCTAACTTTTGTCTCTTTTACTAACAACAAGCTTCAGAATTTTTCCAATTTGATTCTTTTCATTGGTGATTTTATTTCCCTTACCTTTTATGTTTTCAACAACTAACACTGTGTCATTCACGGAATGTGAACCATCTGTTGTTTTCTCTACTTAACTTGCGACTTACATACTAACAAATGTATTGTTATCCTTTTATTCCTTTTGTTTTATTTTGTAGATGACCCTTTTAAAACAAAATAGTTATACAATTGCTTTCTTTATTTCTTTATTTGGATGTCTTACGATATGAACAATAGGGAAAATATATATATTATTTTTTATTATATTTTAACATTAGATTATTTTTTGTTATTGAAAGGAGAAGCTGGATTTGCAAAAGGCAATTTTTCTTTTTTTCTTTGCCACTTTTTTGGGGTTGAGGTGTGTTTTCTTGAGTTTAAGGTTTGTCATTATTTATTTTTTCCTTTCTCCTCCCCCTGTTTTCTCCTGAAGCACGCAGGCATTGGACACGCTATGGTAAACAAACTGCATTATATGGTAGATATCATTCTAATTGTCTTATACTTTGGTTTGCCCTGGGTTTTCCGTTACCTCTTTCTATTCTGTTTGCTTTACTGAAAGTACAATCCGCCATCAATTCCAAGGTAGCTGAAAAACCACCTCTCTGTTTTTCTTTTAGCCCTCTTTCTATATATATGTACTTGCTTTTTATTGCCATCCAGTCCCCACCCCCTTCCTGAAAAGAATTATCGTGTTCATCCAAAGAGGTCTGCCCAAAAAGATTTTAAACAAATTAGATTTTAATATATTATTTCTTGCTTTTTTTAATTTCTGCCCCTTTTTTAATTTACATTTTTTACTTTAAACACTATCCGTATGAAGAAATAAAGAATCATGATGCAAGATATTTTCTCAATTGAATAGGTACCTTTTTGATTTTTTCATTAATCCCTGTTTCCTCCCGATTCCTTTCCCTTAGAAGAACCCTATGAAGTGAACGTACACCGCAGATTTCTCAAGCATGCAAGTGGCTCACTAGAGCAAGTCCAGTGAGAGCAAGTAAAACCAAACAAAAAAAATCAGTCTGTTCATTAATATCTTCATTATTTTTAACATCTGAGGGATTTCACTGATGAGACCATCTTGCCACGCTGGACCCAGTTGGACCTGCTCGGCCTGTTAAACAGTGACCCGTTATCTCGGCTTGCCATCCCGTGCTTTATGGAGTCATGAAGAGTATTTACAACTCTTGATTTAATGGCCGACTCTCCCTGTAAAGTAGGCCTCAAATGAGGGTTTGATCCCATTAGTGGCCTTGGGCTGATTTATGATCAGGATGGGGCTGTTCCCAGACCAGCACCTGAACACACTCCCGCTCTTACTCGCACATGTGCACGCTTAATAAAGTGCTTTAATGTGGCATTAGTCCCCTGATCGCGGCTGCAGCAAATCAGACCGGGAGTACCGATGAAAGCTCATGATTGAAAATAAAATGTCAATTGCACTTTTATTAAGCTGCAGACTGGGGACACTGCGGACATGTAGAAACTGAAGACTCTGACTCGGACCTCGTGGGATCTGTTTTAGTAGCTGTGATGAGTGTTACTTGCTTTCACTGGACTTTTTAATCATTGAATGCAGCGGTCTGGCCGTTGATGCAGACCATATAAAGAGCTGCCTGGGAAAATCTGAACAGTGTGCGATCGACCCCTCATTAACACTAACACTAACTTATATTTCTTATACTTTACTGGCCCCTTGCATGAAGAGACTTAAACATCCCTTCCCGATCTTATTTTATTTATTTGTTTCTGTTTTTTATATACAGATTGAGAATATATGTATATGTATATATCATGGCTAACATATATACATACATATATCAATTGTCCTAATTTAATCAATACGGCCATGAAACATGTTAGCCACACCCTCTTGCTGTTTTATTTATTTTCACTTTTCTTTTTTTTTTACTCCTATAAGTTTAACTTCAAAATTAACTTACTAAAATGAATAACGACCTCACACCTTCTGAAACCCCAAACAGAAGGGAAAAAAGAAAAGAGGGAGACAGACTTTCATTTCCTGGGTGAATAGAGGACTGATGCCCCACGGAGAGAATCGGACCATAAGAAGGCTGTTCACTGTATCCAGGGACTCACGCAGTCTCTCATTGGACAAAAGCGATGGAGCTATTTTGAGCTCGCATCTGAAATCCAGTGGCGAAAGTTGAAGTGGAGGCATGATGGGAAGTGCAATCATGTCTGAGGACAGATTTCTTGTTTTGTTATGTCCAATAGCGTGGAGGTCATGGGTTGTGATCATTGTTCTATTCACCAAGACAGTGACGTCCTCTCGCCCCTCTGAATTTTCCCTCTTCTTTAAAAACCCTCTCATTCCCGTTGGTTTCATCTGTGATTGGTGACATCGATCCCATCCCGTCCCTCCTCCAGCTGCAAACTGACAGTGTCCAGTGGTCGTGTCCCTGCACCCTGTCTGCATGTCTCTAATGGCTAGTCTTCACATCGGCATCCTCCCCAGGGTGTAAATGCTGCTCTAGCCCAGCGTGTCGGTCTCTCTGTTACATTCGTGTCTCACCCTGAACATCGGACGCTCTCCTCCTTTCCCCATTTGTCTGGTTCCGTGGTGCCCTGCAATTACATCCACCACCCACTACTTTTACGTTTTACTGCATCTTGCCAGATGTTATTTTTATTTATTTTTGATTCATCTAATAGTTGGTCTGTTTGTGTTGTGTCTAATGGACCCCCACCCAATACACCCCATCCAATCCTCATTCTTCCTTTCCATTTTAAGTGCATGGCTTGTGTGTCACCCTGTTAGCTTTGATGGATTCATTTTGTTTCTTCTTAACCAAAACAAACCCTCGCACATGAAATAACATTCAGTCCATATTTCGGACCTGGTTTGAGCAATCAAATTTAAAGGACTTTTAAAGAATCCTCACCTAACTTCACTAAATTTACTAAAACAGTGTTACTAATCTACTGTTTGAATCAAACCTTTGTTGTAACTGTACTAACAACCATTTTTGTGTCTGACTTTCCCTTACTTACAAAAATACTAACCGATTTTGTTCACCCTCCAACCCTCTTAACTCCTTCGACAAACAGCAAAAACAAACTCCTCCCCCTTTCTCTCCCCCATCCCCTTGACACGTTGCCAAAACAGCACTCGCCCCAAGCCTCCCAGCCGTCCCTCATTTACTAACCTAGATGTGGAGCTCAGTTAGAAACTACATATTTAGTGTTGAAATAATAAATCACTCCCGGCTAATACGCGTTGACAAGCTGCCAGACACCTACGGAAGTCCGCTGCCGGATGGGAATGACTTCTTTCCCTTTCTCTCTTGAACATCCCTCCTTCCTGCGGCTCTGGCTTTGACCCGAGCAAATGGGTGTGATGATACGGTTCTTATGTGAGCCTTCAACTGCATTATACAACTGCTGTTATACAAAATGTGACACATTCTTCCTCCCTGCAAAAGATCAAATGTAGTGCCAGCGAGGGTAAGTGATACATTCTCCAATGTAAGCCCGCCTCCTCTCTCACAGAGGATGGATACAGGAAGGCACCGACCGGTCCACGGCAAAGAAACTAGAACTGAACGTAAAGATCGGATGATTCATCAAATTGAAGGTGGAACACAATCGTTGTTCCTGGATAGAAGGTGTGCTCACGGTGAGAGTGAGAAGGCCTGAAATAATATAGATTTTAATAGCATAAGCTATAATATTCTTACTCTGTCTTCCATACATGGGAAGTAGTGTCTGTTGCCCTAGTTTGAACAGTAGCACATCTCATTAATAAATGCTATATACATAGTACATTCAACTTAGGTTAATTGATCATTAGTGATACTAGAACTTGTTATTAATTAGACAACAATTGTATTATTATTATTATTAATATTATGTTAATCCACTAATTATTAATGGTTTAGTTTTAACTTTGATACCATATTAACCAAATATGTATCATTAACAATGTCACAAATAGCTTGTTCATAATGTTAATATTTATGAATGGTTTGTTTAGGTTTACAAATCATTTGGTCATTTTTAACACATAATATACTATATAAAACCTCATGTGTGCAACAATAAACTGTTAATATAACAAACAATATTATATTTAATGAGTAAATATTATTGTTTTCATTGTGTAATAGTTAAATAACTATTAATTAATGATGGTTATTCTAAAAGGTTAGGGTGTTACCTTCTGCTTACTCTTCCTCGTGTCTTATTGTATTGTATTTACTCAGCATGTAAGCTAGCTGCCTCCTGCAGGTGAATAAAGACAGCGTCCTGATTGGATGTGAGACGGGAGGCGGAGACATATCTCTGCACACGCTCTTTCCAACATTAGCTCGCTAGAATAAAACAGGATGTGGTTGCCCCATCGTTTCATGTGTGGTGGTATTGACTAAGTGGAGGCCCCACTGGAATCGTGTTCCCCTTCGTTACCTTGATGAAAGGGGGATCTACCCGGAGCGTTTAGTTGCCTGCGGTCCTGGGGCCGGATCTGGTCGATGAGGCAGTACCGCGCTCGGCTGATCACACGGCAGGACTCCACGATGAGGAGCGCTCCATGTGAAGCCCCATCACAAAGGCTTTGATATTCTGTAGGTAGTCGCTGGTTTAAGAGCAACACGGACAAAAGAGATTGATTGCATAGATGGGGGGTGGAAATCATAGCAGAGACCGTTCCCCCTCAGCAGGACCACGCAGGCATGCGAGTGGGCAAAACGCAATGCTCACCATGATCTGGATTCAGAGCTCAGTCAATCCTTTCACAGCACATTCAGCTCCAGTCGGTGTTTCTATGATATGATGGGCACACAGTTCAGCAAAGATCAGCCAGCTCTGTTTGGTCTCTGTGCGTACTGGGCTGAGGAGTATTTGAACAGCAGCTGTGTAAAAACCTGGGTATCCAATAGAAGCAGCAAGTGGGCTTGATGTGTGTTGTCTTAGAAAGTCCTATTGTTAGCAAAGGTGTGTTAGTTGAGTTTTTGACTGTTTCATTGTTTTCAATAAATCCAGAATGAACTAAATATATATCTAGATAAAGAGCAGTAAAGGACGCTCTAAATGTGTGACTTAATGTATGAATAACTATGTTTTTGTATTAATCCGGCTTGTTTCAAAAACTGATGTCACACAATCTCAAAGATTATTGTCAGGCCATATTGTTGCTTGTGCTCAGACACTTTTTACGCAAAATAAATCACGGTTGTTTTCATACAGTAAATAATGGGGTACGCCACCCTTTCCCAATAATGAATGCTTTGGTTCTGTCACTACAATTACTCTGAATGCATTCACAATCAAGGGGCAGCAGGCACAGCCGGTGTTTCTTTTAGTGAACCTAACCCAACGTGTTGCTGTGCCTGGCTTGACTTGTTGACAAGGAAAATATCCACAATTACATCTTTTTTTGAGCCGTTTTTCTCCACGCTGAACGATAACCTTCAAGACAATGGAGACAAACCAGCATCTCTGGTGGAACCTTAATATTTTACTCACCCTCCGTTTCAATAATAATATGTCTGTAATTTGCAGTGACGGTTTTCTGAAATGTAGGTCCTGCAGGCCAGGAGCGTCGGGGTGTTTCCTGCAGTAACCTGTGATATCATCACCCGTTCCCCTCCTCTGGCCGCTGATGCAAGGGCCTGTAATGTCCCTGAATGGGTTGAGTGTGCAGGTTAAAGTCTGGTGAAAGCAAAGACTGGCTCGTTCCCGTGAACGTGTACAAAGTCAGCTCAGAAACAAATACCGAACACTTGGATATTTGATTAGCTCTTATTCATTTTGGACGATCAATTCATTTGCCTATGTTTGCATCCTGGGTTTTTTCTTGTTGCTTTTGTCCAACCTCTGATCACAGAAACACTTCCATACGATAGCCTCAGGGATTTTCTTTTGAAGTGCTTTGCTGAACAATGTAAGTGGTGGAAGCTGGGATGATGGGGATGGCAAGAGAAAGAAAGACTCCTGCATTGCTGATCTGTTTCCCACATTGTATCTGGGGACTTCATAGGTGTCTGGCAGCTAGACGGGCTAGCCCAATGGGCACATCTATCCCTGAAGGTGTACCATCAACAACCCTCCACAAAGTATTGGTCTACATCCAAAGATCGTGCCTGGCCATAAGCTATGTTTATCAGCCCTCAAGTCAACATTTAAATGTCAACATGTACAGGTTGTACCTACCCGTTGACTCTCCATCCCACCTCCTTATTTCGAGAAGTCAACGTGCATAGGAGCTCTTAAATGACGTCCGTGAGACCACCCCCAACTACCCCTCACCCGCTCCACCCCCTCCCCCCAGCCCCCCGGCCCCCCGTAAGGTCCCTCTCGTCACGATAGCTGACGTTGACCCGCTGAAAGCCGCATCCAAGATCTTCAAAGACGACCCGACACACCAGCAGTCAACCGCAGATTCTCCAGATACACCTGACCACTACGTCGCTCTTTATCTCCAAGTAGTAACAGCAGACATAAAAATGAGTTGCCCTGTTTAGAAGGGAAGTACACAAAAAAAAGATCAAGAAAAAGTGAAGGCGAGAACTTAGCTGGGGCTCCTGGTCTGTTGAGTGCAGTTGCTAAGGTTTCTTTTCAGCTCTGCTTTAGAATGTTTACCGCACTTTATATTCAGCTCAAGCTTTTGTTTCTTTTTGCATTTCTGCTGCAGATGTTGTTTTTTTTTGTGTTTAAAAAGAAAGAGAATGTGTCTGTGCTCAAAGCATACTGTTAGAGAAAAATGATACTCGTAAACACTACATTGAAGGAGAGTAAAATCCAACATGCATACATTGCGTTCTGCTAAATGCAAAATGTTATTGTAAATGTCCAAAATATAAATTTGGCTTAGAGTGAAATGAAGGTAGCGTGTGCAAAGGGAATGGCAAACAGATGGTGGTGTGCACGGCTCCCTGCAGTCCTGTATTTAAGCTCTGCACAGTTATGCAGAATAACAGATGTTAAATCAGAGACATGAGTACTTCACTTTCGCCCAGACCAGCTCTATTAGGATAATTAGACAATAAATTGTGTCAGTAACTGCAAAAATCCCTCCCGAATGAAACAGCATTATTTGACAAGATGTTTGCGCTGAGGCATAGCTGTGTCTCTGATAGCCAATACAGCCGTGATATAATATAATTAGCTAAATTATACGTATTAGCATTTTCATCAAGAACTGCAAATTGCTGCTTTGTAATGAGTATATTCTGAAAAGACAACTCCTGGAAGAACGGAGTGGAGAAAACTGAGTCTCACTTTAACGAGCAAATCTCAGGTTTCCTTTTCCCCGCTCTTCAGGTAGTCTTTGAACTGACGAGGTCCAGTGTTACATTTCAAGCTGTTGCTTCACCTCATCTTGTAAGGTCCTGTGTTAAAACAGTAGTCCCCACCCATGCTGTTGTAATTGAGATAAAACATCGTAATCAAGTTGGTCATGTTCCAGTAAAACAAGCCTCCTGAGGATTTAATTTGACAGACAATCAAATACCATTTGAGCTTAAAAAAAACTAAATAAATTTAAATTTCACAGAAAATCCTGGAGCTACCTAAAAAAAACCCATCATGTATGCATCTGTTTGTTTAAAACTAAAATGTTGGGAAGGGGTTGGTATTTAGTTTCTCACACAGCAGCCTGTGTTGATTCCACCCGCACGTTCAGCTCTGTTCAGGATCAAATGTGCGGCACAGAATGTGTACATTGCACAAAAGATGAGACTTGAGGCACTTAACTAAAGAAAAGGGATTTGTTTTTGCTGTTAGGACCTTAAGTACTGGTTCAGCAAAGGAATATTGCAGAATAACTATGCCATATGCAGGGAAAGCCCAGTTGATATTTGACATGTCTTTACGGTGCACTTAATCCAGAGTAGGATGCCGTTACTTTAACCATTACTCAATTAAATCAGGAGTCAGTGATTACACAGTGAGCACAGCGCGCCGTTCCATTGGTTTTCTCTTAGCAACTGCACTCTAGAGTCAAAGCCCCAGTCTGAGTGGCACCAAAAGCAACCAACCAAACGACCATTTAGAGGACAACCCCACCTACTGTCGGTGTTTAATCCACTTTCTTCCTTGTTTTTCCTCATTCTTCTAATTTCTCTCCACTCTCGGAATTCTCTGTTTCTACCTATCTCTGTCTCTATCTCTCCGCCTGTCTCTTTTGGGCCATGCCTATGCCAGGTGACCATCTCAGTGGATGGTATATTGACCACCACTGGTTACACCCAGGAGGACTACACCATGTTGGGTTCTGATGACTTCTTCTACATTGGAGGGAGCCCCAATACGGCGGACCTGCCCGGATCTCCAGTCAGCAACAACTTCATGGGCTGCCTGAAAGATGTGAGTGGCTGTGTGTGATTGTGCACTTTGTGAATCCATACACTGTATGTAGCTGATCAAACATGCATATACACGTGGGTGTATTATGGAACCATGGGCCCCTGGGCTCAGACAAACAAGATCCCCCATGACCACACTTAATATTTGTTCAGCCTGTTTTTGCTGTGTTGTATCTATTTGTAGGCATTACACATCTCTCTGTGCTTTTGCATCTCTTTTTGGTCGTTTTGCATCTCTTTGTAGTGTTTTGTGTCACAAAATTGCTTTGGTCTTTTTCTAGTTATTTTTTGTCTTTGGTTGGTTTGCCCCTCTATTTGTTTGTTTGTCTCTCTTTGTAGTTTTATTGCTTTTTGAGGTCATTCTGTTCCTCTTTGCAGTCATGTTGTGTTTATTTGTAGTTGCTTTGTCTCTCTTTGTAGTAAGTGTGTGTCTCTGTGTGGTTTTCCCCTTTCATCGTCGTTGAGTCTCTTTGGTTCTCTGCATCTATTTTTCATCACTTTGTGTACTCTCTGCTTGTTATGTCTCGTTTTAATATTTTCTTTTGTGGTAATGTTGAGTGTCTTCCTGGTTGGCATGTCTCTCTTTGAGTGGCATTATGTTGGTTGAAGGCTGAGCTGGGCCCTGACCCTGTGGGCCCCTTGGCCTGTGCTCGGTAGGCCCATTCCATGTGTACATGCTCTTTGTACTGTATCTATCTGCATCATGCTAGAGAGGTACTTGCTGTGGAAACTTTCTTGACCACACCAGCCAGCAGTATGTGCAGAGTTTAACATTTAGCTCTCTGATAGTGTACTGTTGGTATTTTCTTTTCTTCAATCATACAAACATCACAAGGTTGCATTGGGAACACATGTTCCACTGTGCAAAAGCAGGTTTTGACTGCATTGTCAGACTGTGCAGATACACAGTGACTCCCATGTGTGAGGAGGTGTCAGACCGACCATATCCTGTTTGGTTCCTCTCTCCGTAACCATACTGCAGACCAAACACATCCACAGGCATTGCACACTGCAGTGCTAGTGAATCACAAACAAAAGTTTCAGATGTATATCATAGCTGTGATGCATATTGTGAGGGATGGATATGTAGAGGACAGTTGCCTTGTAAAACACTTTATATCTTCAAGTTTGACATAAAAAATACTTATATTTTCACCAAGGCTTTAAATCACAGCTTAACAAACTGTCAAGAGGACCAATCACAGCTTAAGGTATTATGCCCTTGTAAATGTAATGACTTGTATAGTGGCGACGCAACATGGTGCCATCGCATTTCCTCATAAAAGCACGCTGATTGAATAAGTAATTACTTTTGCCATCACTTTTAATGGATCGCACAGTAATCGCCCTATCTCTAACTTAATTATGCCTGTAGAATTACATTTTCATTATTTGGGTTGCTATCAGAAGGATCCCTAGTGGGTCTTAAACTTCCCAAGGCGTTTAACCATCCGCTCTCATCAAGAACAGGGCTGGATTTACAGCCAACGTACAGACCAAGCACAGAGAAAAGCAGACTACGGGAGAGGTAACAGCTACAAATAGAGGTGGAAGGGAATCTGCAATGTGAGGCCGAGTACTGGAAACAGGGAGACAGAGCAGATGGTTGGAGAGCAGAGCATTTAAGACTCTGTTGGACTGGGTGATCTCCCAATAAAAAGCTACTTAGCATGAGTAGATGAAATGAGGAAGCGATGACGAGTGTTAAAAAGATAACTTGACATGCAGAGACATGGTTGGGACAAATAGTATCATAAGCTTTCCTATTTGTTTCTGACACTGAGCCTATACAGCCTCCGGTGGGTCCCATATGTGTGTAGCCAAGGTAGGCTGTATACAGTAGGCAAGGTATACAGTAGGCTGTTATGTAACCTATGCTCTTAAAGTGACGTATCAGAGACTCAATACAAGACCCTCTCATTAGAAGATGTGTTCGGTTCAGAAATGTATAGAATTTGGTACACTGTTTGTTATTCCATGTGCTTCATGGGCTCAACTTATTCAGCTTGAGTCAAGCTCTAATGACTATATCAGCTCAACTGAGCCAGAAAGCTCTCTGCACAGAAAGGCATCGAGAAAACCCTCTACATGGGGAACTGAGAGTGCCAGGAGAGAATACAGTAGAGCTGGAAATACAGAGGAAAGTGAGGGGGAGGGTAGGAGAGGGGTAGACAGCGGTGTGTTTCATCCTGTGCTAGTTCAGTGGCACAGCTCAGATTATCAGTGGTGTTATGGTCCGGGGGAAGGCTTTCATGCCGCCACCATGGTCAAACGCCTTTGATACGCTTGGCCAGTTCCCTCCAGGCAGCCGGAATCCAAAGGAAGAGCGCAGCAGCAGAAGAAGAGTAAAAAGGCACCGAAAGAGCCACTGAACCCTATGAAGTTTGTATTTGCTGTGTGTGTGTGTGTGTGTGTGTGTGTGTGTGTGTTCAAAGTCACCCACATGCTATGATCATACACCGTGAGGTGTATGTGTGTGTTTTTCTCGGCAGAGTCAGAGTGGCAGTGTGAAATCAGACCTCTCCTCAGGCCCTCGGCCCCGTTTCACAGATCCCCCTCTTCTTCCACATGTCACCATCTGTCGCTCCACTGAAACCGCCGCCTCTCCATCTTTCTCCCAGACAGTGACCTTGCTATCGCCCATTTCACACTCCTCCCTCTATCTCAGTCTCCCTTTCCCACCTCTCTCATCACTTCTCTCCACCTCTAATCCTCCCTTTCTTGGGGGCACTTTTGTGTAATTATGTCCACGGTAGCAACGTTGGCACGCCGGCTTTGCCATGCTGACGGCCAAATTAAAATTGATTTTTTTTTTTTCAACTGATTTTGTGCACAGGATGAATGCTCTGGCCCTCCCCTTGCCCTCGTTTTCTCCCCCTCTCCCGCCCTATCCTCCCAACTGCGTCTGGATGCTTTGTGTCTCCGCCTGCAGCTTCCACCTAGTCTCATCTTTGTGGAGCGATATCATCTTCCAGTCATCCATAGCCCCTCTTACACCCGACCTACCACATATACACGTTCATTTGACACTTTGGAGCAAATTCCTTTGCCTGTTTCTAGTTGCTTTCTAATTGCTAAGGCAACGGCTCTAACTGACAGTACATGTCAATACAGCCAATACATATTGAACATATGTGTTTACTTGCAACCCTAACTCAGTGGTATGTGAGTTCATTGGACATTCACAGCCCCGTACACCGGGAGGAGAATGATCCGTTCTGTTCTGCTGACCTGCAGGTTGTTAGATTTGCAGAGTTTCTCAATGACAGAAACAAATCAATGGAGTCACCCCTGAGGAAGGCTTCGGCCCGGTCGCTCTCCATGCCGAGGCCACACATCCTGGTTCAGAAAGATCGCTGCACTTAATCCAACTCAAACACACCCAGCGGCGCTCAGCCCAGTCAGTGAATCGGAGAAGAAGTGATCATCATATCAAAAGAGGGAATAAAACTGTGTTTCTGAACATTATGAACTCTTTTTAAGATCTTTGACTGTGATCCTTTAAACTAATGGACAAAGCTGCCGAACTTCTCTGCAGCCTCAGATCTGCCCTCCAAATACTGAGGAGCACCTATTGCAAATGTCTGTATGAAGTCAGAAACCCTGAAGGGTTTGACGATATGAAAGAAAGGCATATGGTCTGGATGCTGAGTCAGCGCATGCATTCATACAGAATCAGCCCCTGGAGCCCGGATCATCTGGGTCTTTTGCTTCACTAAAGCACAGCTTATGTCATACACCGCTCAGAGTGCGGCCCATCACGCCTCCCGTGCTTTGATGCTCCCATGCATCACTCTATCCCTCTCTCTCTCTCAATTGTCATTCACTGCCATCTCCATCCATCCATCCTTCCTCCATTACTGCTGAACAACTCTCCCTTGTATTAGTTTCCCTCCTCCTTTTGTGCTCTGCTGTTTGTTTGTTTGTTTGTTGTTGCCCCTGGCTACTCCTCTCCTTTCACATTTGTATTCTTTAGCTCGAGAGACACTGAAAGATTTGAAGGGGGCCTATCATGAAGAACTCACCTGTCCAGTGCTTGTGCACACACACGTGGGAATCTAGAGTGTCTGTCAACCCACAAACTGTGAAATAAGACAGCACGGTCAGTTTGGTGGGCTGCTGAGCAAACGTGTGATTAACAAGATGGAGCTCCCCTTACTAGGTCACATGCAGGCTCATTAGAATATACTGGCCTGAGAACTACCTTTGCAAAGGGGCCCTCCAATCAGAGCAGCATGTTAAACCTCATCACAGAAGGTAAACCTGAGCGTTTCATACCGAGGGTCAATAGAGGCAAAGCATGCTCATGTCTTGGTTGACTTCAAGATGCTAAAGCAGATGATCCTGGCTCACGCTGCCTGGCTCTAAAACAAACCTAATACAAAGCCGGTAGCGTGAAAAGATGTGCGACTCAGATGATCTGAGCATGCCCAGTGATAACAGACGTGGTTTCCATGTACGACTAATTCTGCTCCAGCAGCAGATCGCATCCCATCAACAGCCAATCAAAGCCGACGTTGCGGCGAGCTGGTTCTGGCCGCCATCCTTCATGCTGGCTTTGATTTATGACATTCTGGATTTCGCAAAATCCCTCTGACACCAGGAGTCTTGATGTCAATGACATGTTGCATGCCGGCACGCAAATCTGTCATCGTGTTCGTGATGCCCCATCTCTGCCTTATTAACTGATTTGAGCACATCCGTGACTAGGAGACCAGATGTCAGCGGCATGCTTTGTCTGGTGTTGATTAGTTTGTTGAAAGACTTTTCGGGATGTCAGATGCAGCCATTGCCACGAGTTCATGTAAATATGTGTCTTCTACATTTACTGTCTTCTGTTCACACGAGTACCAAGTAGTGATGCTAATGCAGGAGGAGAGACGTTTTCAAAATAGAAGGCTCAAGTGCTAGATGGTGCTAAGGAGAGGTCACAGCTGACATGAAGAGTCATCTTCGTGTTAAAAAAAGGGAAGAATTTGAACAATTTAATTTGAAATGTCATTAGAAATCTTCCTCTTGGTGACGCACACCGTTTTACAGTTGTAAATGAATGTAATCAATCAATAATTGATCCGGACTGTGTGTGTGCACTTCATCAGTCCCACTGTTTTTAAGGTAACGTTGATACATAATATTCATATTTGATTGCATTGACCTGTTATACACATTTGCCCTCTTTGAGTCTGCAAAAAGAAAAGGAAGATAGAAATGTGATTTTAATGTTAGCCTCCTAACACCAGCTTCCACATGCTGGCATTGGGCCACACTGAGGATTCTAACTGGCCTGAGAGTCACCTGCTGCAGCATGTTGCCAGCTTTATTTCCTGTCTCATCTTTTCCCCAGATGCTGTATGATCCGTTGTATAAAGCAGCACACCAGGCTGCAGGTTTTTTTGTAGAAACAGATTAGCATGGATTAACAAAAATGAATACCTAAAAATAGTTAAGATGAAAATAAGCCCAGTGCGTTTTCTCTCGTTCACCTCGTTTTTATTTTTTATAAGACCTTAAGCCAGGACAGCTCCCGCTTTATTAGCTGCCAGTTTCAGCGTGATCATGGCTAATTACCAGGACTAATCTCTGCTAATGACAACATTATGAGGTGTACAGAGCATGTGGCGGCGTGGCCAAAGAAAGGGATAACCAAAGGAGGCTTAAGTTCAGGAATAACCCAGCAGAGCTGCGTTCTCGCGGTTCATCCTGTGCCTGTGCGTAGGTGTGGTGTTTGACAGGGAGGAAGACAGAGAAAGAGAGAGAGAGGTGGAGAGAGAGAACATGCATGCATGCATTAAAACAAAATAGGTATGATTGGAGGGCTTTTAAAAAGAGATACCGTGAAAGACAAATGGCAATGACGGCAGCCGTCAAACAGCACATTGCACAAGACAAGCTTCTCAGTGGTGCGAATACAGAAGCAGGCCAAAACGCAGGCAAATGGTGACTTAATACACAAGTAACTCAGCAGAGAGCATGTCTCTGCCAGTTGTGTCTGCAACAACCTCTGCTGCATTGTTCCAGTTCAATACATACAACCTCCCGTCTAGACAGCAATGGCTGTAAGCCGCCATGAAACAAACCTCAGTCTGGAAAACCAGCTGCTGCGGTGTGATGCATTCTGTAAGAAGCACGGTGGAGAAAATAAGCAGCCTTCTGATATCTGAGTTGGGCTTAATGTAAACATTAATATTTAATGCTGACCAAAAGAGATGTTCACAGTTATCTCAAATATTGTGTTATAGTCTGTTTAAAGGAATAGAAATCGATGACTACCTGGCGGGTAGGAAATCCATATGAGACTGAATAGTAGGATTTGAAAAGAGTGTAGTTGACAGGTGAAGGCATGGGAAAACACACCGAGGGAGGTTTAAGTGAAAGCACAATGAGCAGGTACTTGTCGTGTCTTTGCTGTGACACGGCGATACTGAACCTGCTGCAGATCCAACCAGAGACTCCTTCACCTCCAACAGCAGAAAACAAAGATAGAGGGAACAGCTCTCTACATTCCTATTACCTGTCAGCGAGGATGTGTGTGGGTGTGTGAGGAAGCGTGAAGAGCACTAAAATCAGGAGAAAATGCACACACACACACACACACATGAAGAAATGCAAAGCCCTCAGCTGCTTCACACTATTACCTTGAGGACGGCCTCTCAAAACGCTGTCTACAGAGTGTTTAACAAATAAAAGGAGAACTGAAACAAAGACGAGGATAATTTACTTTGCCTTTAGCACTTAATCCATTATGAATGCATAGAGCGAGGCACAGACACACACTTTGAGCAGAAACAATAGAGCAGTGTTTCCTCAATGGCTGTCAGGAGACATTTACATTAAGGCCGTAAGCAACATTCACTTCCCTGTGTCTGAGTCGAGTCGTTTGAATTTTTAATTTTTTTATTTCACCGGTATACTGACGTTTCTGAGTTTATATGATGGTGACGATATGGTGGCAGCTCAGTGGCCCTACGTGGTTGGAAATGTGTGACAAATGTCCCAAATAAAACAAATGAGCACTCTAAATGTCTTGTTGAGGTGGAACTACGTCTGTAGCACGTTGGTTGCTCTTCAACAGAAAGTCATGCTTCTCGTTCACGTCCTGATTCATAATTTCCCCATGCTGCCACGGTTTCCCAGCAGACACTATAACTGACACTTGAAATTAATTTGGGCAATTAGATGCATCTGCAGGATCTCAACATTATGGACACGTTGTTCTTCTCTGCTGCAGCTGTGTCCTAGGCTACAGGAAAGTCCCATTTGAAAATATTCTAGATGGCATATGTTCATCCCCAAGCTCACGTCCACACCAGCACTATTTCATACGGGATTCTAACCCCTCGTTCTCCGCTCTGCTCTCCAGGTGGTGTACAAGAACAACGACTTCAAGCTGGAGCTTTCTCGGCTGGCCATCGAGCGCGACCCCAAGATCACCCTGAACGGTGACTTGGTGTTCCGCTGTGAAGACGTGGCGGCCCTGGACCCCGTCACCTTTGAGACCCCCGAGTCCTACATCTCTCTGCCCAAGTGGAACACCAAGAAGACGGGATCCATCTCCTTCGACTTCCGCACCACGGAGCCCAGCGGGCTCCTGCTGTTCAGCCACGGCCGTCCTCAGGGTCCCAAAGAGCAGAAGCCCGGTAGGGAGCTGAAGACCGATTACTTTGCCATGGAGCTGCTGGAGGGGTATTTGTACCTGCTGATCGATATGGGCTCTGGGAAAACAAAGCTGAAGGCCAGCAACAAGAAGGTCAATGACGGAGAATGGTGCCATGTGGATTTCCAGAGGGAAGGGAGGAAAGGTGAGGGGTCCTTTAAATTGCCAGCTGATCAGTTCGACTGTGCATGTTTAAACTTGTATTGCAATAACATTCAGAAGAAGATGCACGGCAACATTATACAGATATGTTGGCTTTAGCGGCTTGTTTCAACAGAGTTAATACTTCCACCATCAAGAAAAACAGTACTATTTGGACTGTAGAACAATGTACTTATGTGGTATCATCAAATATTCAAAGTGTCTTTTTCTCATGTGTACACCAATGTGTGTTCTGTTGCTAACTCCACAATGTTTTACAAAACAACAGCTGTGGACTTGGACTAAACATGTACTCAGTGTATAACTGTTTTCCTAGTATTTTGTAGCTTCTTTAGGCAGCAGGTTTATAGGATTAGGGGGACTCATATAGTATCACAGATTTGTCACAGAAAAGGAGACAGAATTGGCTTTGACAAGCTAATCCACGCATGCTAAAAACAACAGGTAATAAATGGTTGTGCATACTATCAATAATATATGTAGTGGTATTAGTTAATGTAGGTTTATTTAGAGACTTGTGTTCTGATGTCTCTGCCTGCATGTGGGCACAAACAGGGACATCTGCATGCTTCAATGTCTGGAGTCTGATGAATGATCTGTAGGTGGGCAAGCACCTAGGACATTATATCTCCCCCTAATGGTGTCTTATAATGAGGAAGGGTGTGAATGAGTGTGTGTGTGTGTGTGTGTGTGTGTGAGCATGCATGTGATCTCACTGCTGCTCCTCCTGTAATTGGCTTTTAATAGAAAATTAAGACGGAGTCGTTAATCACAGAAAGATAGAGGGCCTTTTGTCTCACCCACTCCCTGCTGCATTCTGCTTCCCTTCTCCTCCATTTAGCCTATTACAGACACATTAGACACACACACACACACACACACACACACACACACACACACACACACACACACTGCTGTCATCTATTATCCCTGTCTCTTGTATGTCCTTCTGTCTGTGCTTTACGTCCCTAAATTATCCACTTACTGCTCCTCCCTCACTCGCCCACTCGCTCAGCCACTTCACCTTCCTCCCACTCTCCCACCTATCCGGACCACGCACTTCTCCAAAGTTGTATCATGTTTAATCACAACACAACAACGGTGTTTCTGCCTTCTAGGATCCATCTCCGTCAACAGCCGCAGCATGCCCTTCAGCTCCCCAGAGGGCAGTGAGATCCTGGACCTGGACAGCGACATGTACCTCGGCGGGCTGCCTGAGTCTAAGTCGGACCTCATCCTCCCGCCTGAGGTCTGGACGGCGCTGCTCAACTACGGCTACGTGGGCTGCGTCCGCGACCTCTTCATCGACGGCAAGAGCCGCGACGTCCGCCGCCTGGCCGAGATCCAGAGTGCGTTTGGCGTGAGCAGTTTCTGCACCCGGGAGCTGCAGAAGAGGTGCAGCAGCGCCCCCTGTGGCAACGCGGGTCTGTGCAAAGAGGGCTGGAACCGTTACATATGCGACTGCATCGGCACCGGATACCTGGGAGCCAACTGTGAGATAGGTAAGGAGGGGGTCCTAATGG
This sequence comes from Cottus gobio, assembly GCA_023566465.1. NCBI lineage: Eukaryota > Metazoa > Chordata > Actinopteri > Perciformes > Cottidae > Cottus > Cottus gobio. The sequence goes on along the minus strand of CM042233.1, from coordinate 17,140,849 downwards.
GGGAAGGGACCAAGACCCTAGTGGTCTAGAACTCATCAAAGGTTCTAAATAGATATGAATGCATCTAGTCGTACACAACTGTTATATACGATTCAGAAAAGAAATAACTCCTGTATTATGGACTATAAGTAACAATGGGGTCGATCTATCTAGGTTTATATACTATGTAAGTTATATACTGAAATTGGAATTCCTGTGGTAGTTTTGAACTATTTTGTCCCAGCATTCAAAAAGGTTTACACTTGAATTGTAAATCCTGTTAATGTTGGAATATCAAATATAAATCAGCTGGTGTACAAATCCAAAGCAAGATGTCAACCTTTCTTACAGCGAATAAAAACATGGCTTTTCATAATCAAGCCATCAGATGGTCAAAACATGAAACAGTGCTCTGTAAATGGTTTACAATGCAAAGTTGTAAACCCCATCTAATGGAGCATAATTGAGAGAAAACAAGTGTAGAACGAGCATCTCAACAACGCGCTGCCTTGTTTTTCACACAACCAAGCAGCTGCTGTACAGTGAGAGTAAGAACTCCACAGGGAGACTTGTCTGAACCAAATGCCACCGAGGCTGGGTGGCTTCGGGGGGGGGGGAGCGCTCAGAGGCTGGCAACAGTGTGACAGAGCAGCCAGGCCTACCGCCGCCATCTGTGTCACTCACGCAAACCCAGGTGGCGCCTAAGCCACAGCGAGGGGAGGTGAGCTAGTCAAATAGCACCACGTACGTCTGATTCATTCCAATTAGCTGCATGCGCCTCGCTCCTCGGTCCGCCTGTGCACGTCCGTGGGGCAGTGAGCCGTGACGGTGTGGGATTTTGAGGGACAAGGAGGGTAATGAGGGAAGGAGAGATTGGATTCAAATCAGGACAGTGGAGGTAGAGGATGAAATGTCTTTATTTTGAATGGTGATATTTTCTTTATTTCATTATTTTTGGTTCCATGGGTGCTCACATGGCAGGTGTTCTTTCTCTGAGGCTCTTCTGCCATCGTGTGGATATCTGTGCTACTGCAGGGATGTGGCACGGGCACGTTTTCTAATAACCAGCTGCATGTTTCTCCATGCCAACAGACTGAGTGCAAAGATTAGCAGTGTCAGGACAATAAATTATATGGAGCAGAGGAAGAAAACCGAGGGGGAATTACATACAACTAAAAGCATTTATGGTGTTAGGATGATAATTCATATTTGCTGTGCATCATCTCTATGCTAGTAAAAATCTGTTTTTTACTTTTTAAATATTACAGTTTTTCCCAGTTTGCCTACCCATTTTCTTATCTCACTAACGCCTAACGTTTGTTTACCGCGTGACAGTGACTCACGTGCGATGACGCATATCGACCCACACTGCAAAATATGAGCAGTACTCCGGAAACTGTCACCTTACACAACAGTCTATTTATGGCACGGCTGATTCTGGAGAGAGTAGCCACGGGCTGTGCCTAGTGTGAATAATAACGATGTCTCAGAAATCAGCCGCACTTTTGTTCCTGACATCTTTTCTGAGCTGGAGGAGCGTCTGGCAGTGGATTCATTATGAAGACTCCGTTGGCACGGTTTTCTTTCCCTCATGTCGCTGCTTTGGGTGGTAGATTTATCATTAAATAACCAGGGCATATTCTGATCACATGAGGGTGCTATTACAAAAACACATTGAGACAAAGGGCTGCAGTGTACATGCTGCATCCGACTTTCTAAACCAGGTAGATGCCCGAGAAGTCAGCGATGACTGATATTTGTTTTTAAAACCGGGATTTAAGTGGGAGTACATTCCCTAACATAATTAAATGAGTTTTAAATACAAGCAGGACACTGAATTGGCCAATTACTTAAACCTGGCGATCGGTACTGGACTGTCCTGTCCATCCGACCTCCGTGACCTCTGTGACCTTCATGCTCATGTCACATAACCCTCTCCTGTGTAATGCGTAACCCCCGTGCCCCTCCCCTGTCCCCCATCCAGAGGCGACGGTGCTGAGTTATGACGGCAGCATGTACCTGAAGATCATCATGCCGGTCACCATGCACACGGAGGCTGAGGACGTGGCTCTGCGCTTCATGTCCCAGCGGGCCTACGGCCTGCTCATGGCCACCACCTCCAAGGAGTCGGCGGACACCCTGCGACTGGAGCTGGACGGAGGCCGCGTCAAGCTCACCGTGAACCTCGGTAGGCCCCCGGGATTCATCGTGGCTGTCCCTGCTAACCTCTCCCTTACCATCCCCTGTCTCCTCATCCCCGCTCTGTATTTTAGCATCGTACACCGTTGAACTTGGAAGGATGGTTTGACATTTTAAATTCCACACCATTGTTTTTTTTATTGACAGATAGTTGGGTGGGGAAAAGCTTCTAAATTTGTCCCTCAGTTATTTCATATTTGTTTTGTATGATGGAGCACGCTTCATGTAATTGAATAGCTCTAGTTGGCTGTGCAGTATGCTAATAAGCTATCGTATGCCCATCACTACCTCTTAGTTTAAATGCCAACAGTATATTTATTTGGGCCATTTATTTGCTGAGGTACAAATACAGAAACTTATCCTCCTTTAAATTGCTTGCTGCAGGAAAATAAGACCGAAAGTCAAAAAGTAAAGGTACCCCTCCCTCTGGGGTATGATTTGAGCCCTGGTCCCACCCCATCTCCTCTGCTTTTCACCCACTTCCTTTTTGTCCCCTGTGGATCCTCATAGCAACTCCTCCTCTTCAAAAGCTCCATCTCTAACAGTACCCCCCCCCCGGCCCGACCCTGGGCTGTACCCCACTAACTAGGTCTAACTAAGGTCCTGTGTCGCTCCTCCTTGTGGTCCTGCTCCATTCCCATGTTGGTGGAGTTGGCTGAGGGGCTGGTTGGCTCCACTTCTGCCCAGCAGGGGGGCTAAGAGGAGAGATGAACCCTCATCATAAGTAATTACAGAGAGTTGAGAGACGAAGGGGGTGTGAAGAGGACCGGGAGCCAATCGTGTTGGGGGAAGGTCAGTGAAATTGTAGGGAGTAAGAGTAGGGTTTGTAAGATTTGTGGTTTTAAGAAGGGGCAATCCCCACTAAGAAACCGGCTGCAGGAAGGCAGACCTCTAGATTTATTCAAATGTATTGCAAAAAATATCAGTGCTCTGGGAAGATGGGTATGACCTTCCAGCTTAAGGATACCTTAAGTCTGTCTCTCAGCGGTGAACCAGGAGGAGCATGACAGAGTTGCACCTGGAATATGAGAGTGTAAGTCACCATAGAGATAGGAAGGGGGGGTGGAGGTAGTTGCTCCTCTCTCTCTCTTTTTCTACTTTCTTTTCTCTGGCTTTTCTTCCTCCCTTATTCTCTCTCTCATTTTCTGTCGCTCATCAACACCCCACCTGGCCAAAACTCAGAAGATGGAACTTTTCATCCCTTCAACGGCCTTTATGTCTGCGGCCCTTGGATCAAACAGTCAGAGAGACCGGCTCACAGCTGTAGTTGTCTGAAGTTGCACCCACATTGGTCCTCGCCGCCCACCTTGAACTGCTAGCAGGCCCCCAAAACACACATTTGCAGCTGATCCGTAACAGCTATAATGTGTACCCACATTCCTATTCCTCCGGCTTCAACTGGCCTTAAATGACACCTGAAGAAACCTGAAGACGCCAAGGCGCTGCTCAGGATTTCCCTCAGCTCTTTTTCAAGGGGGTTAATTAACAGCTAAAGTATAACACATCCTTAAGGAATCCTCAGTATCTTTTAAGGCGTTAATCCTTGCCCATTTAATCCCGTCGGTCACAATAATGACCGATTGGCTTGATAATTAAATTCCTTCTGATTAAACACCAGGAAAGGCTATAATTGGAAGTAATTAGCCCTAATGATATTTATTAGACTTAGATAAGGACGATAACCTGTTCAGTGTGTCAGCTGATGCTAATTCTATCAGACTAACATTCCCATATGACAACCGGCTGACATTTCATTTCTTGATTATCAAATTAAAAAAAACGTCACATCTGGTAGGGACAACCGCACGAATGCGGCTAATCTGTTCTGAAACGCTGATGCTTTCCAACAGACCTTAACTACATGAGCCCCACCTCTCTACAGCGCGACGCTGGTCCCTGGCTGTTTGTGTCCACTATTCTGTAGCGGTTGACAGCTCGAGACCACAACCCAACCACGCTGCCGCATGCACACACAGTTTACAGCAAGGGCAATGGATTCATATCAAGATAGATATATTCAAAAGGGGACACTCATTTGATAATTCATGATCCCTGTAAAGTAAAGTATCTGTTTCCTATCCCCCCCATCTCATGGGGAGTGGGTCAAAGGTCAGGGTGAGCTACAGAGCAGGATTCAGGTTCATGCTTTTTACCAAAGCTGATGTTTACTGACACGTCAACCTGAGTCTTCCAGTTGAAGGACACAGCTGTTTAACCAGCACTGCTCCGTCCTGACAACACATCTTGTAAAACGATGTGTTTTCGACTGTGTTTTTGTCGCACCACTTGTAGCCAATAGCACAGCGTCTGGTCTTGTTTCTTGCGGTGTGTGTGCACCAGGCATGCGGTGGCTGGGATGTGCAGATCACCCTTTCTTGTCATTTACACTGTTGGGGTTCTCATGCCCAAAGTGCTGCAGAAGGCAAGCAAATCTCAAATTGCTGGGAAACAGGAGCAAAAGCTGAAGGTGCTAGACACTGTGCACGCTCTGCTGAGTGCACAGCAGATGCAGCAAAAAGAGTTGATTTGCAGCCCTACTCAAGAAAGACACCAGAGATTCAGGCCATGCAGTTTTTAGGCTCTATCTGACTAATTTAATGAGGTAATCATATATTTATGACGTGTGAAGTTCTGCATGCTTTATAATGCGTTATTATGATTTACAAAGAGGAAAACAACAGACTTTTGACATAAAACATTGAAAAAGATGATAAAAGCATAACGTTTATTGCCAGATGGAACGTTAAATCTTTAATCAGCATTTCAGAACTGCACTCGCATATAGAACCTTATAATGTGAGTCTGTCACATAAAGTGTTTATTACACCAACAACAGAGCACTTTGCATAATTCATTTTTAAGGGTCATCAATATGTTGACAATGCTCTCCTTCTGTATGGACCTCATGGTGTACGGTGAGTCTTGCCTTCTGCGGTGCTTCGGGGGTTTCGGGTGGAAGGAGGGATGGGTGACGGGATTGATGGATGAAAAGGGTGATCCTGACTCAGAGCCTGTCCCCGGATGGTGGCCCCAGAGCAATGCTTGGTTGTCTGCAGAATGTACCTTGAAGGATGTAAAATGTCTTTTTTTCTCTCTCTCTCTTTTACCTTCTTGCTGTCTCTTTCTTGCTCTTTTTTTTCTTTTCTTTTTATTTGATCTCACCATTTCCGCTCTTTCTCCCGCCAGATTGTATCAGGATAGACTGTAACCTCAGTAAGTGGTTCTATCCATTTTTTGACTAAAGTGTATTTGTCTATTTCATCTTGATTCTGTGCAGTGGCCCTTTTCTGCTTTCGCCGACCTCATGATGAGTGACACCTCTCATTACCCGCGTCACTCTTCCATTTTCTTCTCATTGCCATCTTTCATTTGTGCCTCATTTGTATGTCCCCCCATCCACCCCACACATATATTTCCAATAAATGCCAAAGTCATATTTATTTTCTTCCCATAAGTTCTGTCACTTTGATTTTCCTTTTTCTGACACAGATTTAATTCATGTTTCATAATGATCTGGATTTTCCATCCTGCCGTCCTCCTCGCTTGCCCACCACTGTCATTCTCCTGTCAACCTTCACCAACAACGCATTCAGAAAAGGGCAACTCGACACACCCCTGTTGGATGCTCCTATGTTCTATAAAGCGGCGCTCAGTCTCTCCACTCGGCTGCACACACAGGTGTTGCTTGTTTTCTGTGGGGGACAAACTCTAGTTTTGTCCCCCAGAAAGCCTAATTGCTCACCCGTTGAGAGACGGCACCACCTGGTGCACGCTTGTACTGTTTTTGGAGCAAGCCAATGTTTTTTATTGCACACTGTTATTTCTATCTTGACCACTAGCCCACAGGTAAGTACTGACACCCAGAGTGACACGAATGGAGAAAACCTGATGTTTGCAACACTGTTGGTGTCTGTGTGTTCTTTAAGTGGCATTGTCTTTGTGAAGGTGGGAGGCTTGACACTTGACTTAATTAACCCCATACCAGAGAAGGTAGCATAGACCGACCATTGAGTGTTCTTCATTAGCTTTCCTTTAGTTTGTTTTTAGAAGCTGGCAATGTATTGAGTCATCGGTACACGTCAGTCTGCAGCCAGAAGGATCCGGTTTGGGCAAAGAGCAGGGTTTGTTATTGGCATCAGGCCAGAAGAATGCTAACCTTACTGTGGAGTGACGATGGTGACAGAACCAACGTTTCCAGTGCTAGTGATCCATACAATGTGTGTGTGTGTGAACCACACTTGTCTGTGTTCTGGGCTTCGGCTGTGTGTATGTCACGTACCTGCTCTTAAAATACACTTGAACGCTGTTTATGTCAGACTTTATGGAGTGCAATCCAAAAACTTCAAAAGCCTCCGCCAGGTATGGAAGTGGTCTCAGTGTATGACGAATTACACCACTTATTATGTGTGGAGCCACTGGCATGACACATTCAATATCATGCTCAGAGGATTTCTAGGCACTGGGTTGACCACTAGATGGCGGTCAAGCACTGGGGATGTTGTGGTCCCCTGCAGTGGGAGGGTTTTATTTTTTTCCTCTTTCCATCCCACTGCAGGGCTCAGTCATTTCTCAGAAACTGACTTGGATTCCACGTTACTGTGAATAATCGTATGTGGCGGTTGAGGTCACAACAGATTTGTATGTTTTCACGTGACAAATGTTGCAGTCACAGCTTGTCAGAAGATGTTTTAGTATTTTGTAAAATGTGCATTATTTCTTCATACTTGTGTTGATTTTCTTTTAATTCAGCGGTTGTGTTTTAAATATTGGTATTCACTGCTTGGAACACTGGGTTTCAGCGGTTTTTAAAAGGAATATTTTATTTAACCATTATATTCTTTGGTTGACTGAGCACCCTTGTACGGCAGTTCCTTGCTTCACAGTCACTCGGCACAAACCACACTCTGTAAAGGATCCCGGAATATGAGCATGGGAGTGAGAGAAGAAAAAATAGAGTGGAAGCAAACCAGGGAAGAGCTCCAGACAACAATTTATTCAATGCCATGACATCTGGCGGTCGATTCCTCCTCCAGAGACCTACAGTAACTTAAGCCCTGAGTACGAAAATCAAGGTATCAATGTCTTTGCTGGCTGATTCATACAGTTAGGTTTTATTGCAGGCTAATACTATACATGCGTCACTAAATTTAAATAATGTTATATTTTGATTGCACGTAGACTGAGCAGGCCGGTGAGTGGTGGAATACAATATTGATTACTCTCTATCCCAGATCCTTTCAATCGAGTACAAATCAAAATACAATGTCTTGAGCTACTAGCTTTCAGCAGTTATACAAAACATGCATTCAAAGGCCACTATTGGCAGAACACATCAATAACAGAGAGGCAGCATTTTCCATCTTGTTGTCTGGATGTCCAAATAGATGCAGTACGATTATAGGATCACCAGAAAAACAAACCACGTCTCAGGAAAGCTGCACAATTGGGATTGTCAACCGGGAGCATTTTGATTGCCCCTCAACGGCTCTCAGCATGTCGCCGGGGAGCCGGCAGCTCATAGTTAACACTGCCGACACTCGAATGGTGAACACTACAGAAAACACTGCTGACAGAAATAACAAGTCTAAGCTGAGGAGGAACCGGAGAACAGGTGCTACGCCTCAGCAACCGGGACGCCGACCGGGACGCCGACCGGGACGCCGACCGGGACGCCGACCGGGACGCTGACCGGGACGCCGACCGGGACACTGACCGGGACAGTATTAACAACTGCAACCGCTGCATGAAAGCAATGCAGCACAGCGGCCATGAGCTAACCAGTGAGGCCCGCCCACATGCACTAACATGCGCTAACATGCACTAAAAACATGGACGGGCACTGCCCATCTAAGTCAACAAAGCAAAGAGATGCTCTGATGGTTTGCCGCTATCAGAATGTTAAACGCAGCTTCCAGAGGTCCCCGTTGATCCACTTTCATACAAACTATGAAGAACGTGGACACAACAGAACAACAGGTACACACTAGCACTTATCAGAAGAAGAGAGTGAATTCAATTTGGTTCCATTTCTGGACGCAGAAAGTTCTATTGAATCAGTAGCATAATGATAGCATATGACTCAGATACATTACTTTATTGTTTATCTGTGTTTGCTGGGGCATTACGACTCCTCACGCTTTGTGAGACTTGATCAGCTTTGTGTTTTGATTGCTCTACATTGTTCCTGCTCCGCCACCTAATGCGACTGGATGTGATATGGAGCTGAGCTGCAGCCCTCAGCTCCAGTCAGGTCAGGTGTCAGGCTGATGATATCTGATTGGATGGTGGCCTTTCAGCAGCCAGCAGCACCTTCTCTTAGCGCTAGATGAGATGCGATCTGTCGTGACATATGGCCGGTATGCGGGGCGCGAGCAGTCCGTCTGCTAATGTCGTACCCTTTGGCCGATCCACCTGCGAGCTCTCACTGCAGACCCCCACACTGAGACACGCACCACATCTGTGTGTTTATTAATTATGAAAAGTAACTAACGCATGTGTAGGCCAAAACAAATCGTAGCAAAAATACATTACACATGAATCATTAGCATATGCATCTGCCATTTATTTTAATGTAACCTGACAATAACAGATGCTTCCAGGCAATGAAGAGACAGGTACTTGTGTGTAGCGGTGCATATCCTATATGTTACATAACAGGACGGGTGATGGATGTAAGTTGTGAGGTTCCAACTCGTATCCTGAAGATACTGCTCCACAGGAAATGATTGGATGGCCATGCAGCAAAACTATGGTACCAGGCCTCTGACAAGACTGAGGACAGTAGTACATGTTAAAGGTGTCAAAACCCATAACCCTCAATCAGCTTGGTATTATTAGCAATGGTGTGTGACGTCAACACAGAATCACACTGGACTTAATAGCCCACGAGGCACCCTTTAGCATCTGTAAGAGACGCGCTGAGCTTTCAGCTAACTCCAATGTAACTCCACCCACAGCAATAATAGACCCTCAGAACGCAGGAAGTCAGGCTATGGGTCAAACAAACTCATGACCTTCACCCAGGACACTGTTGTTTGTGTCAAGCGTCTGTATGTAAAGAGTTGGCAATGAGAACACGTAATATTTCATAGAGCGTAATATGAGCAAGAATGAATGTCAACTGCCGTTGATGTGTGATTAATTAGCTTTGTGGTGTTCTTTGATATCCATCCACTGATTATGTGTTTACATCCAACCTGCCGACTCTGGTGAGCATTAAACCTCCTCAACAGTCCACACAATGGTTCACGTGTGTGCGTACCAGCTGTTAAAGATTCCAACGTGTGTGAGCACGCTGTTAATGTAAAGGTTAGCCTCCGAGTGAGACCACAGGAGTACAGATTACTATCATTATGGTACAAACACATGCTGTTTTACGACCTGCTCTGAAAAGAGGCATCAGTGCTAATACAATATGGAAAGCAGAGCACCACCAGACCCTTAACGAGTAACTTAACTCCCTACAATGGTGGTTAGTCTCTCCTGGCTGCAGCGATGACTGCACCGAGGTCCATCAGCATGCTGTGACCACACAGCTGGGTGTGGCAACGCTCATTAGCCCTACTGACCACACCCAGAGGTGAAGTCTGGGGCGGCTGTGGCTCAGTGGTTAGCAAGTCAGTCTTTCAATCAGAGGGTTGGTGGTTCAAACCCCGGCTCAGCCAGTCCATGTCGTTGTGTCCTTGATCAAGACACTTAACCCTCATTGCTCATACTCATTGGTCTACTGTATAGCATGTAAGTCGCTTTGGATAAAAGCGTCAGATAAATGAAATGTAATGTAAAAAAGTCAGTGTTCAACCACACCCAGCAGTGATGTCACACAGTCCTGGAGTACACCTCTACATCCCTGCATCGAGGTGAGAAGTGGAACCACTGGAGTTGAGCAGAAAACAGGTTCAGCCCCTCTTACCCATCGTGGTATGTATTGTGACACTTTTAGTTGAAGTCTCTGAGGCTCTGTTGAGCTGCTCTCATCCTGACTGCCCAGAGGTGAAAATTAAACCAACACTCATTATCACCTCTATTATTTCCTCCCCAGAAAACGCTTTCCACGGCACTTTACATACAGGGCTGAAAAGTTTCGACCAGTGCTGGGAGATAGTGCGCTAACTTTTCTCAAAAAACAAAACCTGTGATGTGAAGTGAATTGCAAGAGGCCAGACAAGATAGGGAAAACAATTTATTTGGATGAATGCACAAAATCATATTGTTTTCCATTTAGTCGTAACTAAATACCGTGGCATATTTTTCACTGACCCCTTATCCTATAATTGAGTAATTTTCCTGATAAGATATTATTTAACTAATCCAGAGACCAGCAAGGGCCGCACACTGATAACTAATTGCAGCATGAGATGAGGACATCTAACGCTGCTGCCCACACACACGCATCCATTCACAGATGCACGCCTCATTTGACACATATTGTGGGCAGGGAAATGAATCCCTGAGATTGCCCACACAAGCACGGTGTATTTCTGTCACTGAAGCCGTCACCCTCCTCGGTCTTAACCGCTAACAACCACGTCGTCAGCTTTCACACTCCTCCCCCATGAGGTTTGCACAGTCACGACGACGGTTCATATGGCCGTGTAACCGCAGACGCAGTGCTCGTGGTCATCTCTGCGTTTGAATGGGCCGTTTGTTCAGTCTAATTAGTATTGAAGTTTCTTACCAGGCGCCCCTGCTCCCTGTCGCTCGTCTCAAGGCCGATGGCTCGCTTACGTTCTCAAATATTGAATTTGAACGAGTTTCCAATCACTCACTTAAATCACGAGTCATCACAGCCTACCTCAGCCAAATAGAAGTCAAAGAAGGATTTGCCGTTGGCACGAGAAGTTACCCTCAGCATGCACGACATCCTACGCTTTCTGGAGGTTTAGCATCTATCGGAGTTAGACTGTATGAAATGTATTTTGGAGATGCTCGGATTGGGATTTGATCTTTAGAGGCAATTTAATGCTCCAGTGGAGGGTAACCCTTTTTTCTTTAATGTTCATTTTATCCTCCAAAACCCCGGGCCAAATGTGATGCAATGAGCCAATACGAGGAATATGTTATTAACATAATGCACCCACCCTCAGAGATGGCAACGTCATATTATATAAATAGATTTAGGTCAAAAGCAATCATCTAGTTCAGCGATGGACAACATAAATGTATTTCACATTCCCCAGTAGTTAACAAGTTTAAAGTATTGAACAGTGTGTGTGATACTAGTGTTAGTCACCAGTGAGGAAACGCACATTGTTGAAACACATAGAACCAACCTTCCTGTCAGTTCCACACAAATAGATTATTTAAAAAACATATGCACGTACATATCTCCTTCATGGATGCAACTTCATTTATTTTCCACACACTTTATCATATTTTGCTCTCCACATGTTTTAATGGGAACCAAATGCCTCTTAAAATGTTCGACAGAAATGACCTAATAAAGAAGTGCTTTGAAGCCTATATGAACTTCAAAGGAATATGTAATCAGAACATTTTCCTCACTACAGCAGGAATGAAATGTGTGTGTGTGTGTGCATGTGTGTGTGTAAACATCCGTGTGTGTGATAAATTGCAATGTGTACACTACTAATGTTTACATCCCGATGTACTGTTACCTCTAGCTCTACACTATACACAGTGTTAATGTGCTGGGAGACATTTCTATTGGAGGACAGCATGTGTCACAAAGGAAATGTAAGCATGAATAGAAGAATGCCGTTTATTATGTAAAACGGTTCGGTTAAGAAACATTAAAGAGATGGTTTGGATGTTTTTAAGTGGTGGTTGTATGAGGTACTTCAATGAAAATTATACATTTTGAACCTGCATGGCTTCATCCAATATTCAGATTTCTGTTTTGGAAATATATGCAGATTAGCACATGTGATAAGGCATTGCCTCATTTGCATATACATGCAAGGTAAACATATTCAATGTATGTGATACATACAAAATAAGTGCCTTCATGGAAGTAGACCACTAAGGAAGTGTGATTTCTATTATTTACATTGTTCACCATGTCTCATCGTAAGCCACATGTATCTCCTCCTTCACTTGCCAACAACAACCTTTAGAATATGATTTAAGATTGTATTCATCAGTTATATTAAATGGCATCGTTCCAACAGGCCCATATGTACCAGGATGCTGCAGGATGCTCATACGCTGCACTCATCACAAGTGTGACACCAAAGCTGTAGAATGACTAAGAAATGTTCAACTTTTTTTAAATGGCCATCTGATGACGTGTTTTATTTATTCCAATTTATTTGAGTCATTCTTAACATATTTACATTACATTCTCCCCTTTGTAAGTGTTATGCAACTTAAGAAGGAGTGTTTGTTGTTATTAGTGTTCGTCATAATAGAAGTGCTAATATTCTCCGTCTCAAATATGAAAGCAAGTGCATATTGCGTTTTCTGTTGCTGTTAAAAGGCTGACAAACGAAGGAGTGCAGAGAGATCGCCTGTGCCTGTGCATGGTGTTTTTTAGTTTCTCTACTTGCCTCCCCCCCTCCCCCTCCATCCTCTCTCTGTGAACTCCAGACACCTGAGGCAATCTACTCACTAGACCTAACCGGGAGAGGAGATTGCCTTCCTGCCCCTCTTGTCTAATAAGAACTGTCCACACCAATGTTCCGCTGCCTGCTTGGATTCTGGACACAACTTCAATTCTTTTACTCGGAGAAGGGAGACAATTCTCAATTCACAATTCTCATTCACAAGT